>CM076580.1:76038366-76610573 GCA_034641835.2 Pinus albicaulis
ACAAAGTCGGTCGACCAACTCCATCCTGAATTGTATGTCATCTGTACGCTGCATGCCCGCAGGTATCTGCACCTGAGGAGGTCTCTCACCCTTCGCAGCCTCCAGCATCTCCTCATCATCTGCATGATCATCCAGTGGGGGTGGAGGCATGTCCCCAACGAACGTGCCAATATCTACAAAATATATAGTACACAACAATAATTAGACAAATTCATTAAACAATTTAATAAAACAAGTCAAAGAACGTGTTAGAATAAATTTTATTATAATTAATTAAGATAATAAAATGAAACTATATTAATTTAAATAAAACAATAATATTACCTATATCATTTGGTGGCTCTTCCTGTGTGAAGAGGATGTTGGGACACCCTCGGTAATCCAACCCTACATAAGGACACTACACCATCACGAACATGTGGTCATCCTCACTAGCTAGTAGCTCCAGTGCATCACTAGAAATCCTAGCCGGATACTTCGATTGGCCCCTCTTGGGCATCATCTCGCCCCACATGTGCATCCGTACCTATATCATCAGCCTACGAGACTGATGGAAAAAGGTAGGCCTCGTCTCTAGAAAACTCTCAAAAAATAAACAAAACAACTCTGAAGCAAAAGGGAAGGTCAACCTCCCACATGCATGAGAATGAAATCTATCTAAGGTTATATAAAACTGCCACAAAATAATGGTAGACCATCTAACAAGTCATGGCCTCTAGAATATAGAATCAACATAACATAAAAGAGATAAAATAATGTGCTTCCCGTCACTGGTATAATGTGCAATGGTGGTCAGTAATAGTGAGAGGCACCTAATCTCCTCTGGACCAAAAGAACCAATTTGTAGTTGTCCACCATGCACTTGAAAAACTATTGGAGAAAGTACGTCATCCCTAATGTATCTCTGAGAGTACACCAACTGACTCTCCGCTGCATAATCGAAGGGGACATCAACGAACTGGGGCAAATACTCACCTCTCCTAGATAGGCCAGTGATAAAATACATTTCCTCCTCATTGGGCTGGTACCACTGGTCAGGACTGACATGGAAAGTCTGTCGATGGGCATACCATCTATATATCAAATGGACCACTAAGATGTTGTGCCCATTCAGGGTTTTAGCCTCATATAACTTAAGGAGGCCTACATCCCTCAAGAGAAACAAGGTGGGTGGCATAATAGGGCGAGGGTACAAAAGTCTCTCCCTCTCCCTTGCCTCCCATTGTTGTATCATGTTGTAATGGTCATCCCTTTGCTCCTGTTGTTGTCTCTCCTGACTCCGTTGACGTCATTGAATGATTCACATATTAAATACATCAGCCTCCCTCATACATCAAACATAATTTTTTTAAATGACAAATGTATTTACAAATATATCAATATAACTTTTATTGAAAAAACAAAAAAAGCATTCAGTGCACCACAAAAAATAGTCACGCACTGCGACATCAAAAAAATAAAAATTAAATAAATATTATAGGTGGTGCATTGACAAACCATATCTGCCTCGGGGCGTTTATTATAACTCAACACACCGGTGCCTGTTTGAAATATTTTACTATTGTTGGTGCAGTATCCAAACACAAAATGCCCTGGGGCAGTAAGTTTGACCAACGCACCGCACCAACATAATAAATTTTTTCAACTGTGTGGTGTGTTTACATAATTGAAATGCACCGGGGGTTTTGGTTTTATCAACATTGCACCGGTGTGTACCGGTGCCTTTCGATAAACCCACGCACCGCGTCACAAAAAAAAAATATAAAAATAAATATTTGAAAAAATTTAACTAAAGGTCCTTCCTTTTTTTTAGTAAGAGTCAGTGCGATAAGTAAAACATAGCGCACCGGTTCGCCCCATGACAACGACACATCGCCAAAATAAATGTCACGGACTGGTGTGTTTATAGAACACACCACTGAAAAAAAATATTAATGGTTCAAATGGTATTTTAATGCGGTTTGTTCCTGTAGTATAGATGCACCGAGTCGTTGTGTTTATTTTTACATAATGCCATGGTGCGTTCCGGTAAACCAATGCACCGCCAAATATAAAATAAATTGCTACTTTTAAAAAATTATAAATTGTCGGTGCAGTTGGAAACTGACACACACCGCAAAATTTTTATTATTATTGCGGTGCAATTTTGTCGGTAGCGCACCAGGCTATCACAATAACCGCCCGATGCGGTTTTCATTAACACTATTCGTGGCTCGGCCTATAAATTAACATGGAGCATTGGGAATGGTGCAAGCCGAATGGGTCGAACGTATCGTGCAGGAATTTTTTTTTTTTTCAAAAAAATAATGAATTCTAAGTCAATTTTAAAAGTCAATCCGGTAAAAGCTTATGTTGGTGAGAAAAAAAAACATTACTTGCACATTTTCACGTCGAGAAGGCATGCTTCAAATGGAGTACTAAAAACCAAATTTGCCCACTGTTTCACAAAATTCGAAGTCCACACATTGAGCAACGGACAAAATCAATGCAGGCAATGGGAGCACCGATGGAAAGGCGCCTCAGATACGAAAAAGTCACATCGGTGCTTGAGAGCTCTATAGGACTGTAAATAGTAAAAACGATTTTTACGGTTGGTAAATTTTTTTTAAAATAAACCCTTTTTCGGTACGCTCCTGTATGAGATTCACCAGGCAACTGTATCAATTGTGCACCAAATTTCTTTAAATTAGAAAAGATATGGGTCGGTGTGTTAGGGACCATTAATCACCTCAGGGCTTTTTCGTTAGAGTATAACACCGAACTTGAATCAAAACGCTATGTCGGTGCGTCTTTGTACCTAAATCGTACCAGGCAGTTGTCATTAGTGTATAGCACCGAAATGGTGAAAACCCTCGTGTGGTACTCTCAATTAATGAAACACATTGGGATGCTAATATACGACCAGCATTGGGCGTGTTATATAAAAAACACCATATATTTTCATTAAATAAACAACCTATGTCGAGGCGTTGTATCACCATAACCACATAGGGGCGTCGTTGTTAGAGTATAGCACCGCAATGGTGAAAATATTTTTTTTGATTAACCAATTGGTCAATGCGCTCGATTAATGTGAGGCGCCGGGAAGGTTACATAGTGAGTGTCTCGGTGTGTCATTTGATCATACGCACTAGTGTGCTTTATATAAAGTGCACTATCATTTTTTTGAAAACAATGTCTCTACGTCCATCGACTTGTACGCATCGGTGCATTGTAAGGGAGGAACTGCTTATTGGACGTCCCAATGCATCGTATGTATTAAGTGCACTGTTTTCGTAGTACTTAAAAATAGCTCTGAAATGGTTCTTTAGGCTCTACTATGCACCGATGCGTCAGATATATTAAGCACACCGGTGCGTGTTATCATTATAAACGTACCGCAAAAAAACATCCGCAAAAACATTCGCCTGCCAACCTCCTCTAGTGACCTCCACTACAAACATAAATCTGGGCTATTTTTATAAGGACTTCCATAATACATTCGCTAGAGGATATTTTGCTTGTAGTGATGAGACATTTCAAAAAGATGCATCAAAAGAACAAGATGATTTCATTGAAGTTGATAATTTTTATAATAAGATGTTTTAAGGGCTCTAACATGTTGCCTTTGAAAAGAGGTAAACAAGATGTGGAAGATTTGCAGGAGTCCACATCATTGTTGAACAGTGATGGGAACAAGATTTCAATGCTGAATGGTACAAAAATCAAAGAACAAGAGCCAAAGCAAGATGACAAATAAGTACTTCTTTTCGGTTTCAAAATGGTACATGGCAATGGAGAAAACACTTGGTCAAAATTCGACACAAGTACAAGGCAAGGCAAGCTAAAAATTGCCATGTCGACAATGTTTGAGGTGAGAAAGTTTTCAAGTTATTCAAGTTTCCTTTGATTGACGACTGAGGTGGGAAAATTTTTGTTTCTTCAAAGAATTTTTTTTGTTCTGCAAATTCTAGGAATTTGTAGCAGGATGGTATCTACAACAGCAAGACAGGGTCTCTATAATCAAGGAAAAAGATCAGTTTTCAGGAAAATCTCAATTTGTTGAATTCAAGAAAATTTCAGTGGATTGAGAATTGAATGGTGAGGGGGCTATACCCTCATCCACATGTTCAGTAATGAAAGACATTTTGGGGTCCAAAAGCTTCCAGTGGGGAGGAGTGATCATGTGCTCAAAATTATGCTCCAAAATGAAAGTTGTCGGAATGGTGTGGAACTTGAAAGACCACGTATATCTCATCGTTCAGAATATGGTGCAACCATTAGGGGAATTTTGAGGTCTAAAATGGGCCTCCTAAGAAAAATGTACAACCAAAATAAACTTTATAAGAACCAATAGGATTCAAGATGATGATGTCAACCATGGGGGATGATTCACCATTTTTAAGTAAAAGGGTAAAAATATTAAAAAATAATAAAATAATAAAACTACTTTTTCAACTCGTATTTTCAGCTTATATCCCAAATTTTTTACTCAAATTTTGAGTCAGAGTACTCGCTGGATGAAAAATTTAATTCATCATCCAAGGAGTATCCATGTTTCATACTTTTGATGAACCCTGCTACACGAAAAATGAGAAATACATGAAAATACGTGATTGCAATCACGTTTTTCATGTATTTCTCATTTTTTGCGTAAAAGAATCCATAAAAAGTATGCAACATGGGTACTCCTTAGATGAGGAATTAAATTTTGCATCCAACGAGTACTCCCGCTCAAAATTTGAGTAAAAACGTTGGGAGATAAGTTGAAAATACAAGTTGAAAAAATATTTTTTTCCTTTTCCCTCTAAAATTTGATGATGTAATCAAATATTATTTTATTATTCCACTATTATTTTATAATTTCCTTAAGAGACCCATTTTAGACCTAAAAATTCCCCTAATGTCGTTTCGCGGAAAACCGACACCGCATGCTCCCAGAAACACATTCTATCCACTTTGTGAAACATGCAAAATTAAAAAAAAATGTAGGAAAAACCAATCAGTAGTTCGTACAGCTGATTGGGCATGCATACATGGCAAGCTGATTGTGGAGGTTGATTTGGTCAATGGTATTATCTGGCGAATAGGATCATGCCAAGTGGCACTTTATTATTGGTTTGAATTGGTGAATTGTGATTGGTTGATTTGGTGGCCAACCATAGGCTTCCACATGGCTCGGCTAGGGTCCGCCACATGAAAGCCCCAGGGCCACCAAAATTTTGGGTTGAGTCTGAGCAGAGGAGGCGGGTGTTGAACCCGCGACCTCTAAGTACATAGCACAAGCTGCTTCCAACATGCCATCGCAATAGTTCTTTTATAACTATGGTCTCCATATCATTTTGTTGTCGTATAAAATGCGCATTGGGGGGAGGGTGTCGGGGTCTAGCCCAAGTGCTGGTCACTTCCAGAGGCGAGACCATGGGCAGTAGGCTAGCCCCGCACCCCTGCCATAACCGTTAACACATAACATTTATTCCAATGCTGACATGTGCCCATGGTTAACACTAAATGTTGACAGTTACAAGTAACCATGCGGTAATTTTATTAAAAAAATAACTCATTCCATAGATAAACTCAAACAAATAACTCAATGTTTACTGTGTAACACTGCAAATAACTTGATTCATAATTAAAAAGTAAAGGAAATAATAGAATATTGTTGCAGTACGGATTCCCATTGTCGAATATTCACACTACATTCATGAACGAGATTCACAACCAATAGACATTGCATTATGGCTTTATACATTGCTGGGAGATGAGAGATATTTTCTTCTTTTCCCCTTAAGTTTCAAATTTGATCGATTCCTTTCATAGTGTACCAATAAGATAGGCACCATTATTTAGATATGCGCTGGTCTAAATAACACAATTATACAAATGTATACTCTATAAATTCTTTGTCTTTGATTGTTCTTTGGACGACTGAATTGGGTCAAGGCTACTTTTAACATTGAAAATTTCATATAAATTACAATGCATTCCTAAGAGGTTTAGTTTGATCCATCTTCCAAAAAACATTCATGTTAGCATGCGATAATTTATGTATCTACTAAATAATATTGTTTTTGTAAAGAATATCATGTATTTGTTTTGTAATCGTATGTTGCTGAAACTCAATATTCAAATTCTCTCTAAACAAAAATTCTCGTTTAACATGGGCATAAACACTGGTATCTCTCCCTAGTCTTTAGAAAGAGTTTGAAGTGACCTAATGAAAATATTGATTCAATAATGTAAGGCATTGTGAGTAATTAACATGGGTGTATTGTTTCTTATTTAATCACATCTTATTGTTGATATGTTTCTGCAGAGTCATTATAAAATGGTTGACCAACAGATACAAAAAATCTTAATTTTTAGTTTTTGAAGCTCAGGTTTCAAAGATTTACTTCGCGCTTACTATACACTCAATCAATGGTTATTAGGCACCCACATTCTCCTTTAAGTCTGCACTAGAAAATTATGACATTTATATGAACAATGTGCCCATGGTTTATGTCCATAGACCATTTTATACTCTCCAGATGATGGTTTATTTTTCAATAATGATGATGCAATAAGAGAAGGAAGATCTAGCTAACATTTGAAAAGAAGATCTTATTTTTTCTTTTAATCTCATGGCAGTGAAACTCAAGTTTCAAATTCTTTATGTTGGTGAAAATCAAGATTCAAATTCTTTATAAACAGATATTTTGGTTTAACATGGGCATACACACCAGTCTCTCTCCCCTAGATTTTACCTAAAGAGAAAGAGGTCAAGGTGACGTAATGACAATTATGATTCGATAATGTAAGGAATTATGAGTACTTAAAATGAGTTGATTGTTGACTTGGGTATTCCTATTTAATTGAATTATAGCTCATTATTAGTCTATGGATGTATAGTCACTATAAAAAAGGTTTACTAATAGATAAGATGGATTTCTCAAATTTTATTTGGTGAAACACAAGACTCAAAACTTCACTTCATGCTTATTAAGCACCCACTCCTTGTTTATTAGGCACCCACATTCTCCTTTAAGTTTGCACCTGCATTGCCAACTTATGGCATTTATGTGAACACTCTTGCTAATGCCATTGATCATTGTACAAGATAAGTGTGCAAGGTTAACAAGAATACTCATCATGGATGGATATGATTCACATGTAATCAAACGAGATAGGTAGAAGAATCTACGCCACTGAGAAAACAATAACTTTATATGGGGGAATAAACTATTAACAATTTCATTTTGAAGGTCATGTCAAATATAAGTGATGATGGAATTTTCCCAAAATGGTTATGCCAATTGTCTTCACATATCTCACTTTTTAGAGCTATTTTTATTCTTTGCAAAGTAGCCTTCTAGCAATATTGTTTACATTGTTTCATGTAAATTCCACCTGCGTATTACCATCAATCACATTTTGGCATACATATGAATGAATTTGATTATGTCTTTCCTAGAAAAATTCGTGTCGCCCCTTGAAATATTGGGGCTTTCATGTGACTAATTTACAATGTTCTTGTCCTATATAATTTCTTTGGTAAGATTCCCTAATTTCCATTGTCCCTTTTACTATGATGGTTTTGAGCATTTAGCATTGTCTGTCTAGTTTGATGACATAATTGCTTTATTTTAAAAATTTGGATATCATTAAATTTGAGACACCTTAAAGAAATTTTAAAAACCATGGTCCATGAACTCAGTGAGGTTGGAGTGAAAGAGTTCAATTCTAACTTTGTAGAATCTCAACAGCAAAAATAATTCAAAATGGGAGTTTTTCTTTTGCTTTTAGGCACTTACATTTTACAGTTGTGACTTTTTCCTTCGCCTAAAACTTGGATAGACTTGGAAATAAAATCCCCATGAGTTACTCATAGCTAATGATATAAATCATTGTTACTAATGTGTTTGACTCACCACTGGATAATTTGACTTGACTGCAAAGAGTCAAACTTGGTTCCAAGGTAATTTAGTTTGAAAACCAATTCGAGCAGCCTATCAACTTGGGAGTACTCAATTTTATTAACTATGCTCCATATAACCCATATTACTTGTTTATCTCTCTTTGTATTTGAACATATGACTTCTTAGGAATAATCACATGTTCTTAACCATTAAGCCTAATCATGTTGTACCCTAAGTTATTTGTTTGTGTTAATCTATATTGTTTATGATGTTTAAAAGAATATTATCGGTATTGGAGCTTGGACTAATATTGTTTAACAAAAAAATCATTAATTGAATTGGAACTGGATTTAGAATCAAACACATTAAACACAAATTCAATAATTGGATTCAGGATCAAAATAGCCAACCCTCAAATCATGAACTCATTAGAACAAGAGTTGGGAAAGATGACCGAAAATAACAAACAAGATTCGAACCAAAACCAAACTAGGTTCAATCCCAAAGTCATGAACGGGGGAAAAATATTCAACCAAGACATATAGAAAATATTCAGTTATATATATCCAATTTATTAAACAACACTCATACAAAATAATAATAATAATAATAATAATAATGCAAGCTATTAAACAACAATTATACAAAAAAATATATGCATAGAGAATGTAAGGGTAAACACATGGAACTCAATGGAATCCATTGTCATTTAATTGAAATATATCTTTGAACCAATAAACATAACATTGATTATCTAAACTGTCTCAAGAGTGAAAAAATAATTAAACTATTATCTACAATTAATGTATGTATATGGTCCAAAATGTTCAATCATATATATATATCTCCAAGCTATTAGACACCAATGATATAAAAAAAATTAATGCATAGAGAATTTAAGGCTAAATAAATGGCACCAATGTAATCTAATGGGACTCAATGCAACACATTTTTGTATCAAAATACATAATATTGAGGTTATAAATTGTCTCAATAGTCCAAAAATATTTATACTGTAGTCTACATTCAAATCCTCCTCCAAATCTTGGTCCTCTACCCTTTGCACATCGGTATATACTTAATGTCCAATAACAATGTTTGTACCATGCCACAACAAATGTCATTTCACATTACAATTCCAAAAAAATAAATCCATCAAAGATGGGTGAAATCATTAAATAGATCAAAACCAAGCTTTGGGTAGTTGTAGGGTTTTTTAAAACAATTTTTTTTTTGGGATGGCACAACACCAACTAATTTTATTGTTTTGCCTATGATTTATCATAAGAACCAATTTTAACAGATTTTGTCTAGGTTTGATCAATGCACAACATGAAAAGTGAAAATTAGTTTGAATGAATAGTGTTTAGAAGTGACCCAAATTCGGTTGAATTAGTGAATTTTGGTGCAGTATGATGAATATCAATAATATTGCTTTAAAAATTTCCTTTAATTTTATATTGTTTAATTTTCGACATACCTTCGATAAGATTCAAGAACTAATCTTAGACCATGCTAAAACATCTTAATATGCTTCTCCACTAGAGAAAATAATGACTTTGATTGGTTTTTCTATTGGTGAAGAAATAGGTCTCGCAGGCAAGACCCAAGTTTAGAGGTTGGAGCCAACAAGGGTATCCGCAGTAGTCTAGAACCACGCCGCAATTATCACCCTACTCCAGAGAGCAGAGAGTCTCACCCGAGGCGTGATGTGACCACATGCAAGGGGGGAAGATATCAATGGTGATGGAGGGATTCGTAACTCATGATTAACATAGAATTGATTGCATCAACATCTTATATACGCAAGAACATTCAGAATATCGACTAGGTATTAAGAAAATAAAATTTTAAAGCATCACAGACATCAAGCATGCATGTGACTCATAAGATCAGACAGTAATCTGCAGGTATATTAATAATCTTCAACCAAATCCATAGTTACATCGCTTCCACAGCAAGATCTTTACAAGTCTGTCACAGACATCTTATAGGACAGAAAGATAGATAAGAGAAACCTAGGAACTATAGAGATATCATGCTCGGAATGGATTCCCTCTGCAGCATCTGCTCAACCCTATTTAGTCGCTCTGCATTCATCTCTTCTATCACATTCCCTTTTTTCTTTCGGCCGGGTGACTGCTATTTATTCACCCGCCATCGCGACTGCTAGTTCCTCTTGTGTTCTTCTTCGGTGGCTTCCGACTTCTCTCTTGTTATCTATGAGTTGTTCTTTCTGTCTTCCGCTGTATCTTCTCTCTGTCTGTGCTTATGCTTTTGCTTTCTTCAGTTATCTCTTGCTTCTTCGCCACCTTGATAGCTCCGCGACTTACTGTAGTTGCGACTCGGTTGCGACTGCCATGTGTCGTTCCGCAACCCAAAATCTGTCCTTTATTCAAAATTCAAAACATTCAGAAAAAGTTTTCAAAACAAGGGCCCCAACAGGCCCTGACCACAGTTTCGTGACTCGTCCTCGAGTCAATAAAAAATTACTGTTTCTATCTCCATTGCCTCGCTGGACCCCGTGCCCTGTTCTCGCTGTGCGCCTTTAGCCTGTTGTCCAAACAAGGCCCCCAACTCTGGGACTTTGCTGAACGCTGTAGCCTTAAGCTCATGGAAGGTCGATACAGCTTGCTACCACCCCTGCACCAATGAATCTGTTTCTGCGGCAATATTAGTGACAGCTTCCTCCTCTACATGCGCCGGTACGGTCCCGAACACCGTGCCGATTTGGGTTTCAGCCTCGGCGGCTAGTTGTTGCATTGTCCTGGCGCTGCATTGGAGGGGCAGACAGAGCTCATGAATTACCTGTTTGGCCATTGCTGAGCTGGCCTCTGTTTGCTGAATCTGCACCTCTAGAGCATCCGCCTGGGTGTATAGTTGGTCCAATCGCGCGGGGTTCGTGGCCTCTTGGATTTCCCTTGAAATTTGCTGCAAGTGCGTGGAGATTGGCCGTGTTTTGACTGTCAGAGCCATTGAGCACTCTTGAAGACCCTTTAGGAGGTCGTAAGCATCACGCGCTCCAGAGGTGAGAGTTTCTTGCATCTGGTGGACCTGGACCTGCTTTTTGGCAATTTGTGTTGTATAAACTGCCTCTGGATCGGACAGCGCTGGCCGGGCTGCTAACGCTGCGTGAAGCTCCACATTTTCTTTGTGGAGCCCATTGAGTGCGATCCAGAGGTGGAGGGCCTGTTCTATGATACTTGTCTCTGACACATTTGTAGGCAGCTGAGTATAATGAACCTCAACGGCTGGCCATGCCTTTGAAAACACCGTGGCGACTTGTTCTATCTGCCCTTGCAACTGCCCCTGTGCGGTTGTGAGCTGGTCGCGCTGTTCAGTAAGTGTTGCAATCTGCTGCTATTTCTTGTTGCACCTTTGCTGTAGTTCAGAATGAATCCGTTCGGCTTGCTGGGCTGCCCTCTGGATAAATAAGTACAACTGAGCTGTACCCTATGTTTCTAAATTGGTGATCCTCGAAGTGCCTTGGTCCGGCCTCCTTTCCTGCAAGGGTTGCCCACTGGAAACTGATCGATTATAATGCTCTGGAGGGGATGGCGGCGGGGTGTGTGGGTGCACTGAGTCGGCCATATTAAAGTCTGGATGCTCCTGCCGATCTGTATTGCCAACCTGTGGGGGTATAGTGGGCTCAGGTTGAGCCCCAGCTGAGTCGGTAACAATTTGTGCCATTTGGGTAATTATATCAGACATAGAAACTTGGGGTTCTCGAGCGGGGTCGACCAGTGGTACTACTGCTGCAGTACTGGAGTCAAATTCGGCCCCGTGGTCCCCACCAAAGAATTCTCGGATGATTGGGTCAGACACAGTAGCAGATGAATTGGATGGAGCGGATGAAGTGGTAGGTGGAGGTGGAATGGTGGGTGGAGGTGGAAGTCGAATATTGATAAAATCTGAGGGGTCAATGAGTGGTTCTTCCTGTATTAGCACCCCTGTACTTGGTGGCAGTGGTGGATCATCCTCAGTGAGGTCCACCACCGGATTTGCTTCGGTGGTGCGGGCTCGCTTGGCCTGAGGAGCTTCTAATTGATATGTAGTCTTGCTCTTCTCTCCCATCGGGGTTATGATTGGGCTGGAAGAAGTAAATAGAACAGTAGGAATGGGCGAGGTGAGAGGATTTGTGTGGGGGTGCGAGGTAGAGCGAGAAAGCTGGAACTCAGAAAGTAAAGGGAAAGCAGCGGCACCACTTGAAATGACCCTTGTCTCTGCATTAAAACTGCGTACCTGAGTTTTTAAGTGGCGGACGAGGGGGACGAGCGGCACAGGGAGTTCCTGTGGTGTCACCTCTGCATTCGTCTCGGCAGGCTGTTGCTGCGGTAACATCCGATCAAAGTTGTACCTGGGTACCCCGTTGCGGATTTCCATCGCGACCCCCGGCCACGAACAAAATTCGTTGTGGAAGGCGGTATCTTCAAGCTGGAATTTCAGCTGCTTCATGCGAAAGGTGTCCTCCGGTACGCAAGTAGGTCAGAGGTAAGTATGCCTGTGACTGACCCTGAACCACACTTTCTCGCTGTACTCATCTAACAGGTCCCTGGGCACCCTTTGCTGGCTGGTTACCACATCCGTCATTAAACCATACCAGGTCCGAAATGCCTCTGCATTGACTTGTTTGGTGCTAGGATCAACCGACACCTTCCACGGAACGAACTTCATCGCTAGAGGTTGGCCCTCTGGAATTTCCACTGGTAACCTGACAAGGGGAGTGTGCCATTTCCACATGGCAAAGGCAACGATCAAATATCTGTAAATGAAGCTTGTAGCATGCTTGTAGTTTTCCTCGCACGCGTCAAACCGTTCCTTCAACAGGAAGGAGCACCAATTCATCTTGGCGCCCTGAACGCAGTGCTCTGCAATGGAGATAGTATCTAGGGTGCATTCACCCTTTGTGTAGTGCCTCATTGTCTTGCTGGCAATGAGGTAGCAGGTGAATTTAATCTCGGGCTTATTGATACGCTCCATCTTGGCTCCCTTTCCTCCCCGTCAGGTGCCATATTTGACGTAAAAGTTTGTGTCTCCCGACTTCTGCACTCGCTTGGAGGTGGTCTGACATGCAGTCGAGACATCTGTGCCATTCTGTGAAAGCCCTATAAGACAATGGATATCCTCAGCATGAATGGGAATTTCCTTATTCAGCCACAAGGACCCATTCTGGATGCGGCTGAGTAGGAACCGAGTGCACTGCATAGCCAGTCCTGTGGTCCCAAAGACTGGAAGATTTCTTAAGTTCAGAAGCAAAGATTGCTGGAGGCCCTGGAACTCTGGTAAAATTTTGTTTGCTGAGTGCCCGACTGTTGTGAAGTAATGTTCCATATACACCTGCCAATTGAGTGCCGGGAACTTGACAGAGTCCGAGAGGTCTGCATCTATGAGGGCCGCATTATCGTATTTCCCGACAAGGGACTCTGTCTTGTGAATTCTGTTGTCAAGCTCGGGTTCTAGGACGGCTGGGAGGGCTTTCGACATGTTTGCTCGGCGCTGATAAACTTGCAGAATTCGTCTCGGTGTCTTCTCGTGGTGCTGTGCATCAGGATACTTCTGCTGCTCTGGTTCTACTTCAATTGCTAAGTCTAACTACTCCGGAATTCTCGTGATTTTTTCCATGCAAGTTATGTATTTACCTAGAACGAGTGAAGTTGATGAGACCCCATAACGAGTTAATTCCTGCTAGCATTATTCTCGGCGATAATCGTGCGATCAATCATGTGCCAATGTGTATTCTGACAGTTGCTGACGGTGGCATGGGGAAATCGGTGGACGCGACGGCTGAGGTTACTGCGGATGATGGCAAAATGATTATGGTGAGGTTACTTCCAATTATGGTAATTTATGGTGTAAATCTAGCCGATCCTATGGACTGACACAAGTACTGACTGAAATGACCTGGACTAACATTGAAATGTTTGTTGTTCCTACAGGGATGACACGCTGGACACGCCCCTCCCCGACCACAGTCGGTTGCGGTGTGGTCCCCGCAACAGAGCGGTTATTGACAAGTTATGCATGAACAAAAAATACTACCTATGCTCATCCCGGTTTCGGGAGAGTTATTCAGCTACGCTACTCTACAGGTGCTCTCGGTTGCAAGAGTTATTGATAAAAAGAGAAAGGAAATTACTCTTGGTAGGGTTTCAGGCGTGCGCCATTCACCCACCCAGGTAAAACAGTGCCATCCAGTTGAGCCAACCAAACGGCTCCGAAATCTCTAATCTCGATGACGAAGTAAGGTCCCAACCAGTGCATCTGCAGCTTTCCTGGGAACTTTTGAAACTTGCTGTCATATAAGAGGACCTTGCCTCCCACCTGGAAAGTTTTGGTCTTGATGTGGTGGTCGTGCCATGCTTTCTACCTGTCCTTCTGAACCTTTTGGTGAAATTCGGCCAGAAACCGGGCCTCGTCCAGTTCTTGTAGTTCGTGGAGGTGTTCCTATAGGGACTCCTCCTCCGAGAACTTGAAGGAGGTAGCAATTAAAAGACTCGGTACGGTGAACTCGGCGGGAACCACAGCTTCCCGGCCATACACTAGCTGGAACGGTGTCTGATTGGTCAAGCGCTTCACCGTAGTCCGGTAGGCCCATAATGCAGCTGGTAGCCGCTCATCCCATTCATCGTGCTGGGCATTGCAGATCTTAGTCAAGCCTTTTTCAAGAATTTTATTGAATGCTTCAACAGCACCATTGGCCTGTGGGTGGTATGGGCTGCTTTTGTGATGCTGGATCATGAATGTGTCCAACAGCGATTTGATCATGGCATTAATGAAATGCGTACCCTAATCACTGGTTAGAATTCGTGGGCAGCCAAACTGGCTGATGATGTGTTCAAAGATGAACCATGCTGCTGTATCCACTATGCAGTCCCGTACCGCTGTTGCCTCAACCCACCTGGTGAGGTAGTCGGTTGCGGTAATGATGTACCGGGCTTTGGAATGCTGGGCTATCGGGGCTATGGGACCGACGAAGTCGACAACCCACTTTTCTAACGGTCGCAACACATGCACCGAGTGTAGCGGGAGCTCGTCCCTGTGAGATGGCCTCCCCGTTCGCTGACATACATCGCATTTCTTCACAAAAGTCTTGCAATCAGCGTGGACTGTCGGCCACCATAGGCCAGCTTGAAGCACCTTCCTGGCAGTGGGTTTCGCCCCCACATGCCCGCCGGCAACGTCGCTGTGGCATTCCCACATTACGACTTCCCGCTTGTGGTCAAGTATACATCTGCGCAGAACCTCATCGAGACCCAATTTGTATAGCTGCCCTGCTATCAGTTGATACTCGGCAGCGCGAACGACTAGGTGTCACTTTTGAAGCGGGGTGTAGTGCTGAGGGCACTGCCCCGTGGTCAAATAAGTGGCGATATCGGCCAAATAATTGGGTACGGCTTCGACGTGGAAAATATTAGCATCCGGCAGCTGATCATCGAGAGAGTCGTCGTTCTCCCCTGTTTCCAACCAAGATAAATGATCGGGTCCAACGTTCAACCTCCCGGGCTTGACAATCACTTCGAATGTAAATTCTTGGAAGAGTAGGAGCCACTGACAGATCCGTCCTTCCAAGACGGGCTTATTGACCAGGTACTTTAACGCAGAATGATCCGTAAAGAACTTGAATTTTCCTCCCAGAAGATAGTGGCGGAACTTCTGGAGCGAATACACCATTGCAAGGGCCTCCCGCTCGGTAGTGGTGTAATTCCACTTGGCATTAGACAGTTTGTGGCTGGCGAAGTAAACCGGGTGGTCAACTGTCGTCTCCCCTGGTTGCGCCAAGACAACCTCAAGTGCAATACTGGAAGCGTCAATATGTACGTGGAACTGCTTATCCCAATCCAGGTGAACTAGAATAGGCGTCGTTGCCAATTTTTCCTTCAAGGTGTCAAGGGCCATCCGACATTCCTCTGTCCACTGGAACACTTCCGACTTCCGCAAGAGCTTTTCTAAGGGAGCAGTGATCTTCGCATAATTTCGGATAAACCGTCGGTAAAAACCTATGTGCCCTAGTAGTGCCCACAACTGCTTCACCGTTTTGGGGGCTTCCATGTGGACGATCACTGCTACCTTTGCGGGGTCGACGCAGACCCCTTGCTTGCACACCACGTGTCCTAACAGTGTGCCGAAAGGAACTGTAAAAATGCATTTCTTCAAGTTCAAGGAAATCTGCAACTAGCGACACCGATCGAACATGATATGCAACAGGGTGGCGTGTTTCTTCAGCAAACTGTAGACAATCCAATCGTCCATGTAGACTTCTAGGAACTTGTGGATATACTCCTGGAAAGCAGCGATGACAATCCGGGAAAACACGGCCGGGGCATTCTTCAAGCCAAACGACATCACGTGGTATGCGAATGATCCCCACTCGGTGGTGAACGTCGTCTTTTTCTTGTCTTCTTCCGCAATGCGCACCTGATGATAACCCGAAAAGACATCAGTGAAGGATTAAGCTTCATTTCCCGCAACATGATCCAATACTTCGTCGCTGAAAGGAGTGGGAAACGGATCATGGATGCAGGCATTGTTCAGACTTCGGTAGTCGACGCAGACTCGGATTTCTGACTTGTCCTTCTTATTCTGAATGACGATAGGACTCACCCACTCCGCTTCTTCCACCGGAAAGATTAGACCTACTACCAACATCTTATCGATCTCCATCTTGAGCTTTTCTTTGTTCAGCGGGTTCAACCGATAGGGTCGGTGCTTCACGGGCCTGGCATCCGGTTTCAGCACAATACGCATTTCTCCGAGGTCACCTTTGATGCCCTTCAAATCTGCAACTGATGAAGGAAATAGGTCTTCATATTCCTGGAGGAGGCTGAAAATTTCCTTTGCAGTCTCCTCGTCCCAGTAATCTCCAACCGTAGCCAGTTTGGGTTTCTCCTCCATACCGATGTTCAACTTCTTTGTCTTCAGCGGGAGCAGATGGACACCCTCAATGGTTGGCTCGTCTTTGATGCTTCGCTCGCCTTCCTTCTCTTCGAAGTACAGGTGCCTTAGGTCCTCCAGGCCATCATCGTCTGGATCGCCATCGATCCGCTAGCAAGCCAACTCACGCCTGCCCTTAGGATGTAATGTGAAGGTGCTCCCGTCAGTCCCCGAATCATGGAGAAAAAGTACCCCCTTGATTGCTTGTAATGCCCGGGACACCAGCTCTGTCTCTCCTTCGAAGGAAAAACACCGCACAAATTTGCTCGTGACTTCTGGCCAGGAGCTGGTCCCTCTTTTCCGCTCTTCTTCTAGGTACCACGCATGGGGAATGGTATCTAAAGAGTGGATGAACCGACATACCCACAGCTCTTCTAGGTACCCTACACTTTGCCACTGCTCCTCACAGGTTTTCAGGTGGTCCTTTGGATCAGAAGTCCCATGGTACCTATGCCTGCTGCGAGGTCCTTCCTCTTCTTTGAACCGTGCCCTCAAAGCCTCCACCACACAACTCCATCACGACAGGGTGTTGCGGTGATTTTTACACCATCGTGTTGATGTGGATTATAGCGCTACATCCAAAAGTGGTATCCTACATCCTTTTGGTACCGTGTCTTCTACTTTTGCAATAAAGGTATTGACGGCTTGCATGTTCGACAGGGTGGGGTACCCTCAGATCTCTGTGCCAATCCAACGAACTCGGGCAATATTGGCACACCTCCATGTGCTGGTCTCATACCCACCCTGTTGCCAGTCTTCCCATGCTAGTTCCGATCCCAGCTCCGAGCTCTGGACACTACGCCAACTGACAGAGCCAGTCGAGGTCGAGTTAATATAATCTTCCCGCTTCCCTAATGTCATCTGATAGAGGTTATCCAACATCTAAGAATCCTTCCGGTTATCCACCGTTTTGGTATATCTTTGGCCTTGATACGGGTCAAGAGGCTAAGTGACCCGGACCTCTCCATCTTCAAAGATCATCAGCTCCTTTTTGAGGTCGATGATAGCGTAGTTCTAAAAAGCCAAATTGATGCCTAAAAGGGCAGGGTAAGGATCCTTGTCTCCCATACTATCAATAACTTCAAAATCCGTGTAAGTCTTCACCCCTGCAATGTCGACCTCGACACCTTCGAGTCAGCCGATCGGCACAATGCAGTACTGGTTTTCCATTCTAAGCTGGATCGGCAAGTAGGTCAGCCGTGGCCGGCCAAGAGCCTCCCATGTCTTCCATAGCAAGATATTGACGTCAGATCCTAATTCAAGCATAGTGTTGATGATCTGGAGTCCCACAACCTGCGTGTTAAGCCGGAACTCTTTTCCCGTTCGTCGTTTGTTCCGCTTGACCCGTTGGACGTACTGGGGGGTGGTGTTCACCGGTTCCCCTGGTCCTGTACTCCCATGCAGTACATCTTCCAAGGTACGCTTTAGCTGTTGCCGCATCGCAGCATTGTCAACAATCTTGAGGAATAACTGGAGGCATTCCTCAATCAGAGTTCCCGTGGCGCTCTGCTCGTCGGGATCTGTTGGTAGGGGCACCTCCAAGCCTTTGGCTTCTCTCAGTTGAGCAAATGTCTCTACCGCCTCCTGGAAGTACTTCTTCTGTCCATCTAGCCTGATTAATTGGTTCGGGGAGGTTGACCGAACAACTCGTGCCGGCTCCTTTCCGCAAGCATCCTCCTCCGTCTTCTTACCACCTCTCATCACAATAGCGATGTTCTGCATGGCCTGAGTTGCGGTCCCCCGTGGTTCGGAGTTAACCAAATTCGTGGCCCTCTGCCATGCCCGTTCCTCCCACTTCTTGATAAGTTCGGGGCAGTCCTCTGTTGCATGGGCATTCACGCAGCACTAGGAACACCATGGGGGTCGTGGAAGGGGACATTCCCGGGCCACGTGACCCTCCTGGTCACAGTTGTAGCATTTTAGTAGACCCTGGCCCCCTGTGCGGCCACCGCGCATACCGCCTCCTCGGCCCCTGGAAGCCTTGTTCACCCGATAGGAGGGTCGGTCCAACCGGTCCGCTAAAGCGTCGAGAGCCCTGCACTGCTCGGTGTTGTGAGTCGTGGAAGCACAAAACTCACAGTATGCATTGTTTGGGACGTTGGAGTACTTCTGCAGAATTGGGCACATTCGAGGTTGATGGCCCATCGTCCGAAAAATTTCACAGTAGTCCATGGCGGTTTGGTTTGATTGAGGTGGGAACCTCGCATAAGGCTGTTGTGGCTGGTATACCCCCTGTGGGTTCATTGCTACGCCACCCCCCATAGGTGGGCCCCCCTGGATTGCCACGATAGAGGGTCCCACACCTGCACCACGCAACCGGGGACACTCTGTTGCGATGTGGCCTTCGACCAGGCAATGAGTGCACCAAACGTTCAGCCTGGCTAGTCTTATCGGCTGCATCTCCTTGAGATTTTCAGTTAGAGGTGATCTGATGTTGCAATCCTACCAAGGAAGGATCCTGCGGGGCCGACCCTCCCCGATATTCCTGAGGGTAGCCCGTCATGGCCTCTATCTTCATGGCCTGCTCCAAAGCGTCCTGCAAGTTGTCAATCTTCTGCTGGGTGAGGGGGGTTCGTGTCAAGGGAAGCAGAGCCTTGATAAACCAATCCCTCTGATGGTTTGGGTCGATCGGGTAGCTGAGTTTCCCGATCGCGTCCTTGAATCGGCGCATCAACTCCCATGCAGTCTCCCCTTCTTTCTGCTTAATCTCCCAGAGCTCGGACAAACCCTGTTGGTCTGTCTGGGGAAGCTTAAATTCACGGAAAAAATCCCGCTCAACGTCAGCAATTACTGGATTCGGATGGGCCTCAGACCACTTGATGAACCATCGCAGAGCCCTTTCTCTGAGCGTGGTTTGGAACTCTATTAACTTCCCTGCGTCTGGCATCTGCCGAGCCCTCCATATGGCTTCACAGAGATACTAGTGTTGCTCCAAATCATCGTTGCCTCGGCCAGAGAATTATGGGTACCGGGTGAATGACCTGACCATGTTTGCTTGCGAAGGGGTGACCAGAATAAACCCTTCGGGTCTTGGTTGTGTGACTATACCACCAGGAACTGTACTACTACTAGTAACACTGCTACTAACATGCGACACTGAACTACTGTGCAATCGACTTAATTCTTGTAACTTAACGAAAATATTACTCAAAGGATTGTAGAGTACCAGGGGAAGGTAGGGATCCTTTTCGTGCAAATTATAGGAAGTAGGGCTGCCTAGAGAGATGAATTCCGACCGCTCTTGAAACAACCACTACATCACGACGTACCATTCACCATTGGAACCTTCTTCGGGCTGCACACCTGTATCGTCTTCGTCAGTCGTCGTCTCCCTTTCTCTCCTAGCTGGGCTCCCATGCACCCGTCGCACTCCCACAACGGTCCCTTCCCTCTCCTGGGTACCCGCCTAGGTGTCTATACTTTCTATCCTCTGAGGCACCTCCTTCTGATTCTTCCTATTGTCTTCCCGTCACTTCAACTCCCGCATCACCCTTTCTCGCCACCTGTCGGCGATCTGCGCCCTCCGATGTGCACGTCGCTCCCTCAACTTCCTTGCGGCTTCAACATCCATTCCCCACTCCCCCCGCTTCACACTTCACGTATCATCTGTCCCTTCAGCCCTTCCCCCAACACTGGGGGTTTATGCCTCCATGCTCGATTTGTGGAATTCCATCAGCCCTTCGTCCACCATCAGGGCCTTAATCCACAATGGAATCTCTTTGAGTAGTTTCCCTCTCGGCCCAAAGCAGAAGATGGCCTCAGCTTTCGAGAAGGATTGGTAGCATTCTGCGGCGAACCCCACAATATATCCGTCCAAAGTGGTCTTTACCCAAAAATCCACCGCGCGGGTCAACTCAGTATCCAACCGATGCAGGGCCACCAGATCTCCGTGAACCCACTTGCAGTTTATCCTCCGTGAGCTATCCCTAGGTACCCTAATCTGCAATCTCTGCAACCAATTGTAGAGGTCACTAGGGAATTTTCCCCAGAGGATCTCGTAGGTATCACTGGTGGAATCCGAGAAAAGGACGAGATCCTTGAGCACCCCCTCCTTTTGATTCGTCAACTCTGCTTGCTGAGCAACAAACTGGTCTAGATGGTTATCCCACCATCGCCGTATTTATCCTTCGAAGATCCTCAATACCATGATCTAGTTCCCCTCATAACATGTAGGGTCCCGGCAACAGGACCATTTGTTGGCGAAGAAACAGGTCTCGCAGGCAAGATCCAGGTTCAGAGGTTGGAGCCAACAAGGGTATCCGCAGTAGTCTAGAACCACGCCGACATTATCACCCTACTCTAGAGAGCAGAGAGTCTCACCCGAGGCATGCCGCGATCGCATGCAAGGGGGGAAGAGATCAATGGTGATGGAGGTATTCGCAACTCATGATTAACATAGAATTGATTGCATCAACATCATATATACGCAAGAACATTCAGAATATCGACTAGGTATTAAGAAAATAAAATTTTAAAGCATCATAGACATCAAGCATGCATGTGACTCATAAGATCAGACAGTAACCTGCAGGTATATTAATAATCTTCAACCAAATCCATAGTTACATCGCTTCCACAGCAAGATCTTTACAAGTTTTTCACAGACATCTTATAGGACAGAAAGATAGATAAGAGAAACCTAGGAACTACAGAGATATCATGCTTGGAATGGATTCCCTCTGCAGCATCTGCTCAACCCTCTTCAGTCGCTTTGCATTCGTCTCTTCTGTCACATTCCCTTTTTTCTTTCGGCCGGGTGACTGCTATTTATTCACCCGCCATCGTGACTGCTAGTTCCTCTTGTGTTCTTCTTTGGTGGCTTCTGGCTTCTCTCTTGTTATCTATGAGTTCTGCTTTCTGTCTTCCGCTGTATCTTCTCTCCGTCTGCGCTTATGCTTTTGCTTTCTTCAGCTATCTCTTGCTTCTTTGCCACCTTGATAGCTCTGTGACTTACTGTAGTTGCAACTCGGTTGCGACTGCCATGTGTCATTCTACAACCCAAAATCTATCCTTTATTCAAAATTCAAAACATTCAGAAATTTTTTTCAAAACAAGGGCCCCAACATTTTCAAAATCATGACTCATTAGACTCAATACAAATTTCAACCCCAAACAAAAAATACTAGTATCATAGCGGTTTAATATATATTTCATGTATAAGTCATAGAATAGAAACTAATCTCACATTGTTCAAGGTTCTTGGGATCATGTGGTGAAGACATGGGATTAGATTCATCGTGTTACAATGAAAAATCTCACACAATAAGAAGAATAATTAAGATTGATTATGAAAAACGAGCATAAGAATGAAAACTTATGACAATGCATCGAATATGCACACCAAAATATGTTTTCACTAGTACATCAGTGGGGGTCATACATATTATTCACAAGGTGGACAATATATGCATGCACCACCAAAATACATACAACAATAATTTCTTCAATTGATTCATCAATTCGCCACACCAAAATATTATTTCTCATTTATGGTATGTAGGTGTCACCATTACAAACTCAACAACCTCTCAATGAGTTTCAATATGCTCTATTGTAACAATTTCATCATCCTTAATTCCCCTTACTTTTGTATCATTAACCTAGAATATTAAGCCTATTACAAATCGACATGACTTATCCAAAACAATATTGATTTCACTACCTTAAAGAATATTACCTCAACCATCTACATTTTTATGCTTAGAAAATTGCTTCCTTTCAATGGAAATACAACTAGACTTTAATTTCCTTCTAGACTGTAGGATGTGATTGTGATGGATTGTCCTCTCAAGTTATGGGACAAGGGAGGGGGGGCGATTTTTATGAGTAACATGATTTCATCCCAAATTTAAGAGTTGCATGGACTAAAATAATAAGTGGACAAACTCAAACTTTTTGGTGGGTTTATTTTTTACGACGAGGTAAGTTTTTGTGTTTATCTACTCATTTTTTTAAAATTTTGACAATTTGGATCTTCTTAAAATGAACCAAAACCTATAATGGAACAATTGCATAGTCAACATTCCCATTAATCATGTGGAACATAACATTTGGAATTATTCCTACCAGATTTGAGAAAACAATTTTAAGGGAAAAGAGACCATGTTTGTCTGCTATCTAAGTTACTCCAAATTGCTTTCATCCATGTAGATCATAACCATGATAATAAACTAACATATTTTTTGAAACCACACATTGGAATTTATACCCACTTTCTCCAAAATCTTACATCCAAAATCCCCCTAGATTTCTTCTTGCGTCCTCTGGAAACACTTAAAAGGTTCCATTTACATCCATTTAATGAATGTTCATGGCTTTTATTGTAGCAATGGCGACAAAATTTAATTAATAAGTGGAAAAAATAGAATCTTTTCATATGAATTTCTTACCCAAATCTTACAAAGAAATTTTTTGAAGTTCTAATTCCACCTTATTGATGGGAAATTTAACAATGAGACTTTTCCATTTGGATTTTTGGTCCATTTTAAGACAAGGAATGTTGACCAAGAATCCATAATTCCTCATCCACCAAGAAACACACAGATTCAAGGATAATAGGTGATGTTAAGCTAGGAGGGATGGAAAATTAGAAGAAGGAAGGACCTCGGGGAGGAGTGTAAAACTCAGAGGAGTAGTTTAGAAAATTTTAGCTCAATCATCATGGTTGATTATTTACGTGGTCATGGGGATGTAATTGTGTCAATTTTTCCCCCTTCAACTTCATGTTTATTGATTTTAGGATGTCTTATCTACCAACACAACCCATCCTCATTACTTTTTTCCTTGTTTCCTTGTAAATTTATCCAAGGCAAGCATAGCTATTATATCCTCTTTCCCAACTCTATTAATTGATGTGATCAACTCAATTTAATGCATACCTTCCATCCATTCATGGATGCAATAAACAATTCAAGATTCCTTCAAATCCCAAGAAACCTCCTTCCTCAAACTCTAGAATATATCCCCCAATTCTCAAGCCTTTTAATTATAATCAAAATATATGAAAGATTTACAATGAAGTGGAATTAGCATTGGGTTGTCACACCTTATGAGAGGAAATGGCCAACTATCAATGATGGATTTTTTTCATCATCGATGAAAAGTGTTTTAATGAAATTCCTAACGAATTTTTTGGGAAAAATTGAAAATGAAGAATTCATGAGATTGTAGAGGAATAATTTAGCCAAACCCTAAAAGAGAAAAATTTGCTGACCACCCATGAAGGAATATTATGCTAATTGTTAATGAAGGAAATATGTGATCATTGATAGGATTTTTTCTTAGTTGGACAAAAAGGATGATGACATGGATGAATTAGGGAGACAAAAATTGGACTTAATTCCATATAAACATCTATGTACCATGCCAAGCTACCAAAATTTCTATGAAAATATCCAAATCAGTGATTGGTTATAATTTTTAATATTTTTCTTGGTTCTAAACTTCTAGATTTTTTTAAGGCCCTAAAAAATACCTTAAGAAAAACTTTAGGACCTATATGTATGCTTACCACACTGAGAAAATTCCATTAAATGATATTCCTCAATGATTTCTTTCCAACGATCTATTACGTGTACAAAATGGATTAGATATGCAAAATTTACACCTAGATCAATGTAAAAAGAGAGAAAAAAAGCATCGGTTCACTTCAAGGAGGCATAAATCCTTGATAAGAATGGAGCATGGAAGTATTCAATGGAAATATATTGGATATAATAACGCATCCATGGAACCAAAATTTGAATCTTAGCATCCATACCTCAATGGATTAGCAAAAAGATACATGGTAGAGTTAAGGACAATTTTGGGAAATTTTGACAAACTTCGAGAAGCTAGATCCTTCTGCCCATGGTTGAAAGTTGAGCATGTGAGTAGACACTAAAAATATGATAGAGATAATAATTCATCAATCCACTTGGAATTTTGATGGAGGTGTTATAAATTCTTATATAATCAATAGAAGGAAACTATTGTCCTTAAAGAGAAGGAATGTATGTATAAATTCCAAAATTACTAAATATTTATATCTAATTCAATTTTTTTCCTACATATCTTGTATAATTAAGAGGAAAATAAGCATGGAAGACACCCAAGTAACTCACAACCATGAGAAATAAGTGAGGAGCATAAATTTCAATATAGGAAATGAAGAGTTTGTCCAATGGGAATAGGGGCATAACAGAGTTGAATGAGCTAATATAAAATGGGAAGAGTCTAAGAATGGAAGTACAAGGCTACAACAATGAGAGAATAATAAGAGATCAAGAAGAGGAAAATATGGCATCAAAACTTAGCTTCTATTGAGTTAAAAAAAAATACAAAATTACTTGGATCAAATTCAAGGTATGGAGAAGAAGGCAGATCTCATGCAAGAAGAGAGAGCCATAAATAAGCCAAATATTTGAGTAGTTTTAGAAGGGCTCGTAAACCATACTATTCATCCAATTACTCAAAAAAGAGAGCACATTCATCAAATAATCACAAATTAGTCCAAAAGTGTCTCTTTTTAGACACAAAAGGAGAAGCATTGAGTTGGAAAATTTTCAAGGAGAATGCAGGAAGCTCATGCCACCCATATTTTATGGAGAGAATAATAAAGGAGAAGATGTTAATCCTACCTGCTTGGAATCAAGAAGTATTTTCACCTACATGACTATTCCTCCAAGTTGGAAGCTAGGATTTGCATATATCATTTGCAAGGAAAGGCATCTATGTGGTCGAACCAACTGAAACAAGTTAAGCACCTTAATGATAAAAATATCCCTTGGAAGCATTTCAATAGCTACTTTCTGAAGAAGTATTTTTCATAGCACTAGTATGATAAGTAAATGCAAGATTTCTTCAAACTCAAGCTTAGAAATATGACATTCAATGAATATGAGAGGATTTTCTTGTAGTTGTTGAGATATGTTGGCTTCATCAAGGATGAGAAAGGAAGAAGAATTGATTGATTTGAATAAATTTATTTCTTAACTATTTGACCAATATTTTACTGATTCAAAAAAAAAATTATTTCACTGACTTTTACTTGCAATTATACTGAGATATCTAGGCGATTTTAACTACAAAAGAGTTCAAGTTTGACCTCAAAAAAGGTTGAGTTCACCACATGTTTGACCATGGGTTTGATCACAAGGGTAAATTGTTTGGCTTGAGTTTGAATGCAGGTGTAAATCACTGGTCTAAGTTGACCAAACCAAAAACTTGATGATATTTGACTTATTAGGTGGTTTTTCCAGTGTGGATTGGCTGGAATTTTGACGAATTTTGACTATTATTTAGATTTTGATTTTGGCACAAAATTCTCGACAATTTTTGGAATTGTAAAACTTGCTAAAGAATAATTTCTCCTAGAATAATATTTTTTTGGTTTTATCCCATAATATATATGGTTGGAGGAATGTCATTTAACAAGATAAAAGATAAATAAATCATCATACATCATCATCGTTAGGAGGAAGCATTTGCGGAATGAGGATCATCAAGATCCTCCATTGGAATCTTCATTAGAAGGTTCACCTCTACTTAGAAGCAGCAAGTGACTGGCAAAAAGTCTACATTCCACCTTGTGTGGGATCCACTAGATAAAAGGATGAATTTATGGTGACAAATAAGTGTAGCATGTCAAGTTGGTTGAAGTACTTTCATCTCCAAGCAAGGAAACGAAGCTACTAGAAGGAAGTCTAGATTACTAAGAGAAGGAAGAGGTATGTGTATATTTGGTAATAGATAGATATATTAATGTCATCATATGGTTCTAGATAGAATGGTTTAATGCTCTATCTTATGAACATTATTGAAGAGTAAGGATATATTCCATTAGAATGATGCATAAAGGCATGTAGACAATGTGCCTTGAACTATTCTACGTATTGATAAAATGAAATCAACATAATATGACCTCATATAGAATATGTGGTGGTTGGAAACTATGAATCCTATAATAAAGGAACTATTTATAGAAGTTTGTAAGGAATAAATATGAGAAGAAATGAAGAAGATTTTTTGAAATATGCAACTATAGTCACGTAAAATAAGATAAGTGATCAACATATGATAACTAGAATAATTAGGACATATCCATGGAAAATGTATGAAGACCCGAGTTTGTATACTGGAGAAGATAAACCTTTGTAATTTACATCTTGGAGATGGGTTCATACAATATGAAAAAGGATGTTGATGCAGGAAGTGGATGTCATGATGAAAGGCCATCTTGAAAAGGAAACATTGACTTGATGTTCATTTTGATTTTTGAAAAAATTTGGTTGGGTTGAAATAGGGCTATGAAAGAGAGTTGTAGAAGTCACCTACAACTAGTTCTCATGAGATTGGATGGAAGATCCAGAAAGTAACATGATTTGGAAGAGGTATTCGTATGAAAAAATAGCCATATGTGAACTAGAAAATCACTTCTGATGAAGAGAAGGATGACATGACTATTGGTACAACATTATGTTTCATTGAAGGGAAGTGATGGAAACGATGGTTGATTCCCTACAAAGAAGATATAGAATATGAAGGCTCAGTGATGAATAAGTTGAAGTTCATGACATCAAAAGGAGGAGACCTACTAGCAGTTTATAGTACCATGATCTCCACCAAAGAGCTGATAGATGATGTTGGAAACAAGTCCCTAGTTAAGAGGGAGCTTGGGATAGTTCCTAGGTAAGAAGGAACTTGGGTATATTCCTTGTATAGGAATGACTATATCCTCCCTACTTGAGAGGGAGATATAAACACATCGTTCATGTATCCATGTTATGAAAATAATGGAGGATTGGGTAAGAATCTGAGATTGATTTCAATACTCTTTTAGGATGTGATAGGGCATCCAATAGGCAAGACTAGCCAAAGAGGAAATTCCTTGAGGATGTGTTATTCCAAGATAGGAATGGTCTTAAAAGGGCATACCTTATGAACATCTGTATGGGGTATGTAACTTAAGAGACAATAATTATGGTGTCTATCAACCATTTTCTCACCAACATTGTGCTTTGATCTTGTGGAGAGATAGAGTTGTTAGTGAAGGCCTTGCTGTGTGACAATGTTGGTTGGTATAATATGATGCAATGAGATACGTTGAAATAATAGCTTATGAGATGGCTTATCAATTTGACTCTGCTTATAATAATTATTCAGTATGATAATGTCCAAGTACATTGAATGGATTATGAATACCTCCCTAGTTAAGAGGGAGTGTTGAAATATGTAACTAGGTTATGAATAGCAAGACCGAATTACATAATAGCTAAACCAAATTGCAGTCAGGTTAAGGAGTCGAATTAAGGGTCAAGAAGTATGAAATTTACAAGTTGAATAGTCAAATAAAAGAATTTGATCCCAACGAAGGAAGAATTTTCAATTAGTATCTCATACGTGCGAAAAGTACTGCAGTGTGATTTTGGCTAGTTGATTCTCAATTAGTCTCTCACGGGTGCCAAAAGTATTGTAGTTTGATTTTGGTTGGCCAAAAAATGGGCACCATAAGGCACGTGAAGTATTCATTGCTATGTGAAGCCAGTGTCATGCAGACACTTATAGGAAGAAAGCTTCCGAACCCCGCCCTTAAACAAGGGGCCCTGCACCAACTCTCTACTTGGACCAGGGCGCACCCACATGCCTAATGAGAAGTTTGATAAACTACAATCCCTATCAGTAAAAGATCTTAGTTGCTCAATGAGAGCTCCTATTTGTATCACTCATAGTTCTTGTTGAAATCTCTAGACGTTAAAATTTTTGTTCTCAATCATGATCGAGAACTTGCTAGTTCCTCGGTTAGAGTTCCATGGAACTATGACGAAGGAATTGGAGTTGACCAATAAAAAATATGACCGACAGGAGCTATGAAATATAAAAAGTATGGTTGACAAGGAATATGACGAAGGAATTATGACTGATAGGAACTATGATCGATGCACATAGGAACTCTGATTAAGGAACTAGGATCTTCGATCGACAAGAACCATCATTGACAAGAACTATGAATAACAGGAAATATGACCAACAAGAATTATAACCAAATGACTGATAACAACTTTGACAAAAGAAATTCTGTGGACAAGAAATTTTATAGGAACTCTGAGTAAATAACAAATAGGATGGAATTTGAAATGAAGAGTTCACATTGGTAAAATATATAAGATGGAATTTGAAATGAATTATTTTTAAAATAAGAATAAATTGATTTAAGATGGAATTTGAAATGAATAGTTCACATTGGTCAAATATATAAGATGGGATTTGAAATGAATAGTTTTTAAAATAAGAATGAATTGAGTTTGGAATTTGAAATGAATAGTTTTTAAAATAAAAATGAATTGAGTTACTCAGATGGAATTTGAAATGAATTATGAATTATTTTTAAACAATATTTTTTTAAATGAATTATTGAAATGGAGTTTGATATTGATAATTTTGAATTGAAATGAATTAATTGAAGATGGGTCGGCCTTCACGATTTTGAGGATTTCATTTCCAATTTCAATATTTCAGCGTCACAGCACAGGAAAACCAAAAATAATTCACCATCAAAATCTCTCAACCTTTTTCTCCTTGGAAACATAATGGGAGTCCAATGCATATTGCCAGAGTTGGATATCACTTGTGGAGTCCGATGCATATTGGCATATTACATTACGTTTGCGTTGCAAGTATAAAAACCCTGCACTCAAAATCACAGAGAAGCACCACCTCCAAGTCGCCTTCCAAAACTTGATAATGTACCACTCTAACTGCAACTGAAACCCTAGTCTCTCGAGGGAAAGAGGCACTGAAAATTGTCACAGAAGCCCTGGTTGTGTCAAAATGACCATATATATAATGATGTCTTTATTTGAAGCTACTCATCGTATCTTCTTCATACAACAAACACCTAGTTGATGAATTTTCCAACATATAGTCAGACATGCCTTTAATAAAATTGCAATATGCTTTTACCAACATTACGCATGGGTGTTGTGTGTTTGTTTAAAATTTGTAGGTTTATTCACATGTGTGATGGGTGTTTGTCTTGCTGTTGTAGAAAGTCTTGCATGTCTATTTCTTCAACTTCCTAGACTCAAGTAAGATACTTTTCATGAGCATTTGGTGTGCAACAACATGAAGTCTCAAAACATTATGTTGCATATTTAATCTATTGGTGAGGAATGATGGAAGTAGCAATGCCTTTAACTTTGTTGGAGAGTGAAGGTTTATTATAATGAAACAGTTAGTGTCTAAATGTTCAGTAATCAAGTATACTCTTTCACATTTACTTGATAGTTGTCTTTGGTCAAAATTTTATGTTTTAAAAAACATTCTCAAATAATTTTTTTTCACTAAATGTTATCTATGTTTGAATGTTACTCCTATCACCCATTGATGGTCATCATAAATTTCAAGGTCATAACACCATTCTAGTAGTTAAGGTCATAGATTAGTCAACATACCCTCATCTAGGTCATGGTCTAGGCTTCTTTGTTTGTGTCATCATAATGTTGAAACCATGTCATGAAGAAGGAAAATAAATGGTCATTGTCATTATTTAAATCACCTTCATTGGGAGTTAGAAAAGATAGGAAAATAGAGCAAGGGTAACTTGTCCTTTTTGCAAAGAAGTATGCTACATTGACAAATATTTCAAAATATATTTTCCTCAAAGTACATATGGTGTCACTTCATGACCAAAGAAAAAAATCGACCTCTGGCTTATAATAAGACCATCCAAGCATTCCAATTTCTTATTTCACTTTCATTGAGCACCTATCCATCATTGAGCATCATCCCAGCCACCAGAGCATCAAAATTCATCCTCAAAGCACAAGTTTACTCCCTACGCTATGCTTCTAGCTCACTTGTTGCGCTTTTGAAATTGGAGGCCAATCAACCATCAAAAGGGTCAATTCAACATTTCTCAAGGTTCAGGTGCTCCCAAGCCAGTAAGTGAACACTCCTTACCTTTCATTTAGCTCAATTCCTTCAGAAAAGGGTGGATTTCCTCTTCTAGGGTTTTCAACTACATTTTTGGTTTCATTGATGTTTGGCTTGCATCAATTGGAAAACCCCTAGTTTCATCACCTAATAACCTTCAAAAATAACTCATATACCTTACCAAATCACTATATATCACTCATACCTCTCATAATTATTATTTTCACTCAAACCCTAGTTCTCACTATGCTTTCGCAAAGATACTAGGTCGACTCTGTGTTTAGGCCCTTTTTCCCTTTTTCCCTTATGCATTTCCAAAATTTCCACCTATACTTTGCTCCTAACACACTACCCTATCTCACCTATTTTTTTTTCAGATTTTTCCCTAAATCCTATGGGCCCTCCATTTCCCTCCCTAAAATTGTTGTCCCATTTTCCCCTGTTTTTCTAGTTTTCACACTTCCTTGCCTTCATATAAAGCTAGGGTTTCTTTTTGCTGACAAACATCATGGAAGGTGAGAAGAGATAGTATAATAAGGGAGGTCATCATTCCAGGTTTGAGCCAACTCATACCCAAGGCAACATTTTCAGAGTTTTCTGATCAAGTTAGGGTTTACATTGCACACAAGGACAACCCTACTTCAAATTTACTTTCTGAAATAAAGAATATGAATTTGAAAGGGCTACAAATTTACTTTCTAGGCCCACTATTTTTTTGGCATCCTTTTATTAGAAAGGGCTAAAAATGGCCAAATTTTTGCCACAACTCAACTCCATATAGAGATTTCACACAATGATGAATTTAGGCCAAACTGAACCAATTTAAGTTTGACGACATTCATGGGTGAAGTTGTAGACAAAGTTAGTTTCAATTTGGTCTTCTATTGTCGACAGTGACTTGTTGGGTTGATGAAAGTGAGAAGTTGTTATTTCCCCCTTCAAGGCTCAAGTCTAGTGGATGACATGCTCATCTGTATGCTTGTGGCTGTGAAAAAAAGTGTTGGATTGTGTGCAAATGCCTAGGGGACTTTGCAGGAATAGTTGCCCCCAATTTGTGGCTAATTAATTAGTTATCCACAACACTTCCACCATCAATATTCTCATATGGGTACTATATACAGGGATGTGGTTACATGATTTCAAATTAAGCCATTTTCATCATATATAGTCTCAATTCCAACGATCCTTTCGAGGTAAGAGGATGTATGCATGAACCCACAGAGAACAACATAATCTTGAGTTATTCAAGTAAAACTCCATAGAAACACTAGTGCTCACTCTCCTCAATCCTTAAAATATGTTTGTTATTCATATCATTACAAGTGTTGTGCCTATCGTCACAATTTTATTGATGTTCTATAGGAATCTTCTTGGAACTCTCATTCGAAGTGAGGGAAATATATCCAGACTAGTCTGCAACCTCGAGCTATTGATGAGAAATTTTAGATTCTGGAAATAGACCAGATATTTTAGTCAAAGTAGAGAAATTCAAATTAGAAAATGTAGATTTAAAAATATTCACTTTTCAATCTTGAGGCCTTCTCAAAATATTTTGAACAAGTAACTTCCAATCCAATTGACCCCAAGCTATGACTTGAAAGATTTCCCCCCTTTCTCTAGAATTAGCTACAAAAACTTTCTTTGTGCTTCCATATGAACTTGTTAGTGTCTTTGGACTTGCTCAAAAGAGAGACACACAACCAATGTGACATTTTAAGTTCAGACTCCTCTATAACATTGTAGAGCCTTCTACAATGAATGGAAGCCAAGAAAGGAATTATAGCTCTTAATTCTAGTAGTTTTCTGTTGAATTCTTAGTTAAACTGAGAGGGGGGGGTGAATCAGTTTAACACATACATGAGATTTTTAAATTTTTTATCAGCTTATTTATAGCTTAATTTGATAACCAACCTTAGTATATGAACAGTCTTAATATGTTGCAGAAAGTATTAAATTAATGTGACATCAAACTTATTATGAGAGCAGCAAACATTAAGCAGATTTGGTAAATCATCTCAACACACAGGCAACACGGATAGAGATAGCAGATATAAGTGGAAACCCATAAAGGGAGAAAACCACATCTTATTACTGTTGTGAAGCAAAGCCAAGCTCCAACTCCCTCTCACCACTGTTTTTCTGCAGGCACCAACCTACAGGAGGCTCTAACCTCAATTCTGCAAGATACAACTTGCAAGGAAGCTCCAAATCCCTTCAATTTTCTGCAGGCACCAACCTACAGGAGGCTCCAACCTCAGTCAGCTACAACTGAAATCTATCAAGCTTCAACTTGATAGGGAAGCTCCAACTTCCTCAATTTATCAAAAGGAATGTTTGCTGATTTACCTTAGATATCAACTCTGTTCTGTAGCATCTCTTTCTGCTCCTCTCTTCCTTATCTTCTCTACCTCAATCTTCTATACTTTGCATTCTCTATCATTACTCTCTCTAACTTCACTTTGCATATCAAGATGATATTATTTATAAAGATTTTCTTGTGACTGTTAACATTCCTCAATGAATTTGGAATGGACAGCCATGCCTCTTTGCTTTCTGCCTTCTCATTTCTTTCACTCGCTCATTTAGAAAAATATAACAACATGCATTAATTTCAATATTACAGTGGGAGCTTTGTTTTCCTCCGGAGACTTGCCAATGCATCACAACAATATAAATCAATTAAAAACATTTACATTCAATTAAAATTAAAAACTCTAGCCCACTCATTCAACCCCTTGGTTCATTGCGCTTGTCTTTTCTGTAACTGTGTTTGTCTTTTCTGTGACTGTGTTTGTCCCTTTCAGCTTTGATTGATTTCCTGCTTACTGTCGCAGTGTAACTGCCATACATATGTAACTGCGCTTTTCATATATCACAATTTAACTCTCGGCATGATAAGAGTTGTTTTTAATCATATAAACTGCTGTGTTATTTAGTTCCGATACCTCTTGGAAATATAAAAATAATGAATCATTTAGTACATAAAATTCCCTTACAGGCCCACTCACCGAATTTCCCGATGTGATGTATCACTCCTTGACTACTTCCGATTGTGATCAAATGTCGATGCGATGAAACACTGTTTACTGATTTACGATTCTCCGATGTTCTGAAGTTTCGATGCTCCGATGCTCCGATTCCGATGATTCACTATTATGACGGAACTCAAACATATATCAGTCATGGTTTATAAACCCATCGGGTCCAGACTTTCATCACAATCGCAATTCTTTGTTAACATGTTTCGCTGCGAACTTTCTCCGATGCGATTGGGTGAGGGTCCCACCATATGAAATGGGCATTACATTCAATAATACAAACCTTCAGCTTTGTTTTAATTACCAAGACTTTATGAACTGTGAATCAATATAATGAAGTGCCCAAATTTTATATCCAAGGTTTATTCACGAGCGGAGACCTTTTCATATAATATTATCATACCCTTTTGTCAACAACCCTCAACATTATATCTGTGCTACTCAACCTTATAGCTTATATTAAACCCCACTTCATATGACACTCTGCTTTATTTTTTCATATCCAACCATAATATATATAGTAACATATGATACGGCCTTCGTTTAAATATTTGGAACATTATAGTAAAACCCACAATTTTGGATTTACAACCACACAATAACATATAAAGCATCTTCGGGCCCACAGTACTTACCTCTCACATCTGACGGTTAAGAAGTTATCGCTTTGTTTTGGGATGATCTGAAGATAATCGTGCAACCAAACTTCCCTCCTTTTAACCGCTCAAAAACGCGTGATGACGATGGGTCCCAGCATTAACTTACCCTGCTCATCCAACGGTCACTGTCTTATTGCGCTTCAACCCTATGATCCCACGACAATCACATGAGTTAGATACATGGGATTTAACTCGCGATGAGAGTGGTATCTCCAAACCGCTTAAGGCCACGTGTCATCCTATGGCATTGATCGCACTTGATTTGGAAATACTGCTTATCGTACAAAGGTGGTGTGATAAAAGCCATCGGGTGTTCCAAACCCACTGTCACTGTTCCTTCACGGTTCCGGTTTGCACATGGTTCCATCCTGCATATTATCAAAAATTCATTTATTTGATTTATAACTTCTCGTTTCGGTTCTTCTCCCTTTGATACATAGCTCCACCATTTATTCTGTTTCCTTCATCACTCTACCACTGAATTTTCATTCCGCCTTTACTCTGGCTGGTTCTTTTGGCACACAGTTCTCTCCCAAATCAAAGCGCCATTTCCGTCTTCTTGGCTGATGTCATTTCCGTTAGGCTTTCGTTTGGAGCTCAATCTCGACTAACAAAATTGATATTGATCATTCACTCTACGCGATATAATTTTTATCAGTAACAAATGAATTCCAAAGGCAGAATCTTCTCCATGCGGGGTTAAGCTGAAGTTGCATGAGCCAAATATAGCTCAGGGAACAAATTCCTTCTTCACACCGAGATTAACACTCCAGACCTCTTCGTAGCGTAATGGTTCAAAGCCTAAAGGGAATCAAGCCTTCCTTCCATGGAGACTACAGGAGTTCGATCCACTACAGACTTCATCCTATACATACATATAAAACTAGGCAGACACTTACTGCTTGTTGAGAGTCGATCCCTTCAGTGATCGATTCCTCCAATGAACAATTCGATTCAAATTATACACCGCATCATCACCGAGCCCTATTCAGAGTTCTGTCACAAATTTATGGAATCCAACCATATTCACACAGGGTTTAACACGCGCTGGTTCTCAAAACTTCCTTCAGCCAGGTCTTCAACTCCACAGCCTTCTTCCTTGCATCATGCAGCCTATGCAGGTCCCTCTACAGGTACCTTGCAGGTCTCCTCTATAGTTCTAAGCAGCCTATGCAGTTCTCTACTTCTATTCCATGTCTTCTACTTTTCCTTATTGCTGATTCAGGTGCTGCTCCTTTATGATCCTTTGCCATTTATGCTATCTCCTTTGCGCTGCTTGCTACTCTTTTGGCTGTCTCTGTCTCTGCTACTGTCCTTTGCCATCAATGACAACATTTCCAACAGTCTCCCCCTTTGGCATTGATGGCAATATACTTCCTCTGTTTTCCTTTTAGGACCCTTCTTTCTGTTGCTATCTCTTCCTCCCCCTTTGACATCAATGGCAAGGGGTTGCACACCTCTTAGTGTAGATTCTATCCTTTGATCCTTTGATTTTATCCTTTTTCAACATTTCTTGCATTTCCTCTCTCTGAGATCTTCTGACTTTGTACCCTGCTGCTCCAAACTTTGGATTAAATCTAAACTACTGACCCTTTATCCTTTTCATTGACTCTTTTATGCTGGATGTATTCTTGCCATAATCCTTTGATTCTGAGGACCTGTTTCATGCTTTCCTTGCTAGTTGATCTCCCCCTGGAATGAAATTTTCATTTCTGTTCTCCCCCTGAAACTGTTCTTTCTCTTCATATCAGAGAGTAGCATCTACATATACTACCCCTAGTCTATATCTCAAATATTCAAATGGTTCTCTAGCAAGAGGTTTGGTAAATATATCTGCTGTCTGTTCTTTTTTTGGTACATACTCCAGCTTTACTACCTTCTGAGCTGCTTGTTCTTGAAGAAAATGATACTTGATTGGGATATTTTTAGTTTTTGAGTGAAGCACAGGATTTTTTGATATGCTTATAGCACTTGTATTATCACATTTAATTGAGATAGGTTCATCAATGCTTACCTTCATGTCTTGGAGGGTTTGTCTCATCCACATGACTTGTGTACAACAAGCTACTACTGCTATGTATTCTGCTTCTGCTGTAGACAGAGAAATAGATGTTTGTTTCTTGCTTAGCCATGCCACCAGACTTTCTCCTAGATAGAATGCACCTCCACTTGTGCTTTTCCTGTCATCCACACAGCTGGTCTAATCTGCATCTATGTATGCTGTCAAAGTGAAGCTTTTGCCTTTTGGATACCAAAGTCCATACTGTGCAGTTCCCTGTAGATATCTGAATATTCTTTTGACTGCTAGAAGGTGATTTTGTTTAGGTGCTGCTTGATATCTAGCCACAAGACCTACTGCTAGCATGATGTCTGGTCTTGATGCTGTCAGTTACAACAACCTTCCTATCATGGATCTGTAGAGTTTTTGATCTATATCAGCAGATCCATCATCAGCACACAGCTTGCATCCTGTGATCATGGGAGTTCACATAGGTTTGCAGTCCTCCATTTTGAACTTTTTCAGCATTTCTTTTTAGTATTTTTCCTGTGAGATGAATGTACCCATGTTCTTTTGCTGAATTTGAAGTCCTAAGTAGAAACTGAGCTCTCCAATCATGGACATCTCAAACTCTGATTTCATCTCCTCAGCAAACCCTTTTGCTAGTTCATCTCTGTTGCTTCCAAACATAATGTCATCAACATATACTACAACAATCAGGAGTTCATTTTCATGGGCTTTTATGTATAGATTGATGTCTGCTCCTCCTCTCTTAAAGCCTTGGTTTTGAAAATATTTATCCAGCCTTGAGTACCAAGCACGAGGAGCTTGTTTTAGTCCATATAGAGCCTTCTTTAGTCTGCATACATAGTCTTCTTTGTCTGTTAATAAGAAGCCTTCTGGTTGTTCCATGTAGACTTCTTCTTCTAGATCTCCATTCAGAAATGCAGATTTCACATCCATTTGATATACCTTGAAGTCTTGGTAGCATGCAAAGGCCAGAAACATTCTGATGGCTTCCATTCTGGCTACAAGAGCAAATGTTTCATCATAATCAAGTCCTTCAATTTGTGAATATCCTTTGCAAACTAGTCTGGCTTTATTCCTGATTACCTGTCCTTGCTCATTCATTTTATTCTTGAATACCCATTTTGAGCCTATGACATTTTTCTCAGTGGGTCTAGGAACTAGTTCCCAGGTATTGTTTTTCTCAATTTGGTCCAATTCTTCATTCATAGCATTCACCCAAGACTTGTCCTTGTTGGCTTCTTCAAATTTCTTTGGCTCTATTTGTGATAACATGGCTATGTATACCTCTTCTGTCTGTTCAATTTGCTACCTTCTTGTCTGGACCCCCACTCTCTTGTCTCCTATGATCTGATCTTCAGGATGATTCTTCTGAGTGTATCTTGAGGGAGCTTTCGAGCTCAGCTCTGCATCTTCTATTGTCTTGCTTGTTTCATCATCATCTTGGTTTTCTTCTTCATGGTTGTCTGATGGACTGCTGCAGTCTGTATCTCTTGTATTGTTTGGAAGTTCTTCATCAAATCTCACATCAATGCTTTCTACTATTTTTCGAAGAGTCTTGTTGTAGCACCTGTACCCTTTACTTTTGGATGCATATCCTAGAAATATCCCTTCATCTACTCTTGCATCAAATTTCCCAAGATTTTCATCATTATTATTTATGTAACACTTGCTTCCAAAGATTCTAAAGTGCTTGATTGAAGCTGGTTTACCATGTCATAGTTCATAGGGAGTCTTGTCACTGCTTGGCCTTATGTGAGCTTTATTAAGGATATGCACCGCTGTGTGTACTGCTTCTGCCCAGAAGGTTTGAAGAATATTACTCTCTTGCATCATGGCTCTGGAAATTTGTTGTATAGATCTGTTTTGTCTCTCTGCTACTCCATTCTACTGAGGTGTCCCTGCAATATTAAATTGTTGCTTTATGCCATGTTCATTGCATAGGTCTGCAAAGTCATAATCAGTGAATTCACCTCCTCTGTCTGATCTGATGCATTTTAGCTTGCATCCTGTCTGATTTTTTGTTAAAGCTTTGAATATTTTGAATTTTTCCAGAGCTTCCGATTTATTCTTGAGAAATGCAACCCATGACATTTTGGAGAAATCATCTATTATCAGCATGAAGTAGGATTCTCCACTTGGTGTTTTAGTTCTTGCAGGTCCACACAGGTCCATGTGCACAAGCTGTAGTGGTCTTCTTGTTGATAACTCATATTTTTCCTTAAAGGATGTGCGGGTCTGTTTGCCTAATTGACATGATTTGCATATGGTATTAGAAGGCCTTTTTATTTCTGGCATGTCTCTGACAGCTTTCTTCTTGCTTAGTCTGATGATGTGATCGAAGCTGAGATGTCCCAACCTTTTATGCCATAACCATGACTCCTCAAGTTTGCTAAGATGACATGCTTCATCTTCCTCTTTCACAATGTAAACATTACTCTCTGTTCAAAATCCTTTGAGCAGAGTCTTACTTGTGGTGCTTGATATGACTTCACAATCTTGTGCTCTAAAGAGAACTTCACAGCCTTTATCACACATTTGACTGACACTCAACAAATTTGCTTTCAGCCCATCTACAAATAGTACATCTTGGGCCTTTCCTCTACCATTGTCTAGGCTGACTGAGCATTTTCCTTTTATTTTTCCTGATTTATCATTGCCAAAAGTAACATTGCAAGATTTCTTTTCATCAAGAGTTATAAACTTGCTTCTGTCTCCAGTCATGTGTTTTGAGCAGCCATTGTCCAAATACCACTGGCTTTTCAGGTCTTGAGCAGTTAGAGCCAAGTCACATTTATTCACCTTCTTTATCCACTGGAAGCATCCTTTTGTTTGGTATCTTTTGTGAAATGATGAACTACATCTTCTGAGAGGACATTTGGAAGGCATATGTCCAACTTGATTGCATACACAACATTTGATCATAATTTTTGCAGAATTGTGAGCATGAACAAAATTTCTTTGATTCATAAACCTCCTTGAGGTGTTGAATATCAATCTTTGTCCATACTTTCTACACTCAATGATTTTATGGCAAAATTCCTTACAATAAAAATAGTAACCATAGAAACTATTTGCATACCTAATGTAAGGTTGTCTTCTCCATTTGTTTGCTTGAGACAGTCTTTTCACTGTTTGCATCTTTTGTTGGTTTGAATTACTCCTCCTTGCATGACAGTATGCAGCAATGTGTCCCAGCTTGTGGCAGACATAACAGGTGGAATTCTTCATAGGAGGGAAGAATCTCCTTTGATGGCTTCCAAATTTGACATACTCATTGGTATATGATCCTTTTTCTATTGTCTTAGTATTTATTGCATTCTTTGTTACTAGAGGTTTCTTCTGATCTCTATCTTCCTCATTACATGTTTCTTCTTTTGTAGGAATTGTTTGAGCTGCTTCATCATTCTTCTTTGCTTTTACAAAAATAATCTCTCTGTTTTCCTTTTCTTTGCTTTTACTTGATTCTCCTTCATAGCCTATTCCAGTTTTTATCATAGGAGATCTTTGAGCATCCAAAATTTTGTTCAACTTACTAGAGCTTGTTGTTTGAGAGGAATTTGTAGACACTTTCCTCTGAGCATTTTCTAATTTCTTCCTCAGACATACAACTTCTTCTTCCATCTTCTCTTGTTCTCGAGTTTTATCCTTGATTTGCTGAAGTAACATGTCTTCTATCTTCTTGGCTTCTTCAAGCTCTACCTTCAGCTACATGAGGACTTTTGAATTTTTCTCTTCTCTTACATACTTGAGGAGAATGTCCTTTTGTTTTCTGCACTTCAGTTTGAGTTTGTCAATCTCCTCCAGAGCACTTCTTAGCTCCCCCTCAAGGTCGACTTCACCTTCTTCTTCTTCATCTTCTAGTAGGAGTCCTTCAAGTTCTTCTATGGCCATCAATAAAAATTCAGAGGTTCCTTCTTCACTTGAGGGCTCATCTGAGTCTTCAAATGTACTGCTGTCTTGTTGAGCATAGAAGAATTTTCTGCTGAACTTCTTTCCTTTCTGCCAGTTCTTTGATGTATTTTTCTCTGATTCTTGAGCTTGATTCCTTACTTTCTTGTGAGGACACTTAGCAGCATAGTGTCCAACTCTTCCACAGTTAAAGCATTTGAAAGGGAGTTTACCTTTGTATTTACTTGAGCCTCTATCCAGTTTCTTGACAAATTTTGCCTCTTCTTCATCCGAGCAAGAGCATATGTCTTCCTCTTCTTCTTTCTTCTTTTCTGTTTTAAAGGCTGTCTCCCTCGTACTTGGCTTCTTCTGTGGGAGCCTCATCTCATATGATGTTAGATTTCCAAGTAGCTGGTTCATGGTCAAGGTCTCCCAATCAGCTGTTTCTTCTATTGCAGACACCTTGGGATTAAACCTGGATGGAAAAGATCTTAGAATCTTTTGCACAATTATACTTTCTGTTATGGTTTCTCCAAAATATTTCATATTGTTAACAATTTCTGCAACTTTTAGGAAGAAGCTGCCAACATCTTCATCATCATTCATTTTTAAATTTTCAAACTGGGCTCTATATACTTGAAGTTTGGCAGTATTTACCTTTTTATTTCCCTCATGGATATTCTCTAGAGTGTCCCACATATCTTTAGCAGTCTTACTGTGCATTATTTTGATAAATTCAGCCTCACAAAGTCCACTTAAGATTGCATTCATGGCCTTTGCATTTGCTACAAATTCTTGTTTAGCTTCTCTTTCTGGGTCAGTTACCTTTGGGGAATATCCAAATTCTACAGCAGCCCATACCTCTATTCTTAGAGACATTATGTATGCTCTCATTCTGATTTTCCAGAAGACATAATTAGCACCAGTGAAGAAAGGGGCTTTATTGGTTGAGCTTCCTTCTTGACTAGCCATCTTGGAGGCCTAGGATCTCCTTTCAGTGGTTAAACTAGTATAAAAGGAACCCGCTCTGATACCAATTGTCGAATTCTTAGTTAAACTGAGAGGCGAGGGGTGAATCAGTTTAACACATACATGAGCTTTTTAAATTTTTCATCAGCTTATTTACAGCTTACTTTTATAACCAACCTTAGTATATGAACAGTCTTAATATGTTGTAGCAAGTGTTAAATTAATGTGACATCAAAATTATTATGAGAGCAGCAAACATTAAGTAGATTTGGTAAATCATCTCAGCACATAGGCAACACAGATAGAGATAGAAAATATAAGTGGAAACCCATAAAGGGAGAAAACCACATCTTATTATTGTTGTGATGCAAAGGCAAGCTCCAACTCCCTTTCACCACTGTTTTTCTGCAGGCACCAACCTACAGGAGGCTCCAACCTCAATTTTGCAAGCTACAACTTGCAAGGAAGCTCTAACTCCCTTCAATTTTCTGTAGGCACCAACCTACAGGAGGCTCCAACCTCAATTCTGCAAGCTACAACTTTCAAGGAAGCTCCAACTCCCTTCAATTTTCTGCAGGCACCAACCTACAGGAGGCTCCAACCTCAGTCAGCTACAACTGATAGCTATCAACCTTCAACTTCATAGGGAAGCTCCAACTTCCTCAATTTATCAAAAGAAATGTTTGTTGATTTACCTCAGATATCATCTCTGTTCTATAGCATCTCTTTCTGCTCCTCTCTTCCTTATCTTCTCTGCCTCAATCTTCTATACTTTTCATTCTCTATCCTTACTCTCTCTAACTCTTTTATGCATATCAAGTTGATATTATATATAGAGTTCATCACATGACTGTCTGTATTTCACAAGGAGTTTGGAATGGACAGCCATGCCTCTTTGCTTTCTGCCTTCTCATTTCTTTCACTCGCTCATTCAGAAAAATATAACAACATGCATTAATTTCAATATTACAGTGGGAGCTTTGTTTTCCTCCGGAGATTTTCCAATGCATCACAATAATATAAATCAACTAAAAACATTTACATTCAATTACAATTAAAACTCCAACCCACTCATTCAGCCTCTTGGTTCACTGTGCTTATCTTTTCTGTAACTGTGTTTGTCTTTTCTGTGACTGTGTTTGTCCCTTTCAGCTTTGATTGATTTCCTACTTACTGTCGCGGTGTAACTGCCATACATATGTAACCGCACTTTTCATATATCACAATTTAACTCTCAGCATGATAAGAGTTGTTTTTAATCATATAAACTGATGCGTTATTTAGTTCCGATACCTCTTGGAAATATAACAATAATGAATCATTTAGTACATAAAATTCCATTATGGGCCCACTCGCCGAATTTCCCGATGCGACATATCGCTCCTTGACTACATCCGATTGCGCAAATGCCGATGCGATGAAACACTGTTTACTGATTTATGATTCTCCGATGTTCCGAAGTTTCGATGCACCGATGCTCCAATTCTGATGATTCACTGTTATGACGGAACTCAAACATATATCAGTCATGGTTTATAAACCCATTGGGTCCAGAATTTCATCACAATCGCAATTCTTTGTTAACATGTTCCACTGCGAACTTTCTCCGATGAGATTGGGTGAGGGTCCCATCATATGAAATGGGCATTACATCCCATAATACAAACCTTCGGCTTTGTTTTAATTACCCAGACTTTATGAACAGTGAATCAATATAATGAAGTGCCCAAATTTTATATCCAAGGTTTATTCATGAGCGAAGACCTTTTCATATAGTATTATCATACACTTTTTTCAACAACTCTCAGCATTATATCTGTGCTACTCAACCTTATAGCTTATATTAAACCCCACTTCATATGACACTCGGCTCTATTTTTTTCATATCCAACCATAATATATACAGTAACATGTGATACGACCTTCGTTTAAATATTTGGAACATTATAGTAAAACCCACAACTTTGGATTTACAACCACACAATAACATATACAACATCTTCGGGCCCACAACGCTTACCTCTCACATCTGACGATTGAGAAGTTATCGCTTTGTTTTGGGATGATCCGACGATGTCAGCTGCTCGCGCACTCCTTTTAGCTCAAAACGTCGATGACGATGGTCCCGGCATTATGTTCAACTTCATGGAACGGTCAACGTCTTATTGCCTTGCCCTCCTCCGATCCCACGGCAATTGCATGAGTTAGATACACGGGCTTTAACTCGCGATGAGAGCGGTGTCTCCAAACCGCTTAAGGTCACGTGTCAGCCTATGGCATTGATCACACTTGATTTGGAAATACAGCTTATCGTACAAAGGCGGTGCGATAAAAACCATCGGGTGTTCCAAACCCACTGTCACTGTTCCTTCACGGTTCTCGTTTGCACATGATTCCATCCCATGTATTATCAAAAATTCATTTATTTTATTTATAAATTCTCGTTTCGGTTCTTCTCCCTTTGATACATAGCTCCACCATTTATTCTATTTCCTTCATCGCTCTGCCACTGAATCGTCATTCCGCCTTTACTCTGGCTGGTTCTTTTGGCACACAGTTCTCTACCAGATCAAAGTGCCATTTTCGTCCTCTTGGCTGATGTCATTTCTATCAGGCTTTCGTCTAGAGCTCAATATCGACTAACAAAATCGATATTGCTCATTCACTCTACGCGATATAATTTGTATCAGTAAAAAATGAATTCCAAAGGAAGAATCTTCTACATGCGGGGTTAAGCTAAAGTTGCATAAGCCAAATATAGCTTAAGGAACAAATTCCTTCTTCACACCGAGATTAACACTCCAGACCTCTTCATAGCATAATGGTTCAAAGCCTAAAAGGAATCAAGCCTTCCTTCCATGGAGACTACAGGAGTTTGATCCATTACATAATTCATCCTATCCATACATATAAAACCAGGCAGACACTTAATGCTTGTTTAGAGTCGATCCCTTCAGTGATTGATTCCTCCAATCAGTAATTCGATTCAAATTATACACCGCATCATCACCGAGCCCTATTCAGAGTTTTATCACATATTTATGGAAGCCAACCATATTCACACAGGGTCTAACACGCACTGGTTCTGAGAACTTCCTTTAGCCAGGTCTTCAACTCCACGGCCTTCTTCCTTGCATCATGCAGCCCATGCAGGTCCCTCTACAGGTACCTTGTAGGTCTCCTATATAGTTCCATGCAGCCTATGTTGTTCTCTACTTCTGTTCCCTATTTTCTACTTTGCCTTATTGTTGATTCAAGTGCTGCTCCTTTATGCTTCTTTGCGGCTGCTTGCTTCTCTTTTGTTTGTCTCTGTCTCTCTTCTTGTCCTTTTGCCATCAATGACAACATTTCCAACATTTTCACGACCTTTGTACCTCCATCTGCATCCACAGGGATCGTATGATCTGTAATGTGTTGAGATATTTAAAAAAATGTTATCTAGATATTCCTTCTCTTATTGCATCGTTATTCATAGAAAATAAAGCATCAATTGGAGAGTTTGAAATGTTCTAGGGACCATAAACCAAATGCATAGTCTCTAACAGAAATAAACCAAAGCCAAGATAGAATTGAAAACCTTTTTTTTACAAAAACACCATGGAAGCCATTTTCACTCCTAACGGCGTTGTTTAAACCAGCCCACTTTGGTAATCTGGGCATTTCAAGGTCTCCTTGTCTGGGCAGTGACATTATCTGTTTATCAAACTTGTTCTATCGAATATAGCAATATGTATGTCAAAATTTGATTGACGACAATACCTAGGTGGTTTTGATATGACACAATGCAAACATTCTTGCTGGAAGGAAGGATACTTCACCTAAAAAGGAAATCTAGTTTTAAGGAGAAATCTATGAAGACAACTTGCATAAACCTCTTGGAAAAATTCCACCATCGCTTATATGGAATAGGAAGTACATGATCCATTTGTTAATAGTTTCTTTCACCCTATAAAGTGATGTTTTCCCAGTTTGCATAAACTCTTCTATCTCCTTTGTGCTTACTTGTCAATAATATACATCTGTGATGAATATTTCGATTAACCCTGCAAACTTCTATCATACCATGATCATTAACATTGACAACAATGTATATATAAATGTCATAATGTTCCAATGTAGACTTATAGGAGAATGCGGGTGCCTAATAACCATTGACTGAGTGTCTAATAAGCATGAAATAAAATTTTGAGCCCTTAACTTCACAAACTCAAAATTGAGAACTTTCTGTTATTTGTTAATCGACCATTTTATAATGACTCTGCAATCACAGATTCATAATAAGCTATGATTAAAGTAGGAAACAACCCGCCCATGTTAAGTACTCGCAATGCCTTGCATTATCGAATCAATATTTTCATTAGGTTACTTCAACCTATTTCTTTTTGGGTAAATACTATGGAGAGAAGCAGTGTGCACACCCATGCTAAACAAAAATATATTTTTAAGGGGAATTTGAATATTGAGTTTCACAACACAAGATTAAAAAAAAATACTCGAGATTATTTACAAATGCAATATTACTTAGTAGATACATAAATTGTGTCATGCTAACATGAATGTTTACGAAACGTCTCAGGCATGCAGTGGATTTTTTATGAACTTTTCAATGTTAAAAGTAGTCTTGACCCAACTCAGTCTTACACAGAAGAATCGAAAACAAAGAATTTCCAGAGTATATAGTTGGATAATTTTTTTATTTACATCATCATGCATATGTAGAATGCTTTCTATCGTATTGGTATGCTAGAAAAGGACTCAATAAAGGTTGAAACTTAAGGGGAAAAGAAGATAGTATCTATCATCTCCCAGCAATGTATCAAGCCATAATGCAATGGCTATTAGCTCTAAATATCGTTCATGAATGCAGTTTCAACTTTCTCATATGTGCCAAAGTCTAAGCCAACATTGATATACAATGCTCATTTTCTCAACCACAAGGCACTGACATCAAGCTCTCTTTCCATGTAGGATATAGTGGTATAACCATTGGAATTCAAGTCCAATTTTGAGAATTTATTATTCATGTTTGAGCATTTTTTTAACTTGATTCATATAAAATTATGTTGCCTCATACATTTGACTATTTTCATGCAGAGATAGAGCACTAGAAAAGGTTAATTATACTCATGCAAAGATAGAGCACTCGAGAAGGCTCATTATTTTTATGCATAGATAGAGCACTCGAGAAGGCTGATTATTTTTATTCAGAGATAGAGCACTAGAAAAGGCTAATTATTTTTATGGAGAGATAGAGCATTAGAAAACGCCAATGGCATTTCCATGGGTTGAACAAAAATCACACCATTGATTCACAAGCTTATTTTTTCTTCAGATAAAAGATTTCCATTTTCTTATGCGTGTACTATGTCACTAGTAGACTTTTCATGCAAAATAATTGAAGTGTCATTGGTCACAGAGAAAGGAGAAATATTTTATTCTCCTGCCAATTCTTGTAGCCTCGTAACTTTTCTTATTTATTCCTGCTAAAACTGCACCATCATACCATATGCATACCTTGATTGTTTTCTACCACCAACCTGCAATTTTTCTGTAGGGATCTTCTTTGAATTCTCATTCGAAGTAAGGATGGTGTATGCATATTAGTCTGTAGCCTAGCCGAATTGATGGGAAATTTCAAATTCTGGAAATAGAAAAGATATTTTAGGCATAGTAGAGAAAGTGAAACAAAAAAAATAAACTTAAAACATTCACTTTTTGATGCCAACTCAGAATATATCGAACGAGGAGCTCCCAATCCAATTGACCCCAGGTTGTAACATGCTAGATTTTTCCTTGCCTTAACTCTTGAACTGAACACAAGTACCCTTCTGTTACCTCCATACGAGTTTTCAAGTGTCTTTGGACCTGCTCAAAAGAGAGGCACATTTAATTTCAGGCCTGTATATAGCATAACAGAGTGATGTGCAATGAATGAAAGCTGAGAAAAGAACTATAGCCCTTAAATCTCGCGGTTTGTAGGACCTTCACCATATGCATCCACAAACACCTTATGATCTGCAATGTGCTGTGATTCAAGAAAATAATGTTAGTCAGATCTTCCTTCTCTTATTGCATCATCATTATTGAAAAATAAACCATCATTTGGAGAGCATAAAATGGTCTATAGGCACAATGTTCATATAAATGTCATGAGTTTCCAGTGCAGAATTAAAGGAGAATGTGGGCGCCATATAACCATTGAATGAGTGTCTAATAAGAATGAAGTAAAATTTTGAAACCTAAACTACACAAACTCAAAATTGAGAACTTTTTGTGATATGTTGCTCAACCATTTTATAATGACTATGCAGAAACAAATTAAAAATAAGACATGATTAAATAGGAAACAATACACCCATGTTAAGTAATCACAATTCCTTACATTATTGAATCAATAGTTTCATTAGGCCATTTCAACCTCTTTCTAAAGACTAGGGAGAGAGACTGATGCGTATGCCCATGCTAAGCCCGAAATTTTGTTTAACGAGAATTTGAATATTGAGTTTCACCAACACAAGATTGAAAAATAATACATGAGATTCTTTACCGATACTATATTAGTTAATATATACAAAAATTATGTCAGGATAACATGAGTGTTTTTTTGGAAGATAGATCAAACCAAACCTCTCACGAATGCATTGTAATTTATATGAAATTGTCAATGTTAAAAGTAGTCTTCACCCAACTCACTCGTCCAAAGAACAATTGAAGACATAATTTCTAGAGTATATAGTTGTATAATTTTGTCTTTTACATCATCGTGCATCTATATAATGGTTCCTATCCTAATGGTACACTAGGAAAGGACTCGATCAGGGTTGAAACTTAAGGGGAAAAGTAGAAAGGATCTCTCATCTCCAAACAATGTATAAATCCATAATGCAATGGCTATTGGTTGTGAATCTTGTTCATGAATGCGGTGTGAAAGATTCCACGATAGAATTCCTCTTGCGGTAATCGATATTATTTCTTCTACTTGTTAATTCTGAATCAAGTTATTTACGGTGTTACACAGTAAACATCGAAATAAATTCTATTGTAGCCTTCACAACATAAAAATGTCTTGGAAACAAAATACTGAGCAGGAAAGAAATAAACACACAAAATGAACATGTTGTTTTTGGACAATGTCCCCGGAAAAACCCAATGGGAAAACCGGTGCAACAACTGAGGGTTTTAATTATTATGCAGTAGTTTTCTGAATACAAATCTTTGGATGCCAAAACTGGCAATCCAATACAGAGAATAAATTGGTAAAGAGGTAGTGAGAAATTATCTCACATTGTCACTAGTGATCCGACTTTGATCCGAGCTCTAGATGGCTTAGCCCACGCTGCCTCTGTGCAATCACTGCGCTGCCACTGCGTCACCCTTCCAGTTGTTTGTTTGCTAACAGGAAACTCGAATCTTTGGCCCTTTAATCTCAAATTTTTGCTCCTGACAATATATCTCTACTATTCCCCAACAAATCTGCGGATCTCCTCATTGGCTCTGTGCTACCTCAGCGTAGCTCTGTGCTGCCCATCATGGCACTACGCAACTTCTTTGAACCTCTCGATGGCTCCTCTACAATATATTCACTGGATCAGGAAAAACTTCCTCCAGCAAACTATCCTTGCCCCTCACTACAAGAAATCTTCTCGATTTCTCTCCAGCAACTGTTGCGCTGCTCTCTTGAGAATTCGATCTCTAGATCTCTCATTCGATGTGTCCTGCAAATGCCCATCGAGCTCCTTCTTATAATCTCTCGTTGACATATCAACGGCCAAGATTAAAACATAATCAAAGGCTAAGATTAACTAGGAGTTGCTCCGTGTCTTTATCTAGAAGATTCACACCCAATATAATTAATACACTTTAATTAATCATATTTCCTAAGTTTAGACTTGGGAATATATTAAAAATGATTAATTATTTTAATTAAATCCTCTCCGAGTGGAATTTCCCAAAACGCTTTATGGGTATTGTCGAATGCATGTGTCTTAACCTCTCGGCAAAATCTCGAGGCTAGAGCACATCTGATGCTACTTTTGAGGTACCATGAATTACTGCCACAACATGGGGGAAAACCACCCGGTCTGAAATTTAAAGCAACTCCTTTTCCATTTGGTGTGGTAGCTCCGACTGGGGATAATGGGACCAGTTTCCCAATAAGGAATGATTTTGGGGTGTGTTTTGATTATACAACATGTAATGGAAAATGATTCTAATCTATCACATGCATCTATCTAAACTATCAATTCTACTATATAACTGGGGTGTTTCTTCCTTTATGTGATCTAAAGAGATATCCTTCAACTATTCGTAATGTAGATTATTTAACAGTTGAAAGAGATGAAAATTATATAAGATGATCCTTTTAACAAAAAAGTTTGATTAGAAGAATTGTGAAAAATATATCGCATTCATATGTGTGATTATATATTGGATAAGAAATCACAAACAAATATTAGAACAAAAGTGCATGTAACATTTATCTATAATAACATTTCAAATATATAATGCAATAAAAAGATGATTATGAATCTATAAAGCAAGACTTAATACAAGTGAATAGAAGTACCATATGTATGAAGTTCTATTCATGTAAACTAATAGTAATTGATCTGCTCCTCTTCACTTTCAAGAAATTTAAAGAGTACAGTAGTGCAACATCAGTTAAACAACTTTAATTGTCAAAAGATAACAGATCGCATTCCATTAATTCATCAAAGCATTCACAAACTTACAATAGTGCATTATTTGCAAATGTTTTTTACAAAGTTCTGGACCCTTCTCTAAATGCATGTGAGGGTTTAAATACTAAACTAACTATGTTCTAAAATAGATTATTACAAAAAAATAGAGGAGGTTTCAAAAAACCATCCTCGTAAGACTAACTTTAACTACAATTTAGGAAAATAAAGTAACAATATGACTTATGAGTTCTGATCTTTTGGATTTCCACCCAAAGTTAACAAATATCTAGCATGGGCTTGAGCTGAGCTGGCTGTGAAATCTTTGATCTGACCTGTCCTTTGAATATCGCATTTGAGAGTGCTGGTTGCGATCTTCTTGTCGAATCTGTTAAAGACTACAGGGTTTGGTACTGATGATAAGGTTTGATCAGAAAATTCCAATAATTTTCTTGATCAAACTTAATTAATTTTTTAATTGTTTCATCCAACATTTATGCCTTTTGTTTCCACTATGCTTCCAGTTGTTTGACTTATGAGAGCACTTCAGATGTGCATTCTTTGATAACTTTTGCTTTCATAAGCTGTTCACACACAGATTCAGTAATTTCCTTTGCCAACTTGAATGCTTTCGTTGTTGCTTTCTCTACTTGCTTTATCTGTGCTTCCCAATCTTTGAATAAGATCTATTTGTGGGATTTGTCTACCTGGGGTAGATCAAATTCCTTGCCAGAGTCTGATGCTTGCCATTGAATGTGTTCATTGATTTTCTTCTCGATCTTCTCACATTCAAGTTTCTAGATAGCTACTTGCCGGATCAATATTTCACTTGAGTCACAATAAAAGCTAGTAATATAAGCTTGTTGGAAAAATACTTCTTGTTGTTGCTTTAACTTGACATTCATATCTAATAATTCTTTTATGAACTGCTCTAACTGTGGCTGGCTTTATAATCTGGTCATTGTTGCTTCCAGTTGTGTTTGCTCCTCAGTGAGTTGTACTTGATGCTACAAATTAAGACATTCAAAATCCTTTTGAAATTGGGACATCTTCAATTTCATTTTCTCGTCGGAGTTAGAATTTTATTGATTCAACAGTTCTTTAATTCTTGTATTCTATCTTTTTTCTTCTTCAGTAACAATTTAACCTCAATAGCTTTATCAACAATGGTAGTAGCATATGCACCTGCAAACTGTGATAGTTTGGTTAAATGTTCAGTAGGATCAGCTAGATGATCCTTCCACAAAACATCAACAGATTCATTTGTAAGGTTTGTGACTGTATCATCAATTCTTCTCCTTTTGCTTCTCTCGACTACAGCCTTATGACTAGGACTGTAGAAGATATCTAGCGAAGGAATTTCCTCAACTTGTAACACTATCTGTTCTGTGGGATAAGCCGGAATGATCTCTCGATCATGAGTTTCTGGAACTTGTTGTAGTGGTGTAATAGGTTCTACTAACTTCTGGGAATGTTCAGGTGTCTGAAAACTAGCAACTTGATGAGTATTGGGATTTGTTTTAGGAGTTTTTATTGTTTTAGAAAACTCATCCCATTCACTATTCAAATTCTTTGGTTGGGACTTTTCAGACTGATCCAGTGTTTCTAGAATGTGTTGAACTTCTTGAGAAGCTGACTCTGTTCCATTGCTTCCTTTTTTCTCCTGCATCTCAATCTCTTGGATTACTTGATCAATTATTTCTAGGTTTTCCTTTCTGTTTTTAGATTCATTTTCAAAATGATCTGAATTCTGAGATTGATGCTCTGATTGTTCTGACTCATCTTCAGACATGTCATTAATTTCATTATCCAAGCTAATACTTGGATTTGGTCTGATGATATCTTCAATAGTCAACATGTAAAGAGGAATTCTTTCCAGTCCCTTATTTATGTATGCTTGGAAGGCTTCCAAATCATCTTGATTGAGTTGATTGGATGCAAACTTTAGTACATCTGAAAAATTTTCAATGCCTTGAAAGAAATCATCAATCTGTCTATTTCTTTCACAAAAGGATTCATTTTGAGCTTTGTGATGAAGTTCTTAATCACATCAATGGGATCATATGGCCGCTTTGGAATTACTGCCAAATTCAATAGATTAACTTTCGACATTTCTTTATAGGCACGACCAATATCAAAAAGTGCAAAAGTACCGCATTGTAAAGGGAAATTAGGCCAAACGGCCTTCTTAGCATCTTTAAGCTGTTTAGAAATACCATTTACAACAAGCTAGTAGGCTATCTCTCTTGCAAGTAACTTTTTAGGAACATAATATGGTAGGACATGAGGAGAAGCATAACTCCCAAATAATCTGATATATGTGAACTTTCCTCTGCAAACCATCTAGCAACAGAAAGAATGTATGTACTAGCCTCTTTGGAAACCCTAGGGGCTTTCTCATTGAATATCATCTAGTGCATACGCAACATGACTCTATGGAAAATTTTGTAAAAATGCAAATGGAAGTATAAATCCCAAAGGGCTCTGTGGTAAATGTGGATTGGGGTAGGGTCTTGAGTCGTCCATTTCCATCCCATGGTAGGAAAACTAGAAGAAAAGAAAATTGCGTCCATGACATAGGCACTCATATAAAAGGGGGGTATTTCTCTAGATGAAACACTTATTTTATTCCTATAATCCATGATGTGTTTAGCTAAATTATCAGAGAAGATATTTTCCCAATTCAGACTTAAAGAATTGACGATTGCGTCAATTAATGGTATCCAATCTACATAAAACCTAGTGGTATCAAGTTTTGCATATAATCTATACAACATATCGGCAACATAACTGTAAGGGGAAGGAATTTGGGCAATTGGGTACATACCGAGTTTATCTCGCTTAAGTTTGCCTTGGTCTTCTTTCCATTCCTTTATGACTTTCATCAGATCTGGATTATTTGTTCTAAAGCTTTGGACAAAAGCTTTGTCATATTTCTGTTACGGGGAGGGTAGATGGTATATTGCCTGTAAGTCATATGCCCTTAATGACCCAATATTCACACCTTTTGAATCTTTGAATGTTTTTTCTTCTATGCTTAAGTGGTCAAGTACCCACTTAACCATGTTTGTATAGGAAAGAATCTTTCGCCTTGCTGCTACCTTATGGATGAATGAACATGCAACGTCGAAATAATTTGCGTCTGAAGTAACTGATGTGCCCGTTGTAGCGACTTTGGTTATTACCCTTGGATTTTCGTCTTCAAATAACTGATACATTGCTTCTCATGATGAAATGTCGCAATCCTTGTTGCAGGTAGTGTCTGAAAATAGGGGAGACATATATGTGCCTTTCGTAGATGATGTTTGGGCAATTTCTTTGCCTTTCTTGCTCGTCTCTATTTGCCTCGCTCTGTTAAGTGGTTTCCTGATTTCAATTGAACGGAGCAAACATTAAAAATACAGAGAACAGAGAGGAAAACATAATTGAAAACAAATCCAGCATTCAATAGCATGCTTTGAGTAGATATGAATCTATCAAAAACTTACTTTTATTAAATGTCGTTAATCATCAAAAATCATTTAAAATCAAATCTCTTACACCTTCACGTGAAGTGTATATTGATCAATTTAAGGCATTGGATATCGTATTTCGGTTTGATATGACATGAGTCATTTCACATGCTTGAGTAATTAAATATCATTCATCGCATATCGCAACTTATAACTTTTTCATTTATGATGTTACCCATAAATCGTGCGAAATGCGATATGCGCAAGTCGCATATCGCAACTTTTATGTGGTAAATGAGTTTGCTTTTAGTTAAGTCATGCGAAATGCAAAATGCGCATTTAAGAATTAAAGTGGTTGCGCTTTATCGAACTTCATAACTTTTTTGTTTATTTCTTTATTAGCTCATCGGGTCCGTGTAATCACAATTTTTACCGAATTGCTTTATAAGGTGATCGTTTAAATGAGGCGTGATGCGATAAATGGATTATAACGGTGATTGGAGTGATTGTAATAAGATTTTGATATGGCTTTGGAAAGAGCTTAGCGCATATCGCAGCCTGCGTGACATAGTGGATTTAAAAATCTTTTTAAGTTTGTAAGCTATGCAAATTGCGATGCGCACTAAGGAATAAAAGCGGAAAAGCAAAATAAACTTTATTTCCTAAAGTTTTTTGAGTTAAAGCTAAAATTTAAATAAAATAAATCTCCTATTTATTTTTAAAGGGTCCCTATTTATTAAAATAAATGGGGGTTGTATAACACAACAATTGGCAATTCACTTGGGAGAACCTACTATCTGTGACTAAATTTTTTGAAATTTCTGAAACTTTTTTGAAATAAAAATAGTTGCACGAATGAATTTCAAACAAATAATATCTTACTAAGCAATGGAATTTCTCTCAGTTACAATTCATAAGAATTCCTCTTTTAAGGATATAAGTATGAGAATCTATATCAGTCTTTACTCAGTTCAAAAAGATAAAGCAGGTGGCTCTTACAAATCAACTTTATAAATATTTACTCTTTTATCACAGGTAGAGCCTCTGATCCAATAGGCAATTTAAGCTCTTGACAACGTTACCTTTTACCCAACAATGATTCATTGTCCCATCTAGTGTTTCTTACAATTTCCAAAAATAAATTCTAACTTTATGCAATTGATCTTTTTTGAAACTTTTTCTTTTTTGTATCATATTTTTATTTTCTTAAAAGCCATTGTCTTGGCTTGGTAACCAAATAATGACAATGCCATTCACTAGTTTTAATTAAACTGATCAAGCTGGCTCTTGATAAGACCCCTTGTCCTCTTGATATAATCTCAAGTCATTACCTTGTTCTGGTAGGTAGTATTGGTAATGTAAGTTCAACTATTTCCCTATGAACATGGTAAACAAGCTCGTGATGAAACTTATTATCTTTTAAGCTTTTCTAGTATAATATATTTTTTAATTCTTTCAAAAATTGATAAGTTTTCTTGGATGGGGTGAATCATTGGTCATTTTCAGGATTCTGGATGATAATGTTGAGTTTTAGATTGCTTCTCTGTAAAAGAGTCTTTACTATGTTAAGGATTCTTTTATGGACTGATAACAGAATAACCATGCTATATAAGGATGAGATTTCATCAGAGAATAAATAACTTCAGTGAAATTGCATCTTTCAGTGAAAATAAAATATATTTGTCTTTCAAATCTTTCGATTGTTTCCTTAACACTTATTATTTCTATAAGCGATAAATAAAAAAGGATCATCTGAGATATTTATTTGAAAAGCCAAAAATTTATACTAGGCAACTTTTATTTTTCTAAGGAAAATAAAAAGACTCTAGTATACAGGGAATAGAAAGGGTTACTTCATATGAAAAGTATTTTTTCAAATTCTGCCCATTAACAGGCAAAGAATATGTTTTGCCTGATAGATCTTGCAATAAGAATGTCGAAAGGCCTATTTCTTCAATTATTTAAAATGGACCTAGCCAGAGTTTTTGAAACTTCGTGTGTTTACCTTTTTCCTCATTCGCTTTGTCTCATTTCAATACCAGATCACCAATTTGAATTTTTTTTGGAGTAACAGAAGTTGAATCAAATGAGGCTTTTACTGTTTGTTGATGATGTGCATGAGTATGCTTAGCTTTTTCTCTTTATTTTTCTAGCTTAAGAATTTGAAATTGTCTTAGTTGTAGTGAAGAAGAAGGAGATTCATCAATGAATTGAACTAAGACAAGAGAGGGAATAACTACATTCGAAGGAAGCACAATTTATTTTCCACAGACAAGATTGAATGGAGAAGTGCCAATAGAAGCTTTCTGAGTTATTCAGTCTACCCAAAGAGCAAAGACTAATGACTTATGCAAATTTAATTGGTTCTGATCAACAATTCTTTTGATTATTCTAATCAAGTTTTTATTCGTGGATTCTATTAAACCATTTCCTTGAGGGTAGTAATTTGCAGAATACTTAAGTTTAAAACCTCTTTTGATTGCAAATTCCATCATATAAGTTCCTGAGAAGTAAGATGTGTTATCAAACATTAAAGCAGTAGGTAAACCAAACCTAGTTATGATATATTAGTTAATGAAATCAATGATATTCTCAGAGTTGTCTACCTTTAATGGAATTTCTTCCACCCATTTAGTGAAGTAATTTGTAGTTGTGAAAATATATCTATGTTGTTTGGAAGAGTTAAGAACAATCTCCTCGATTATATCTAATCCCCATTGTTCAAATGGTTGTTCGATGTTAACTAGCTGTAATGGGAAGGTTGGCTTCCTTTGTCTTCTAGATGCACTTTGACACACTTTGCATTTTCTTTCATATTCATGAGCATCTTTGAAAAGTGTAGGCCAATAATACGTGCATGCAGGATTTTGTGTGTTGTCGTATTTCCTCCAAAATGTCCTCTAGCTGGTCCATCATGGAGTTCTTGTAAGACTCTTTCTGCATCAGATTTTTCTAAGCATCTTAGTAGTACAAAATCAAGATTTCTCCTAAACAATACATCATTGATTAATTCATATTGCTTGGCCTTTAATCTCAAAGCCCGTTTCATTTTGTAACTGAGTTGGGTCGGAGCATATCCATTTTTCAAATAGAATATGAGATCAACGTATTGAGATTGTGCATCATTGAGAGTTACCTCTAATATTTGCATTGTTACCTAAATCTTCTTCTATGATAGATGGGATGCTCCTGTAAGAATTCTGCAAAAACCTTGACCTCTAACAAGTTTAGAGGGTCTAATTTATACATCATATTCTTGTATAGTGGTAACCCAGTTAGCCCTTTTCTCTCCTAATTCTCTTTGCATTAATAGTTGTCTCACTACAGAGAATGGAATAATGTTTTTGGGGTGAGTTTTTAGGAGAAATGGCCTAAAATGATTTATAGCCTTAAAGACAACAAATGCTTGCTTTTCAACAGATGAATAATTTAGTTCTGCACCTTGCAAATTGGAACTGAAAAATGATATTGGTGCTTCAATTTGTTGGTCATTAAGCTGTGTTAAAACAACAATGTATGATGTATCTGATGAAAAAGTATATAAAGTAAAAGGATTAAGAAAACCGGGGGTAGTCAGGAATGGAGCATTGACAATGGATTGTTTAATCAAATCAAATGTTTCTCTTTCATTATGTTCCCTTTTAAAGACTGGATGTTTCTTAATCATGTTTTGTAATGGTAAAACTATTTGTGAAAAGTCATGGATAAACCTTTTAAAAAAATTAATTTGCCCAAGAAACGACTGCATAGCTTTCTTGTTATGAGGGAAAGGAATTCTTTTAATCTCTTCAATTTTTTTCAGGATCAATATAGATACCTCTTTTTGACACAATGAATCCTAAAAGTTTTCCTTCATCTAATGCAAAAAATGATTTCTTTGGGTTTAATGAGATGCCACACCTTTTACATCGCTCGAAGACTTGCTTTAGGTCATTCACATGATTGGTTAATTGTTTAGAAAATACTGTAATGTCATCTAAATAAATAACCACTGATTTATTTATGAGCCCCCTAAAAGCTTTGTCCATAGCTCTCTGAAAAGTGGCACCTGCATTAATTAATCCAAATGGAATCTTTTGATAGGCGTAAGTTCCCCACTTAGTCTTGAACGTAGTATTTAGTCTGTCATCTGGATGTACGATAATTTGGTTATATCTCGAGAATCCATCTGGAAAGGACACAAGTTCAAAACCAGCTACTGTCTGCAGTACTTATTCCATGGTTGGTAATGGAAAGTTGTCCTTTTGACATGCTTTGTTTAAATTCCTAAAATCAATACAAATTCTAATATCATCATTTTTCTTCTTGACAGGTACCAAATTTTGATACCCATTTAGAATGCCTGACTGGAAAAACAATTTTTTCCTTGAGGAGTTTGTTTAGTTCTGTTTTGATTTGATTTTCGAGATTTGGGTGAATCTTCCTCAATTTTTATTGTATAGGTTTCTCATCTGAAATCATAGGAATGGTATGTTGAATAACAGAAGTGTCATATGTTTTAAGATCAGTGTAATCCCAATCAAAGACACTTTTGTACATTTGAAACAATTTAATAAATGATAATCTTTCTTTGGAAGATAGACTAATACCTAGATTGACATTTTGAGGTTTTTTGCGAGTTCCTAGATTTAATAACTCAAATATTAAGGTAGAGCTTTGAGTTTTTGAGTTAGTAACTCTTTTAAACCTATATTTCAGATCATATAGGTCTTCTAACTTGACAACGGACTTAGGAATAGGATTTTCGTCTTGTTCTTCCTTAATCTGAATGTCATGTTCGTTTTCATCCAAAATTTGACTATCATAAGATCCTTCAGATGTTAAAAAATCTATGATATCTAAATCATTATTGAATACTCTCCAATTGGTAATATTACTAGGAACAGATGGTCTAAAAATTAATTCAATGGAAAATCTCTCGGGACTAAACTCTTGAGATGGAATTAACTTTGATGTTACATTAGCCAGTAGGTCTGCACTAGCATTCTGCATTCTAGGCACGAAAGAAATATTAAAGGCTAAGAAATGAATGGGTAATTATTGGACTAATGATTGGTAATGCTTTAAATGTTCAGAATTACAATGAATGGTATTTCTTACCTGTCTAACAATGATTTCTGAATCTCCTAGGACTTTCAGATATTTGATATTAAGATCAATGGCTTTGTACAAACCTTGGACTAATGCTTCGTATTCAACTATATTGTTTGTACAATTGAATTCAAGTCTACAAGCTAACATGGTTTTTTTTCCTTCTCGGCTTATTAAAATACAGCCAGCGCCTGCACCATCTTCAAATTTAGAACCGTCAAAATAAAGAGTCCAAAATGAAGAATTAAATAATGCCTTATCTACAAAATTTTTACACTTGGAACTATCTGTCTGGGAAAAATTCTCAATTTGAGAAACAACTGCATTATCAAAGAAAGGTGACGATTGAGCATTGAAATTTCCCAAAAACGACTCTGCTGAGTAGTTTCCAATAATGTTATTATTGAATGCTACTGGCTCATTTACTCCTTCAAGATTGGTCATTGTGTGTTTCATGAACTTTTCACGGTCTACTCGGATTTGATTTGTCTTTCCATTATATGGTAGCCACATATGCAACCAGTTTGTTGCAAAATATCCATGAAGTTTTTTAGACCAATCTCGGCTTAAAACTAAGCCGTAAAACTCAGGAATATCAGCCACCAATATATCAATTATTTGAGCAACCTTGGGGTTTGATGACAATCTAATGGAGACCTAATTTATTTCTCCTACAACCTATACTTTAGTTCTATCAAGTAGTACTACATGAACAGGGGAACTCTGAGGAGCTATGTTCAACTTATCATTGACTGATTTTGGCATTATATTAGAGGAAGCCCCCGAGTCTATTAAACAATTATGAATGTTTTTATTATAGATATCATAGGTTAAGAGAAATGGAGGAGTATGAGATATGGATCGATCACCTATCATAATCAAGTCTGTAGCATCTATTTTAGTTGAAGGAGAAGGTGGCTTACCCATTTCATTAGCAACTTGTATTGTTACTGGAGCAGGTAAGGCTAAAGCATGAACCACATTTAAGTCTCTAAGTAAGATTTTATGTTGCTGCTTTAATTTAGTAAGCTCATGAATTGAAATGTTGGCCCTGGTTTTCTTCATATATTTAAATACGTTATACTCAATAGTGTCTAAGACTACCATTGTCTTAGATGCAGGTGGAGTATCTGAAGTAACGAGACTTGTTTGTGTAGCCTTTGAAGTAGACTCTTTGCTTACTGATTTATCCTTAGCAGGCATTGAAATATTTTGTTGTTGATTTGGCTGCATTGCTTCAGTAGTCTTTTTGCTCCTTGTACTCACAAGTAAAGCTTCATGTTGTTCTTCATTTGGTAGGATGAAATCCCACATTCCATTTAGTTCAACTTCTTCTTCTTCATCATCTTCTTCTTCCTTTGTTTACTCTTCCTCTGTATCTTGATCGGATTCAGCATTAGATATGATATTTGGAGGTTGAGTATTAGAGGACTTACCTTTCTTGAAGTTTCTGAAAGTCTTTTTTGAGCTAGAATTTTCAGTGACTTGTTTCTTGATACTTGCCATCTCATTTGTCATAGTCTTCAAAACTTTTTGAAGACCTTCCACATCAAAAGGGTCTTTTGGCAGCTTCTTTTTAGAATCATCTTTGAAAGATACCTTCTTTGATTTTCTATCTTCTTGAGAATTCTTCTTCTCAAGAGCGATTATGTGTTTCTCTACAGATAGAGATTCCTTCATGTTTTCTGCAAGTGTCGACAGTTTTTCTCTATTAACAAAAATAGCTATATTGGATGGAAGAGATGAAATATACCACTCAATTTGAACTGATGTAGCAGGAATTTTATTGAGTAATTTCTTAAATCTTGAATTAAAATCTTTTATCTTCTCACCTAATTTAGCTTTTAGATTTGATAAATCATTGATGAGTGTAGCAGTGGTCCTGTCATCCCCAAACTTAGTTAGAAATTGTTCTTCGAACATATTCCAGCTAGTTATAGAGCGGGCAGGCAGTGAAAAATAACAGGATCCGTAGTTAGAGTATACAGAAATAATCTTACAACACAATCCTCTTCAACTACTTCTTTTAAATTGATGGCTAAAATAAAATTGTGAATGTGTTCTTCTGCCGCAAGACCATCATTAGGATTCAGTTTAGGTAACCACCTTTCAGGATATTTTGGAAGAGCATGAAGAGGAGAAGGCATATTTACAGCCTCTGGATTGTTCCATGGACGTACATTTGGTGGAGGTACTTGGCCTGCCATTGGAGCTTGGGTGGATGTGATGGATTGAGTTTGAGTTGAAGAAGAGGCAGGCTGAGTGTTAGGACTAGTTGAAGGGATAGTAGTTTGAGTACTGGAACTAGTTAAAGTAACATTGATTGTTGGAATGGAAGTTGTGGAAGTGTGCGGAGGTAATGATGGTGAATGGGATAAAATCTTGCTGGCGATTGACTCTGATTGAGTCCTATTTATTCTCTTTCGAGTACTATCAATGGGAAATTCAAAAGGAAAAATTCCTGTCTTTTGACTTTCTGATCGAGTTAATATTCTTCGAGGTTGTAAAAAAGACGAAATAATGATATCTAATAGTTGAGAAGGTTCAGGATTTTCAGCAGAAATGGATACTCTCTCTAACTTTTCTATCAAAGACTGAACTTCTGGGGAAGTTTTATGAGAATCAGGAGATAATATGTGTTGAGTATCACTAGGAGACTTAGGAGAAGGATGATCAACTTCAGAATTTAAAGATGAGGATCTAGATAATTTTCTAGAAGTTGATAGTGATCTAGAGGGAGAGAGACTCTGAGATTGACCTTTAGATTGATCATATTTTTTTGCCATTCATAAGGCCCTCCTTCTAGCGCCAAAATGTTGAGGCCTCAGAATTCCGCTGCCACAACATGGGGGAAAACCACCCGGTCTGGACCTTAAAGCAACTCCTTTTTTGTTTGGTGTGGTGCTTTCGACTGGGGATAGTGGGACCAATTTCCCAATGAGGAATGGTTTTGGGGTGTGTTTTGATTATACAACATGCAATGGAAAATGATTCTAATCTATCACATGCATCTATCTAAATTATCTATTCTACTATATACCCGAAGTGTTTTTTCCTTTATGTGATCTAAAGAGATATCCTTCAACTATTAGTAATGTAGATTATTTAACAATTGAAAGAGATGAAAATTATATAAGATGATCATTCTAACAAAATAGTTTGATTAGAAGAATTGTGAGAAAAATATCGCATTCATATGTGTGATTATATATTGGATAAGAAATCGCAGACAAATATTGGAACATAAGTGCATGTAACATTAATCTATAATAACGTTTCAAATATATAATGCAATAAAAAGATGAATGTCAATCTATAAAGCAAGACTTAATACAAGTGAATAGAAGTACCATATGTACAAAGTTCTACCCATTTAAACTGAAAGTAATTGATCTGATCATCTTCACTTTCAAGCAATTTAAAGAGTACAATAGTGCAACATCATTTAAACAACTTTAATTGTCAAAAGATAACAGACTTTGTTCCATTAATTCATCAAAGCATTCACAAACTTATGATAGTGCATTCTTTGCAAATGTTTTTGACAAATTTATAGACCCTTCTCTAAATGCATGAGAGGGGTTTAAATACTAAAAAAACTATGTTCTAAAATATATTATTACAAAAAAATAGAGGAGGTTTCAAACAACCATCCTCGTAAGACTAGCTTTAACTACAATTTAGGAAAATAAAGTAACAATATGACTGATGAGTTCCGATCTTTCTTTTGAATTCCCCCTGAAGTTGACAAATATCTAGCATGGGCTTGAGCTGAGCTGGCTGTGAAATCTTTGATCTGGCATGTCCTTTGAATATCGCATTTGAGAGTGTTGGCTGCGATCTTCTTTTCGAATCTGTTAAAGACTACAGGGTTTGGTATTGATGATAAGGTTTGATCAGAAATTTTCAATAATTTTCTTGATCAAACTTATTTACTTTTTTAATTGTTTCATCCTGTGTTTCTGCCTTTTGCTTCCACTGTGTTTCCAACTGTTTGACTTATGAGAGCACTTCAGATGTGAATTATTTGATAAGTTATGCTTTCACAAGCTGTTCACACACAAATTCATTAATTTCCTTTTCCAAATTGAATGCTTTCGCTATTACTTTCTCTGCCCACTTTATCTGTTCTTCCCAATCTTTGAATATGATCTCTTTGTCGGATTTTTCTAATTGGGGTAGATCAGTTTCCTTGCCCGAGTCTGATGCTTGCCATTGAATGTGTTCATTGATTTTCTTCTCGATATTCTCACATTCAAGTTTCTGGATAGCTACTTGCTGGATCAATATTTCACTTAAGTCGCAATAAGAGCCAGTAATATAAGCTTGTTGGCAAAATACTTGTTGTTGTTGCTTTAACTTAGCATTCACATCTAATTCTTCTTTTATGAATTGTTCTAACTTTGTCTGGCTTTGTAATCTGGTCATTACTGCTTCCAGTTGTGTTTGATTCTCAGTGAGTTGTACTTGATGCTGAAAATTAAGACTTTCAAAATCCTTTTGAAATTGGGACATCTTCAATTTCATTTGCTCGCTAGAGTTAGACTTTTCTTGATTCAATAGTCTCTCTAATTCTTGTATTCTATATTCTTTCTGCTTCAGTAACATTTTAACCTCAGTAGCTTTATCAACAATGGTAGTAGCATATGCACCTGCAAGCTGTGATAGTTTGGCTAAATGTTCAGTAGGATCAGCTAGAGGATCCTTCCACAAAACATCAACAGATTCATTTGTAAGGTTTGTGATTGTATCATCAATTCTTCTCCTTTTGATTCTCTTGACTACAGCCTTATGACTAGGACTGTAGAAGATAGCCAGTGAAAGAATTTCCTCAACTTGTAACACTATCTATTCTGTGGGATAAGTCGTAATGATCTCTCGATCATGAGTTTCTGGAACTTGTTGTAGTGGTGTAACAATTTCTGCTAACTTCTAGGAATGTTCAAGTGTCTGAAAACTAGCAGGTTGATCATTATTGGGATTTGTTTTAGGAGTTTTTATTGTTTTAGAAAACTCATCCCATTCACTATTCAAATTCTTTGGTTGGGACTTTTTTGACTAATCCAGTGTATCTTGACTGTGTTGAACTTCTTGAGAAGTTGACTCTGTTCCATTGCTTTTTTTTTTCTCCTGCATCTCAATCTCTTGGATTACTTGATCAATTATCTTTTATGGGTTTTCCTTTATGTTTTCAGATCCATTTTCAGAATGATCCGAATTCTGATATTGATGCTCTGATTGTTCTGACTCATCTTCAGACATGTTCTTAATTTCATTATCCAAGTTAATATTTGGAGTTGGTTTGATGACATCTTCAATAGTCAATAATTCAAGAGGAATTATTTCTAGTCTCTTATTTCTGTATGCTTGGAAGGCTTCCAAATCATCTTGATTGAGTTGACTGGATGCAAACTTGAGTACATTTGAAAAAAATTCAATGCCTTGAAAGAAATTATCAAACCTGTCTATTTCTTTCACAAAAGGCTTCATTTTGAGCTCTGTGATGAAGTTCTTAATTACATCATTGGGATCATATGGCCGCTTTGGCATTACTTCTAAATTTAATAGATTAACTTTCGACATTTCCTTGTAGGCATGACCAATATCAAAAAGTGCAAAAGTACAACATTGTAAAGGGAAATTAGGCCAAACGACCTTCTTAGCATCTTTAAGATGCTTAGAAATACCATTTACAGCAAGCTGGTAGGTTATCTCTCTTGCAAGTAACTTATTAGGAACATAATATTGTAGAACATGAGAAGAAGCATAACTCCTAAATACTCTGGTATATGTGAAACTTTCCACTGCAAACCATCTAGCAACAGAAAGAATGTCTGTACTAGCCTCTTTGGAAACCCTAGGGGCTTTCTCATTAAATATCATATGGTGCATAGGCAACATGAATCTATGGAAAATTTTGTAAAAATGGAAATGGAACTCTGAATCCCAAAGGGATCTGTGGTAAATGTGGATTGGGGTAGGGTATTGGGTTGTCCATTTCCATCCCATGGTAGGAAAACTAGAAGAAAATCAAATTGCGTCCATAACATAGGCACTCATATAAAAGGGGTGTATTTCTCTAGATGAAACACTTCTTTTATTCCTATACTCCACGACGTGTTTAGCTAAATTATCATATAGAATATTTGCCCAATTCAGAATTAAAGAATTGATGATTGCATCAATTAATGGGACCCAATCTATAGAAAACCTAGTGGTATCAGGTTTTGCATATAATCTAGACAACATACCAGCAGCATAACAGTAAGGGGAAGGAATTTGGGCAATTAGGTACGTACCGAGTTTATCTTGCTTGAGTTTGCCTTGGTATTCTTTCCATTCCTTTATGACTTTCATCAGATCTAGATTTTTTGTTCTAAAGCTTTGGACAAAAGCTTTGTCATATTTCTGCTATGGGGAGGGTAGATGGTACATTGCCTGTAAGTCTTCTGCCCTGAATGACCCAATATTCTCACCTTTTGAATCTTTGAATTTTATGTCTTCTATTCTTAAGTGGTCAATTACCCACTTAACCATGTCTGTATAGGAAATAATCTTTGGCCTTGCTACTACCTTATGGATGAATGAACATGCAATGTCGAAATAAGTTGCGCCTGAAGTAATTGACGTGCCCGTTGTAGCGACTTTGGTTATTACTCTTGGATTTTCGTCTTCAAATAAGTGATACATTGCTTCCCATGATGAAATGCCACAATCCTTGTTGCAGGTAGTGTCTGAAAAAATGGGAGACATATATATGCCTTCGGTAGATGATGTTTGGGCAATTTCTTTGCCTTTCTTGCTCATCTCTATTTGCCTCGCTCCGTTAAGTGGTTTCTTGATTTCAACCGAACAGAGCAAACATTAAAAATATAGAGAAGAAAGAGGAAAACTGAATTGAAAACAAATATAGCGTTCAATAGCATGCTCAGAGTAGATATGAATCTATCAAAACCTTACTTCTATTAAATGTCGTTAATCATAAAAAATCATTTAAAATCAAATCTCTTACACCTTCATGTGAAGTGTATATCGATCAATTTAATACATTGGATATCGTATTTCGGTTTGATATGACATGAGTCATTTCACATGCTTGAGTAATTAAATACCATTCATCGCATATCGCAACTTATAACTTTTTTCATTTATGATGTTACCTATAAATCCCGTGAAATGCGATCTGCACAAATCGCATATCTCAACTTTTATGCAGTAAATGAGTTTGCTTTTACTTAAGTCGTGCGAAATGTGAAGTGCGCATTTAAGAAGTCAAGTGGCTGCACTTTATCGGACTTTAGAACTTTATGTTTATTTCTTTATTAGCTCATCGGGTCCGTGTAATCGCATTTTTTAGCGAATTGCTTTATATGGTGATAGTTTAAATGAGGTGTGATGGGATAAATGGATTATAATGGTGATTAAAGTGATTGTAATAAGATTTTGATATGGCTTTGGAAAGAGCTTAGCGCATATTGCAGCCTGCGTGACTTATTGGATTTAAAAATCGTTTTAAGTTTGTAAGCTATGCAAATTGCGTTGCGCACTAAGGAATAAAAGCGGAAAAGCAAAAGAAACTTTATTTCCTAAAGTTTTTTTACTTAAAGCTAAAATTTAAATAAAATAAATCTCCTATTTATTTTTAAAGGGTCCCTATTTATTAAAATAAATGGGGGTTGTTGTATAACACAACATATTGGAAAGCCCAATTACACAAAATATACAGAATGGTTCCCACTGATATCCAAAGCAAGCATAAAATTAGCTACGATGGTCTCGATAATGAGGAGTAGGAGATATTTCTAGATATTGGTTATCTTTTTTATAGGAGAGAACAAAGATATCGCCATCAAAATATGGAACGGATCTGGTTGGGCAGGATGGCCGGGTCTCCGCAACTTAGATAACAGATGCCTTGTCAATGTTGACAGTCAAAACTATATAAGAATGCATGACTACCTCTGTGACCTTGGAAGCGATCTGGCCGAGAAGGAACATCGACCAGGATGTCAGCGTTGGCTTTCGCTTCCAACTTTCAATCTTCTTCATAATCTTGAGAGGAGGGACACATGTTCATATTATCTTAGGGATGATGAATCTGAACAGTCTCATGAGGATAAACCTCATAATAGAAAATCCTTCAGCTTAATTAATCACTTACGAATCTTTTGAAAGCAAAACTAAATTGTTTAATATAGTCATGGCATCATCCATATGCATGTGTTGACGTTGCAACCAAAACTAAATTGTTTAATATTGTCTTTGGCCCTATCATCTTCCATACGTCTGATAATGCAAAGTCAACAAATGAGAGAAAAATCCACCCCCTGTTGTCTGTAGTCTTTTACCAAGTCCTCGAGAACAACAAAAGCATGGTTGGTCATATATTTGTTTAGTTTGGCTTGTTTCCCAAATTATTGAGTACAACGCAACCATGCTCATAGATTTATTTTACAACTCTAATTTATGCTTGATCTTTACATAACCCACCCTTTAAATATGGGTATTTGTTGGTTGAATTAGAGAGGAATTCATGGAGTGGAAAGAGCAGAGCCAGAAGCTTCATGTGGCAATATTATGAGGATTTGGATTGAGCCATCACATCCCACTGCTCGAGTTTTCAAAGCAACTGATTGTCTACCATGGCTTTTCTATCACCTTCTTCACCGCCAAATGGATGGGGGCCTCTCCTCACCAAATCGCATGCCCTTACTCACGGAGAAAGCTAAAATATTAGTGGATAAATCACATCCTTTTCGTTTCCTATATGCACTTTCATAATCAATTTTTTCAGCACACCCATGTTGGATCTCACCTCAAAACTAGAAATACATTCCTACATATTCTTCACTTCTACAACTTCTCTCCTCTGCATCATGCTCTACCTTCCAACACTTGTCCACAACATTGAAATCTCCTTCAAATATGCGGATTTCTCGAACGAAGTGTCGGGCCTTCCGATGATTCCTGGAATAGATTTGTTGAGCCCTCTTTAAGACAGATATGATATTTTATTCAACTGGTTCATTCAACATTCCCTTCATCTTCAGGAAGCACATGGAATTCTGAGGAAATGGAATCAAAATAAGTGAAAGCTCTCAAGGAAGGAAAGGTTTTGATCGTTGTTGAAATGCACCCTTCCATTTATCCCGTTGGGCCGCAAATATCTTCATAATCTTAAGGGGAGGTGTTAGGGTCCTATAATAATAGGGTTCATAAATTTTGAATTGAATTTGATAGTCTTGTAAATATGTACATACCTTGCTTTCTGCAAGTTGTTTTCCCATATTATGAAAAATAATAAAAAGCCAAAAAGAGGGTCAAAAGTCCTAAAAGAAAGATCAAAGGATTAGAAAAATATAAACCCCAAAAGAAAAAGAAATAAGACCTGAAAGTGAGCAAGTCCAAATGCCACTTCTTTTACTTTGACTGCAAGAATAATGATTATATGCACAGTGTCAATAAATGCCATAATCCATGATCAGTTAAGCAGTTTAATCTTAACTTTTCATGTTTTCAATTTCATGTGTTAGATAGAGAATAAAGATTTGTCAAACAGTTTAAACTTGACAAATCAGTAGATAGGTAGAGAATAATAAGGAGCTCAATAGTTTAATCTGAGCCCTCAGATGAAATAAGGTAGATTTAGACAGTTTTATGCTTTGAAAGAAAAATGTTTTAAGGTTGCAAGCTTAAATGCACCTACATAATGAAGAAAAAATGTTAGAAATAAATTTGGGTAGGTATAAAGTAGTTGAGCAATCATGTAATAAAACATCATTGAGAAAAATTACTAATTTCCCCTCCCCTACAAGTATTCAGTATTCTAAACAATCAGTCAAAAAGGCTCATAGCATTTTTCTGACTTTTGTTGGGACCAGACCCAGGGCTCGATGACTGGGCAGTTAAAAATATTGAATTCCTACCTTAAACCCCCATTTATCAGCATTTACCACTCATTCATACATCTTAATCCCTTTTTCCCTAAGTAAAACACATTTTTTACTTAGTAAAATTGTAACCCTAAAATAATTAACTTCATTCCCTTCAAAATCACTCATAAAACCCTCAAAAAGCATTTATCCTAAGTATAAGTGAAGTAATACAGCAAAGACAAGCAATGTTCTATTTTATACTTTACTTAAAGGTAACATATGCTTTGTTTCCATTTTACTACCTTTTTTTCATATTAACACCTAACCTCTTTTATTAAATCCCTAAAAATACACCTACCCGTATATATTAATTCCTTTATATTTAAATAAACCTACAAAACCCATTATTTTAAGTTTAGACCAATGTTCAATATCCTCATGTGTGCAAAAATAAAAACCCCGCCCGATTTTTCCCACTGGTCTAAACATAACTTTATTTAAATACCCCTCCCCTATAGTTTGAAAACTATTCAAAAGTTGAAAACTATATAATATACACCGCGCCCGTATATGTGTTTATTTGAAACATTTCATAAAATGTTTTAATTTAAATATACGTGATATTTTCCCTCATCATCGTATAACCCAAGGTTTTGAATTAATTAAATGATTATTTATAAAGTTCAAAACCCATTGCCGAATATATAAAAGCCCAGTCCCATCTCCCATTTTGACGCAAATTCCAAACAAATTTGGACCCTTCGCATCGATCCCCCAGATCCGACGGCGGATATCCAATATCATGTGGAAAAGATGCGCAATCATCCAAACAACAAAGCTGCGCAAAATGGGTTGTTTTGTAGTTTTATATCTCCACCACGTGGAGGATTCCTATTGGCTAAGCCCAATACTGCTTACCACCAAAAACATGAGCGATAACCACTGGTTTTTAAACTGTTGAACTCCGAAACCACCCTCCCTGTTGATGTGACCCGCATTCAATGCAAAATAATATAACCAAAATGCATATTTTAACCTTGGAAATGCATTCTTCCATCTATCTTCTGCGCATTAACCCAAACCCACTGCACTGGCCTCTGGACTATAAAAACACTCTTTTTAAAGCCATTTTCCGCCATTTTTATGCCCGAAATTTGCATAATTTTCCCTGCAAACCATTGAAGATTGTCGAGGAGCTGCACCTTGCTCCAGGAAATCCATAGAAGCCATCAAATCATTTAGAAAATTTTGAAACTCTTCAAAGCCAAATACCTGCATTACAATAGGTATTTTTCTATAAATTGAACCTGCAATCGATTTAAAGACCTTTTAAGAACAAAAACACACACAAAGCTTTAGAAATCGATTAAAATAAACTGCCAAAAAGCCCCAAAAACAGGCCAGACTCTGGCAAATTTTTCCCAGAAACCCTATTTTTTCTGCTACGTGCTATTTTGAAGAAATTTGTGAGTTTTCACAGTTTAATGATCTATTTCAAGCTTTAAAATAAGTTAGAAAACCTCTGCAGGTACCCTAAACCTCTATGATCCTTTTCAAAAGATTTTTTCAGCCCTATTTCTCAGTCAAAGACTCATGAAACCCTCGTTTTCTGTTTTAAACCAGTTCTAAAGCCTCTAAACCTCTTTGACATGCCTAATTAGATAGAAAACCCAAAGAAGAGACTATACTTTTCTTGTTTTTCCCATTAAGCCTCTGCGAAAGTAAATTACCTCTGCAAACTGTCTAAACTTGCATAAGTAGATCAAAATGCCTAAAAAACAGAGTGCAAGCAAGCTTGAAGCTTCTAAAGCACCTAAACCTACCCTTTCCATGACTTCAAGTACTGTTATTGTTGTCAATCCTTTGCAACCACCTGTGACCTGTTGTTGATATTGAACACATCCCACTAGCTGATACTGATTACAAGATAACAGATCCCATTATTGAATTTAACCTGCTAGATATCCATAACTGTTGTTATGAAAAGTCTTTAGATGATCAAAAGGAATTCCATATTTGGGAATCCCATTTGCCCAAATATGTTGTCCCATTAACTCACCCATGTCAGGAGGTCATTAGATTGTATTAGCAATATTATGTTTCAGAACAAAGAGCCATTGTAAATGCTAATAAACATGTGCTTGTTACCATCACTGCAGAATCAATTAACCAGATGTTACAGCTTCAGCTTGACCCCTAAGCAGTCCCTTTATCTATAGAGGCCCTCACCAAGTTATATATTGGCCTAGATTTTCCTAAAAGGTTCATAATTTTTCAAACTTTTATGCCTGTGCATGTAGAAATTCCTAAGATAAATCCCCCATATTCTACTGCTAAATTCCCTGAAGGTTCAAGACATGTGATTTCCATGCTTTCCTTCATCCTTGGATATTTTACTGATGAGCACACTCATGAATCCATCTTGGGATTCTTATCCACTTTCTCCCCAAGTCAACCCCCATCAGTGATATTTGATTATGTTGGTTTCATTGCTGATAGTATTCAATATCAATTGACCAATTTTCAACTTGAGGGAGTGTTCAGATATACCTCCTACCTTTTCCATATGTTTCTATACTTCCAATCAGATAATTTTCCAATTACTCTCCAAAAACTTGACATAGAGGGAAATCCTCTATCCATGCTCAAATAGAATGTATAGATTTCAGTTATTCAGAGTTATTTTTACATCCAGTGATCACAATGTTGACCAAAACAGAGCAACCAAGAATAAACGAAGAAATGAAAAAGATATTGCAGTTATCGGAGCAGAGTAAAGTTGGTGACTGGTATTTATATGAGAAATATACTGAAATCAGAGTCTTTGGGTCAAACTTGCTACCTTACAAGTTACCAAAACATATTTCAATGAGGATCTTTTCCTTGGAATATATCAGGAAGATCCTAAACTCTAATTCAATAAATTTCATGGCAGCTAAGAAGAAGACACAATTCAAACTTAAGAATCAGATTGGGCCATTCATATGTAATCACAGGGATGTAGAAAAAGAAGCAGCTAATCAGTTATTGGAATATAAATTTGAAGAAAGTTTCCCTTGGACCTATGATCCACAAGGGATCTTGAGTAAGCTAAGGGTTAAATGCAAGTTAACACCCTTTATCCATGAAGCTAAACCAGAAATAGAAAAGTTCGCCAATCAGATTGAATGGAATGAAAATACTTTAATAGATGCAGTGAACAAGGTAATACTAGTCATACCTTAGAGACTGCAAATCAACCAGAGAAGTCCACCAAAAGAGTAAGGGAAGAAGGGGCCTATGTGGCAGAAACTATGACTGAAACCAAATTCAAGATCATCTATAACAAGAGGCCCAAATTAGATTCAACAGGTAAAGGAAAAGTGACAATAGATGTTGAAGAGACAGAGCCTTTAAATACCAATACAGATTTGCCAGAGACAAATGTTGCTATTGTAATTATCAATGAGCTAATTGCTAAAAATCAGAATGAAGGAGAAATCAATAATGAAGATACACAGTTGATGGAAAAACAACAAAGCATGGAAGCCTCTTCCTCACAGGCAGCTGAGGAAAAGGATTTGGATATCAAAGAGAAATATAAGTAGATTAAATTGAAGAATGAAGAGATAAAGAATAACATTTATTCTCAATATCTCACACAGACTCCTAGTGTACAAAACAAACTCTTTTCTGCATTTGATTATTCTAATAAAAAGCTAATCATGTCAGTGTTGTAGCCCACAGTCAAAACTCCTAAGATAGTGGCTGATTATAAGAAAGTTGATTTAGAAGTTCAGACAAATAAGATTCATGCTCTTAATCAAATTGAGTTCCACAGGAAGACTTCAAAAATGCTTTATTCTACTGTCACAACTAAAGCCATGAGTGCACAAAAGCTACAAAACACCATCTCCAACATGCAATATCAAAGGAAGCTGGACACAGCCTCATTGTATGCCAAGGATCTAAGGATTAAAGCCTTAGAAGAACTAGTTTTGCAGGTGGGATATGACCCTGCTAATATCAAAGCAGCAAAATTATTGGTGAAGAAGAAAAATGAAGATACAACAGCTTTGAGGAAACAACTCAAACTTCCTCAAAGTGAGCATCCTCAAACAAAAGAAGTCATACAGGAACAAAGTGAAAAAGATGACACGATTGTTGGAGAACTCACCGCACCTCTATGGAATCCATAATTTCCACCCTGGGGATCCTAGTTATCGGTTTGGAAGTTCACCAACACTTGCGAGTTTTGGTGTAACGACAACCCTCTATATGGTATCAGAGCCAGTCCCACTATTGGCATTTTTTCTTGTGGTGTAACTCCCTCATTCCTTTGCTCAATCAGTTTTTATGATAGTTTTTGTTGCTCCATTAAATTGCTATACTGAAATTCTGCATTTTTTTTAATCTATTTCTGCAATTTCTGCACAGATCTGACATTTGCAGCTCCTGAAGATTCTGCAATTTGTAGTCCCTGAAATTCTGCAATTTGCAGTTCCAGCAGATACCTGCCACTCTGCAAATTTGCAGTCCTACAACTCTGCCATTCCAGATTTTTTTTGTAACGGCCTCTCGGCCTCCCTCTCTCCAACACTCTCTTCCCATTACCTGCTCTCCCTAAACTCCATCTCCCCTCTTCCCCATCGCCTTCCCCAACGCCTTCTCCCTCTACACTACGCCCCACTCAACGCCTGCTCCATTTAACACAGCTGTATAGCCGACTCACTGCATAACTTGTGATATACAACGCTCCCTTCCTCATTCGTTCCACAACACACAACGCTGCATTCGGCCCTCCATTTATATAACACACTTCTGTCTATATAATAGCGCTCTCATTGTCAAGACCCCGCGCTGTTACTAACACCTTGACACAGTCATATACACCGCTCTGTCTTTGTATAATAGCGCTCTCACTGTCAAGACCCCGCGCTGTTACTAACACCTCGATACAGTTATATATATCATCTCTGTCACATATATAATACGCTGGTTGTTTATATATCGTCTCTGTCACATATATAATACGCTGGTTGTTTACATATATAGTCCGCCCATTCCATATACAGTCCGCCCACTTCACTTATAATTCGATGCGTTCTGTCCGCCTGTCATAATACCACTGTTCAATGCATATAATACCGCCATTTACATATATAATACACCTCATACACTGCATATAATACCACTGTGGTGTCATACGCCCCTCCCACCATACCGTTTACGCCCTCATAATACGTTGTCATACGCCCTCATATCATACGCTGTTCAATACATACCGCCCACTCCCACCATCTTACCGCCCTCATATAACACAGCTCCACTACTCATATTACCGCCCCCCTCCCACCCTAATACCATTCACAATCATAATATCGCGCGCCTCCCCCCCCCACCATACTTTCAATACAATTATCCATATAAAGTCTTTTTCTTCAAACAAATATATATATATATATATATATTGGTGTAGAATTCAATGTTTTTTAGCAAAGAGTTTCTGTCCTTTTAAATCGAGTATATTTTCCAGCAAAGAGTGTTTTTGTTTTCTCTCCTTCAAAAGAGATTCTCCAGCAAAGTTTTTTTTTCCCTCCTTCAAAAGAAGATGACAGTCCCTTCATCTTCTGAAGAGGCTGCATACTTGACACATAGAGAAAAGAGTCATGCTTCAGATTCATCCAAAGGAAGAGATGGCAGAAGAGGAAGAGGAAGAAGAAACTTAAGAGAAAAGGGGGGCAGACAATCTAAAATTCAGCAACAAAGAAATCAAGACAAAGGTAAAACTAATGACAAAGACAAAGGTAAAGCACCTGAATCCGCTCATTATGTTCTAGCACATTGTAACAATGGAGTAACTGAAGACCTATTTGATGTTTCATTTACTTCATGGAGAGATGATTGGTTGCTAGATTCAGGAGCAACATGTCACATGACATTTAGAAAAGATTTTTTTGAAGAATTCACTGACAAAGTTGATGGAGCAGTATATTTCGCAGATAAATCCAAACTCAAGCCATCAGGGCTTGGCACAGTCAGGCTTAAACTGCCTGGTCTTCCGGATCATATCCTACATGAGGTTCTATACCTCCCGGAGTTGAAGAGAAACTTGCTGTCCCTGGTCGAAATCCGGCAGCAAGGACACTCAATTCACTTGTTTGATGGCAAGGCAGAGGTCAGAAAAGCATCAGATCACTCACTTGTCATGGAGGGAATAGAAGAAGGGAGACTCTTGAAGCTTAAAGGTTCATCTGCTCATGCTCAAAACTTTGCATTCAGTTCACATCATGATGAAGGTACATTCCCATCAAGTCTTTTATGGCATGCTAGATTTGGACACTTAAACTATGACAGCCTTCGTTTATTGAAGAAAAATGGTGTTAATGGACTGCCTACAATTCCTAGAAAACCTAAGGAATGTGATGCTTGTATTCTAGGAAAGCATAGCAAACAGCCATTTCATGATTCACACTCCAGAGCACATAGAGAACTTGAGCTTGTTCATTCAGATTTATGTGGCCCTATGCCTATTGCTTCTGCAAATGGAAACAAATACATGATGACATTTATTGATGACTACACCAGAATGTGTTGGATTTACTTACTGAATAATAAGTCTGATGCTTTTCAAACTTTCAAAAATTTTCATGCATGGATTGAAAATGATGCACAAACACATATTGGCTCTCTACGTACTGATAATGGAAAAGAATACACTTCAAACGAATTTGAAAATTATCTTCGTCAACATGGAATCAAACATCAAACAACTGTGCCATATAATCCCTAATAGAACGGTGTAGCTGAAATAATGAACAGAACTATTTTAAATATGGCTCGTTCCATGTTATTTTTCAAGAATATAAAATTGATGTTTTGGGCTGATGCAATTCTATGTGCTGTTTACATAAAGAATAGGTGTCCTTCAAGTGCAATTAGAAACAAAACTCCTTTTGAAATGTGGCATGGCCACATTCCTTCGGTAAAGCATTTCAGGGTCTTTGGGTCCACCTGTTATGCCTTGATACCCAAGGGTCAAAGGAACAAATTTGGTGCTAGAAGTAGAAAATGTATCTTCTTTGGGTACTCCAATACCTCCAAAGGATATCATCTCTATGATGAAGCAAATAAGAAGTTTGTAATAGCAAGAGATGTCATATTTCTTGAATCTTCCAAGAGTGACAAGGTTGTTGAGCGGCAACTTGATCACCTGGATAGATTCACACATGCAAAGTCCTTCCAAGAATTTGATAATGTGATTCCACATCTTGAAGGGGGGATTCCGATATTGAATCAAAATGTGGAATCATGTCCTGAAGCACTCTCTCCCCCACATGAAGAAACAACCACGGATGACACATTGGATGATGTGATTGACAGAATTGGGAGATTGAATCTTGAATCAATCCCAACTCAGTCAAGTGAGAAGCCTGGGCCATCTCAGAAAGGTCCTCCCAAATGGCTAACAAAGACACTGGAGAATGTTCATCCTTATGAGGTTGGAAAAACAGGAACAAGAAGTTCCACTCAACAAATCGAAGGTGATGTAGATAATTCTGATTCTCCTGTTGATATGGATATTACTTATAACTGTGAATTGAGTTTGTCTACAGATCATGAACCAACTTCCTTCAAAGAAGCCGCTTCTCATGATGAATGGAAAGAAGCGATGTAGAAGGAGTATGATGCCTTGATAAAGAATGGCACATGGAAGTTGTTTGATCTGCCTTTGGGAACAAAACCAATTGGCTGTAAGTGGGTCTACAAGAACAAGTATAAAGCAGATGGCTCACTTGACAAGCACAAGGCCAGGCTTGTGGAAAAAGGTTTTGCACAAAAAGAAGGAATCGATTATGAAGAAAATTTTGCTCCCACAGCAAAATGGACCACCATCCGGACTCTCTTTGCCCTAGCAGCTCAGAATGGATGGAAAGTCCATCAAATGGATGTAAAAACAACATTTTTGAATGGATATCTAAAGGAGAAAGTTTATATGTCCCAGCCAGAAGGATTTGTTGTAAAGGGTCAAGAAAACAAAGTTTGCAAGCTTATAAAATCCTTGTATCGCCTCAAGCAAGCACCACGAGCCTGGTATGAGAAATTGACCGAGCATCTTCTGAAACTTGACTTCAAACATTTTGATCTTGATGATGCAACTTTGTTTGTTAAGAAAGTTGGAAAAACAGTTGTATATCTTGTGGTATATGTAGATGATATTTTGATAACAGGGAACAATGAGAGCTATATTGCATCCATGAAGAAAGAATTGAAGAAAGGTTTTGAAATGACTGATTTGGGTCATGTTCATTACTATATGGGTATTGAAGTAATTCAACATCCTAAATTTATATTTCTTTCTCAAAAGAAGTACATTGGAGATCTCTTGAACAAGTTTGGCATGGATGAATGTAATCCCTTAACCACTCCAATGGAACAAAACTTGAAGCTCACATCTATTGAAGGGAAGAAATTTGAGGATGCAACTAAGTATAGACAGCTTGTAGGAAGTCTTAGCTACCTGACCACCACTAGACCTGAAATTTCATTTGCTGTTGGAATCCTCTCAAGGTTCATGCAAAAACCTTGTGAAGGACATTGGTCTGCTGCAAAAAGAGTGTTAAGGTACTTGAAGGGGACTCAAGACTTTGGACTCAAATATACACAGGTAGGCGACTTCAACTTGATCGGATACTCTGATTCAGACTTTGATGGCGACAAAGAAACAGGGGTGTCTACTATAGGTTACACCATGAGTCTTGGATCAGGAGCTGTCTCATGGAGATCACACAAACAGTCAGTTCCAGCAGATTCCATAATCGAGGCAGAATATGTGGCAGCAGCTGAAGCAACAAAGGAAATTGTGTGGCTCCGGAAAATCCTGGAAGATTTGCAGATGAAAAAAATGTATTCCACAGCACTGATGATCGACAACTCTTCTGCAGTAAAGTTGGCCAAGAACCCAAAGTTCCATGATCGAACAAAGCACATCAATACAAAATACCATCTAATTCGACATCATGTTCAGGCCAAAACCATCCATCTACATCATTGTTCCACAAATGAGCAAACTGCTGATATCTTCACCAAAGCACTTGGCAGAGAAAAGTTTGAAAAGTTTAGATCGATGCTTGGCCTCACCAACATCCCTTCGGATTAAAGGGGGGAATGTTGACACCTAATCCTACGGGTTAGGTGTGGATATGTAATATTGTATAATAAATAATATTAGGAAATAAGGAAGGCCAAGAGTCATTGGGAGATGAATCCCAATAGCCTCACCTCCATCTATAAATGAATGTACATTCTTCAGCTAATACACATTCTGATTTGAGGAGTTACCTCCTGGTTTGACAAACCTCTACAACGATGAATTAAATTATTCAGTTGACAACCCAGGTTAAAGAGATGGAAATACAGATGGACAAGCTTGTCCGAGAAAAGGAAACAATGAAAGAACTAATGATTCCTACAGTCATTCCAATTATCACTGCAGCAATGCCTTCAACTTTAGGTGAAAAGTTGGCACCCAAAAAACCACTGGCTACTTCAGTGCCAATGACTTCTTCCACAACATCAGCCATTGAATCTTCTACAACAGCAGTGCAGCCTACAGATGAGGCCAACAAGGTAGTGAAAGTAATGGAAGAAATGTCTTTAAAAACAAATGAGGTTAACAGGTTGACAAAGATGGTAGCAAAAATTGAGAAGTCAAATAAATTAGCTCAGGCAAATGAAAAGACCCATGAAAAAAATGCCATCAGACTGAAGGAAGAGTTAAAGAACTTGAAAAAAGAGTTAAATTTAAAGGATCACATATCATACATTAAAAATTACCTTTGGAATAATGTCATTGAAGCCATCCATGATGTATGGCCTTCAATTCAGGTAATTTTTGAACAAAGAGAGTTATTACTAGCAGCCCAAGCAAAAATTCAAAAGACTCAAACTGATTTGACTGACAAACCAGAGCAAGTTGTAAGGCTAATCAATTTCTTTAATAGCAAAAACAGACAGAAGTTGGAAGAATTCAAAATCACAGACAGAACTGCAACTATCCTAGAAATTAGGAAAGTCACTACAAATAAAAATTTGATGAGGCAACTTGAAGAAAAATGTGAAAGTATGAATACTGCCATAACCAGGTTTATGGTTAAGTTCACAACCTTAAGGCAAAAAGGACTGCCTGATATCATGGTCATTAAAGATAAATTGATGCCTTAAAATGACTAATAAGAAGATTAGAGAGTTTGCAAAAGAACAGGTAAGTAAACCAACAGGTCAAGGCAACCCAACATGAAAAGTGTTACTCAAGAGTTTTGAAGACTTATTCTACTTGCAGCATGAGATCAAACACTTATTTGTCATCAAGCCAACCTTTGCTAGATATACTGAAGCTGATGAGAACTTTAGGAAATTAAAGAATATACAAATTCCTAAAAATGAGGTTTGACAGTCACTCACTAATTTATTGTGAAGGATAAAAACAAGCAGATGAAAAGAATACAAAATTTGTTTTCAGATTTACAGTCAAAATAGATTTTACAACAGTAAACAGTTTTTACTGAAGGTTAAAGAGTATCAGTTTAGAGAGTATCAGTGAATAAAGAGTGTCCGAGAAAGAGTATTAGACAAGGCAGATCATATTAAAAAAATATCTAAGAGCCAGCAAGGAGGACACCAAGGCAGTCAGCTGCATCCTATCCTCAAAACTGTTTCTATTTCTTTTGGATAAAATATGACAACTTGCTGATTTGTTAAGCAACTGTCTCTATTATTATTGTAAAGATATTTTATTTTCATAAGATAATTCCTAGAAGTCTTATAGGATATTTTGTAAAACATTATGTATAAATACTTCGTCTTTAGAAGTATTTTGGTGGAATAAAATCGCTGGGATTGTTATAGTCATTTCTTCTTGGACTTCAAAGTTTTTGTGTGTCAAAACTTCGAGTAGCAGGCTGGATCAAACCAATTTGGCACCAAACTTCAGCATTCTTTTGATGAGCTATTTGGAGTGAAGTATTTCCTCACTTGTCATTGTTTCATTTATTTGTTACATACATACATTTATGTTTATTCTAAATCTGAATGTATAACTAGGAGTATTACTACAGGATTTGTTAAAAGCACCCTGTTTCTAACTAGTTATCATTTATATGTTTTCCTCTAATTTCTAGTGTAGGGAACCCTTAATTTCTCGGTTTCTCGTTTAACCTCTTCCTACTACTTCCTTTTTCGGATTTAAGGATTCTTAAGTGTCCTTTATCCCGATCATACCATCTCATAAAAACAATTTTCCAAGATCTCCAAGGGTTATCTATCTTTCCCTGAAAACATTTGACCTTTTTGCCCTTGATCCCAGTCTTGTTTGCTTGATTTTGACTCCATAGCCCAATGGACAAATAGATTTCCCACTATCCTTTCTTTCAAGTGATTTTTCCCACCAAATCTATCAAAACAAAACTCAAAGCTGCACTTTCAGAACTATCCTAATATTTACAAATTAAAACAAAGTTAAACTTTAAAGAGAGAGCCCTCTCTGAACCCTAGGAACGCTAGATCCTAGAGTTTGAAGTTGGTTTGTGGTTACCTCTAGAATTCTTTGACTAAAAACCAAAATCCCACAACTTTAGAATTATTAGAGTGATAACATTACTGGCGACTCCGCTGGGGAACTAACCAATCCTCAGTCATAAAATTAGTCTTAAAGGAAATATTTTTACTTATCCTTTTACTTTAAGATTGCTTTTATAAGTTTTGGGTATTGAAAACAGTAATTCTGGCTTCTAAGAAAGTTTATTATACCAGGTCTAACCTGGATCCTAAGCCTGCAGTTATAGTAGACAACCCAGACCGAATTGGTAAAAAGAAAAAGTAGTTAGAATATTTAGAAGCTGAAGTATCATTAAAAAGAGTCAATTCATTACCACAAGAATTAGTAAGTCTGCAAGATATTGATTTTGATCTGAAATTTGAGCATTCTTTATTTAGAAGTAAATCTGAAAGTGATTTGAAAACTATTATTTTAGACCTTGTTTTTATTTCATTCTTGAATACAAAACAGAAAAGTATTACAGTAGATTCTAAATCACAGAAAGTTCAAGATCAGACTAAAATTGAAGAACTTAAAGTTACTAATCTCAAAGATATTGATGAAGCTATTGAATTAGCTCAATTTTTGACCTACGCAAACAAACCTCCAGTTTCTCAGTTACATACCACAATAATACCAGCTAAAGGTTCATCTCTATATGTTGTTACATCATATATAAATTCCACTACCAACTCATCTACAGATCCATTTATCCCTAAATTACCTTTACAACCTAGAGTACTATTTCCACCACTCACTTCATCCACTATATCCATTAGCTCACCTTTTGATTTTTTAAACACATCATCCTCATTCCCTAGTAGTTCCATATACATTCCAGTTTCATTTCCCAGCACTTCAATTACAACTTTTAGTACATCAGCTATCATTTCTAGCACAGCCCCAAACAGTTATACTTTACCTCCTAGCCAAGCTAAGCTTCAAGCTATGGTTGCTAGATATGCTCCTCTAGTCTTACCACAACAGCTTCATGACATGCCTCAAGGCTATCAGAGTAAGATACCACAGTTTGATGCCACTACCCATTATACAACTCAACAACACATAAATAAAACAATAGATTTCTTTGAACTTTATGAAATTGATGATTCAGATGTTCAAATGAGGTTATTTGCACAAACACTGACAGGAGAAGTTAAGAAATGGTTTAGAGGTCTTACTGATGGTAGTGTAGCTGATTTAGTTGTATTTCATAGATTGTTTTTAAATAAATGAGAAAAGAAAAAGAATCCACTCCAGATATTGTCTGAATTTGATGCCATGAGAAGAGCTCCAAATGAGTTAGTCCAGGACTACTGCACTAGGTATAACAGTGTTTACAATTCCATCCCTGCAAATATTAAACCCACTCCTGATAATGTCTTACTCAAATTCCCTGATGGATTTGACATGGACATGGCTTATCAATTGAGGGAAAGAAATGCAGAAACCTTAGAGAGAATGCAAACAGATGATGTTAGTGTAGAAGTAAACATTTTAGCCAGAAAAAATAGACTAAGAAATGAGAGAAGAGTGACCATTAAAGAAGAAACTTCCAATCCATACACAAAAATAGACATGTTAGAGAGGATGATGGATAGATTAGACAACATAGAGAGGAGACCTCTGTAAGGTTCCTTAACATACAGAAATTTCATTTCAGGCAAATATTAATCAAAGTACAGAAATTGCATTTCAGACACATATTAATCTAAGTGTATATCCAGCAGTAACGTATTTCAATGAAATGTAAAGTTCGTTCCACACACAGAGATTTAATTGCAGACAGAATATATTCAGCAGTGATGTATTTCAATGAAAATTTGCAGTGAAATTAAATTGAGAAACCATTCTATACCTAAAAGAAATACCTGGAACGCAATTGATGATTTTGAGGATTGTGATGATAGCTCTCCTCCTGTGATGCTGATGACAGGACAGATTACCGGGACAATCCAATCCTCCCAGCCAAATCCGGGAACAATCCCAGACCCAGAGGATGTCTCCTCTGCCCCCGTGCCCAGATTTCCAAGAACCAGAGACTCCTCCTCAAACAGTTAAATCTGACCATTCAATCTCCCTTTCACCGCCCCCCCCCTTTTTCTTTCCCTCAAAACCTCCTTATATAAATTTTCCCCCACCGCCATTCAACCTCCTCACCGCCTCTTCTCCATCTAGATAAGGTCTTCTTTAAAGGATGGTACGATTAGCATTTAAAGAGATGTCAGTGGCATTAAAGAGGAAGTGTGATCTTTATGTTTATTTAATCCGTTAAGAAGTATACGGCTTGACTTTGAAGGATATTTAAGATTAAGGCTTATGTTATAATATTTAACTCAACTTTGAGTATATGTATGTATTTTAATTATTTAAAATTTTATTTTCTTTTCATTAATCATTTTTATATACTTTATGCTAAACCCATATGAATTTTAGTCTGAAACCTTATCATCAATTTTTTAACTTAGGTAAGCTTGATATTAGTAGTTAGGTGTACTAGTGCAATGTGGGCGGTATAGGGAGGTGTAGCTATCACATGCCTATATCGTTCACATGCTAATATCGTTTTGTATATACTTGGGAATGGGTCGTTACAACCTCAGTGGGATAACCAACAACAAATCAGAAATCCCAATTTTAGAAAAAAACATAAATTCTGGAAAAGCAAAAGAAATAGCCCCAGACCAGACAATTAGGCCCCCCTTCCAAGAGAACTATGCTGAAAGTTCTCAGAATAATGTTGATGATGAGGATGCAATTAATCTAATGGGAATAGATGATAATAATACTATTTTTCTCACTCAGGAAGATCATGAATTATTTGAACTCCAACAACTCAAGTTAGATTCAAGTGAATCCTTTGATTATAAACAAGGTTATGATTATGCTATAAATGAAATACACAATCAATATAACCTTAGAAATAAGAAAAACAATGAGTCTTCTACCAAGAAAACTTCCCAAATTCAGAATAAGAAAACAATAGAAGCTCCCAAAACAAAAGTTCTGCAAATTCTCCCAAGAGAAAATAAGCAAAACTCTAGTTCTTCTAAAAACATTTCTAGTCCTAAAAATGCATCAAGCCCTAAAATTATTGATATTACTGATGAAGTTTCTCAAGCTACAAAAGATTCACAAAAATCTACTGCTGCTAAAGCTTCTAATTCTGTTAAAACAATAAATTTAGATCCTAAAATACCTTCTGCTGATCCTAAATCAGCAGATCCAAAAAATGTTACTTCAAAAACACCTGCTGATAATTCCAAGTCTGAAAGAACATTTACTGCTTCAAAAACAATCCCTGAAAAGAAATTTAGAAGCAGCAGAACATAAGAAACTCAAACAGAGAACGTTAAACCAATTGAAAATGAAAACATAACTGTAGAAAAACAAGACAAACCAACACAAACTACAGTTACTAAAGAAGAACTGATTGAAATCAGTAAATCTCAACCTACTTTCAACATACAATCTGAAATTGCAAAGCTAAAAATACCAATTCCTCTAACAGAATTGGTAAAAAATAACTTGTATAAATCAACCATAACTGAAAACATTAGATATGAATGATGGAGAAGATTCCATAAATCTAAATGATGATCAGCTAGAGTTGATTTTTGGCCCAAATGTAAATGGAAAACATGCAGATGGAACAGTTTATCCATTTTATATCAGTCTTACCATTCATGATCAAATTTTACATAATTCCATGCTAGATTCAGGAGCTTCCCATAATCTAATGCCCAAAGCCATAATGGAAACTCTTAATCTAGAAATCATAAGGCCCTACAAAGATTTGTTCTCATTTGATTCAAGTAAAGTTAAATGCCTAGGTTTAATCAAAGATTTGTGTGTAACACTAGTTCAATATCCTCGTAAGAGTATATTAATGGACATTATAGTAGCTGATATCCCACCTAAATATGGAATGTTACTTTCTTGCTCATGGGGAGCAAAGTTACAGGGATCTCTACAATTGGACATGTCTTATGCTACTATATCAGTTTTTGGCTAGCCTAAAAAGTTATATAGGGAAACATTGATGAAGTACATGGTCAGTAATGCTGAAAGATCTATAAATTACCCAATTTACTTTACACCAACTGACCTTGATTCTTTTATCTTATGTAACTCTGAAACTAGTGAAATCCAAACTGAACTAATAGAGAAAAATAAAGCACCAAATAATGATAATATTTTTCATGAATCTCTATGGTATTTAGACTCTGATGGTTCAGTAAATAAGTTAGGAGCAGGAGCAGGAGTTTGGATAACCAACATGGAGACTAATCACTCAGAAGACCATGCTTTTAGGCTCAATTCCAAATGTACCAATAATATGGCTGAGTATGAAACCCTCATTCTAGGACTCCAAATCATTAGGAACTCAGGAGGGAAAAGAATATTAATCATGGGGAGATTCAAAGTTGATCATAAAACAAGTAAATGGAGTATATTCTGTTTACAATCCTAGACTAAGCAGATACAGAGACACTGTGATAGATTTAATTGGTGATTTATAGGAATGTAAGTTTGCTGCTCTAGCAACCTTTGCTAGTACATGCAATTTACCATTCCAACCTAATCACAAATATACTGCTGAAGTCAAACATAGGCCAATAATTCCAGACAACCTTAAGTATTGGCAAATTTTTTCTTAGGATGAACAGATTTACAAGTTTATGAACAATGAAGGTGAATTTCAGAACTATAAGATAGACACAGATTGTACTATAGGTCAAGATCTAGATTGTGAAATAGATTTGAATAACTTAGATGTAAATAGGATAAAGTTTAATAAACTAACTAGATTTAGTCAAGCAGATATAGATAGCTTAGAGAAAGTAGAGATTGAAGAAATTATTGATGATGAATCAGGCATATTGAATCTTAAGGATAATTTCTTATCCAAAGGTTTAGCTCCTTTAGAAGATCTTTTTGACTCAAACGATGTAGCTAGAAAACCTAAAATGGAGCCAGTTAGATCTGATATAGAAGAATGCAATATTGGTACAGAGTTAAAACCAAAAGCAATCAAACTTTCCAAAATTTTACCTCAACAAGAAAAGGAAAAATGCATTACTCTTTTAAAGGAATATCAAGATGTTTTTTGCATGGAGTTATGAAGATCTCAAATCCTATGATACGAGCATAATCCAACATAAAATTCCAATAAAAGAAGACCAAAAGCCATTTAAGCAAAAGTTAAGAAGAATTAACCCTGTTTTATTACCTTTAATAGAAAAAGAAGTGAAAAGAATGTATGATGCACAGATAATTGCACCAATCAGATACTCTGATTGGGTTTCCAACCTAGTTCCAACAAGAAAGAAAACATGAGAGATTAGATTATGTGTCAACTTTAGGAATCTAAACAAAGTGTCCTTGAAAGATAATTACCCTTTACCTAAAATGGATCATATATTACAAAGGGTAGTTGGTTCTTCTAGGCTTTCACTGTTAGACGGTTTTTCAGGATACAACTAGATCTTAGTCCAAAAATAAGATCAAGCCAAAACAACATTTACTACTCCTTAGGGAATTTTTATGTATGTGAAAATGCCTTTTGGTCTAATGAATGCAAGGGCAACCTTTCAAAGGGCTATGGATATAGCCTTTGCAAAGAAAATACATGATTTATTAGTAATTTACTTAGATGACATTACTGTGTTTTCCAAAACTGATAATGAACACTTGGATCATTTGAGACAAGTTTTTATTAAGTGCAGGAAATTTGGCGTCTCTTTAAATCCTAAGAAAAATTTATTTGGATTAAAAGAAGGCAAGTTAATTGGACACATAATTTTTAAAGAAGGAATCAGAATAGATCCTGCTAGGATAGAAGCAATTCTTAACATCAGTCCACCAAAAAACATCAAAGAATTACAAGCATTTTTAGGTAAGATTAATTTTTTAAGAAGATTTATATCCAATTTAGCTAAGATAATTAGAGAACTAAATAACATGCTTAAAAAATATTTAATTCTTAAATGGACAGTTGAGGCTAAACAATCATTTGACTCCATCAAACAAGCCTTAACCAAAACTCTAGTCCTAATAAGTCCTGACTTCAAAAAATATTTCATAATTTTTTCATTTGCTTCAGAACATACCATTGTTGCAGTTTTACTGCAGAAAAATGACCAAGGATTTGAACAACCCATAGATTTCTTAAGTAAGACCCTTAGAGATGCCCCTTTGAAGTACAATATTATGGAGAAACAAACCCTAGCTTTGGTTAAGGCCATTAAAGACTTCAGAGTTTATATTCTCTACTCTCATATCATTGCCTATGTCTCAAATTCTGTAGTAAAAGACATTCTTACTTAGGATGGTCCTGATGGAAGAAGAGGTAAGTGGATTGCCACTATCTTCGAATATGACATAGAGATAAAACCCACAAAACTCATCAAAGGTCAAGGGTTAGCCAGACTTATGGCTGAATCTAACTGTAATTCCCTAGACATAAATTTTATTGCCCAAGTAGATGATCAGGAAGAGATGACAACTCCAACGATCAGTGAAGCCTTCTCAGACTCACCTTGGTATACATATATCATATTTTTACTCCTAAACTTACAAGCTCCTCCTGGATTTTCAAGAACCAAAGCCAAATTTTTAAAACTAAAGGTAGTAAGATTTTGTATTTTAGATAATGTCCTTTTTTGGACAGATCATAATGGGATTTTATTAAATTGTTTATTAAAGGAAGAAGCTGACAAAATACTTGAAGAATTTCATGCAGGTGACTGTGGAGGACATCTATATTGGAAATCTACTGCAGACAAGATCCCGAGAGATGGTTTTTAATGGCCTACTTTGTTTGTTGATGTCAAAAAGTATGTAACTTCCTGTCATAAGTGCCAAAATTTTGAGGGTAAGAAGAAATTATTATCCCTTCCCTTAAAGCCTATTTCAGCTGAAATGCCATTTCAATAATGGGTTTTAGACTTCATTGGTGAAATTCACCCTCCTTCTTCAAGTCAACATAAGTGGATTTTGACAGCCATTGATTATTTTACCAAGTGGATTGAAGCCATACCCTCCAGACAAGCCACATATATTGTCATTATCTATTTCCTTGAAAACAACTTTCTTTCAAGATTTGGATGTCCCTAGAAGATAATTACTGACAATGCAACAACATTCAAATCCAAGAAAATGATTGACTTTTGCCACAAATACCATATTACCTTAGGTCATTCTACTGCATATTACCCCCAAGGTAATGGCCTAGCTGAATCCTCAAACAAGAGCCTTATAAACATCATCAAAAAGTTACTTGAAGACAATAAAAAGACTTGGAATAAGAAGTTAGTCAATGCCTTATGGGCAGATAGAATTACTACTAAAAAACCCGTTGGTACTTCCCCTTACCAACTAGTTTATGGAATGGATTATGTTTTTCCGTCCTCCCTAGGTGTACCAGTGATGAAAATTATCCAAGAGTTACAAGTTGAAACAAATGACATTCAAAGAAGGATCAATCAAACTATTCACTTGCAACAAAAAAGGGAAGAAGTTTGTATCAAATCTCAAGTCATTCAGGATAAGATCAAGAATTTTTTTGATAAAAAGACTAAAAAGGATGATTTCTACATTGGAGATAAATTATTTAAGTGGGATTCGAGAAGAGAAGACAAAGGAAAACATGGAAAATTTGATTTTTTTTGGAAAGGACCTTATGTGATTTATGGATATAGAGGTAATAATGTTTTCTTTTTAAAAGAAATGGATGGAACATACCTGCAAGAAGGACTAGTAAATGGTAGAATGTTGAAGCACTACTACTCTCATGAGTTAACAAATAGTTAGTTTTTATTCACTTTGATCATTGTACATATACATTGTAGAGTTTAGATTGGATTGGATGTTTCCCTAACAAAGTTGAAGCCCGGAGAGAAGGCTCTAAGCTTTGAGAGGTAAATATCGTAAGTATGAATAAATTGCAGATATCAGAAGACATTTTACAGGGTCATCACAGTCAAATTCCAAAGGCTACTAGTCTTAAAAGTTCTTGATATTTCACCACGAAATGTCATCCCCATGTGGAGCCACTGTCAGGGTCCTATAATAATAGGGTTCAAAATTTTTGAATTGACTTTGATAGTCATGTAAATATGTACATACCTTGCTTTCTGCAAGTTGTTTTCCCATATTGTGAAAAAAATGAAAAATAATAAAAAGCCAAAAAGAGGGTAAAAAGTCCTAAAAGAAAGATCAAAGGACTTAGAAAAATATAGACCCCAAAAGAAAAAGAAATAAGACCTGAAAGTGAGCAAGTCCAAATTCCACTTCTTTTACTTTGACTGCAAGAATAATGATTATGTGCAATGTGTCAATAAATTCCATAATCCATGATCAATTAAACAATTTAATCTTAACTTTTCATGTTTTCAATTTCATGTTTTAGATAGAGAATAAAGATTTGTCAAACAGTTTAAACTTGACAAATCAGTAGATAGGTAGAGAATAATGAGGAGCTCAACAGTTTAATCTGAGCCCTCGGATGAAATAAGGTACATTTAGACAGTTTTATGCTTTCAATGAAAAATGTTTTAAGGTTGCAAACTTAAATGCACCTACAAAATGAAGGAAAAATGTTAGAAATAAAGCTGGGTAGGTAGAAAGCAGTTGAGCAATAATGTAATAAAGCATCATCGGGCAAAATTACTAAGTTCCCCTCCCCTACAAGTATTCAGTATTCTAAACTATCAGTAAAAAATGCTCAGAGCATTTATCTGGCTTTTGTTTGGACCAGACCCAAGGCTCGATGACTGGTCAGTTAAAAATATTGAATTCCTACCTTAAACCCCCATTTATCAGCATTTACCACTCATTCATACATCTTAATCCCTTTTTCCCTAAGTAAAACACATTTTTTCTTAGTAAAATGGTAATCCTAAAATAATTAACTTCATTCCCTTCAAAATCATTCATAAAACCCTCAAAAAGCATTTATCCTAAATATAAGTGAAGTAATACAACAAAGATGAGCAATGCTTTATTTTATACTTTACTTAGAGGTAACATATGATTTGTTTCCATTTTATTACTCTTTTTTCATATTAACACCTAACCTATTCAATTAAATCCCTAAAAATACACCTACCCGTATATATTAATTCCTTTATATTTAAATAAACCCACAAAACCCATTATTTTAAGTTTAGACCAATGTTAACTATCCCCATGTGCGCAAAAATAAAAACCCCGCCTGATTTTTCCCACTGGTCTAAACATAACTTTATTTAAATACCCCTCCCCTATAGTTTGAAAACAATTCAAAATTTTGCGCTCTGCATGAAGAACCTCTGCGTGCGTTGCGTGCTTTAGGGCTCTTGGGTGCCTGCCTGCGCGCCCCTGCGGCTGCAGCACTCCTCCGCTCAGCCCAGTTGCACCCTTCCTCTGCTCATGGAGTCCAGCGGGGGCCCTGTCCCCCCCCTCAATCCGCCCCCGGAGGTATCTGCGTTCAAAGCTATGATTGCTGCAAGCTCAAAGCGCCCTCCCTCTGCCAATCAGCATAAATTTGTCAAGAAAATGGACTCTATTCCTACGGTTGCTCTTCCTGAAGTAGAAACTTGCAAAGCAACTCTGAATCTAGCTAAGAGAGGTCTAATAGGCCAGTTTACGGGCCTCTGGCCTTCCCCCAAATCAGTGGAGGACTGGACTCAAAGAAACTGGACTCCTTTGATTAAAAAGGGTGTTAAAAGCTATTTTGTGGGCAAAGGCTTCTTCGTATTCGTTTTCGAAAGCCCGGATGATAGAAGTCTAATCTTTAGGAATGGTCCATACTTCATGGGACCGCAAGATATTTATCTAAATAAATGGTCTCCTAATTTTGATCCCACCCAGGATGTCCCCTTTGCTGTCCCGGTTTGGGTGCGACTTCCCCATTTGCCCCTTCATTGCTGGAACCAAAAAACTCTTCAGATCATCGGTAATGCTCTAGGAAAATACATAGATCAAGCTGTAAGAAAAGGCCAGTACTCATGTGCCCGCATTTGTGTAGAAGTGGATCTAGAAGAGGGGTTGCCGGAAGCAATCAAGCTCACTGTTGCTGGGTGGACGCACGTCCAGGAACTGGACTACGAACAACTCCCTTTCAAATGCAGACATTGTCATGGCCATGGTCACTTTGCAAAGCATTGCAAGAAAAAGTTCGAGGAGCAGTTAGACAAATCAAACGAGTAACAATGGACTCTAGTCCAAAAAACTTCCCATGAAAAAAAAAGGCACTGGCAAAAACAACATGATCGGAGCTCCAAGCAGCTCCAAGACCAATCAAGAAAAGGAAGCATCCCCGAACGGTACAGAAAATGCCCATACCAATCTTGCAAACTCAGCCTAGGAAAACCTGGAACATATAGAAGTCCCACCTCCCAACAAAGATGGAGGGGAAGCAATACAGGTCGATGCCTCCCAAGGCAGCCCCTCCAATCCCTCATATGCAGAAGTTACAAGGAAAAATCCAGTAGAAAGCTCAGGTTCATCAGAGGACGAAACCTTCAAGCGTCCTTCAAAAAGAGCAGGTAGGAAATCCTGCAAAGAAGTAAGGGAAGAGGAGGCTGAACGAATCAAAATACAAGGAAGCCAGTCCACCATAGAAATGTCCATTGGAAGAAATACCAGACCAAGGCCTTCTAAGGGAGGCTCTTCCCCCCCCTCAAGTAAATAATGAAGCTCGTCTCTTGGAACTGTAGAGGACTGGGGAACTCCTCTAAAGTTGAAGCAGTTATGGATCTCCTGAAAATAGAGCCCTAAGAAATTCTCATGCTCCAAGAGACGAAGATAGAAGGGTGAGCTCTTCTAGACATCATCAAGTCAAAATGGAAGAAAAGTGCAGGCAAAGCAGTAAGCTCAAGGGGCTCTTCCGGAGGGCTGGCAACTCTTTGGACATAAGATTTATTCCAGCTGAATAAATCCCATGAAACCCAACACTGGATCTTCACGGAGCTGACTCACTACGCAAGTAAGTTGACCATCTCTCTCTTTAATCTTTACGTCCCCGTCATTTACTCTGAAAAACGAGAATGCTGGAATTCTCTCTCAGCATTTTTAGAGCAACATTCCCCCAACAATATTATCATTGCAGGTGACCTTAATATAGTCCTGAAAGCAAAAGAGAAGAGGGGAGGTTCCAGTAGTAGAGACCCTATGCTGGCCACTGTTGAAGAGCTCTCATAGCTTTGGTATCTATTAGATTTCAATCCTGTCCGTGGTCTTTTCACTTGGTCCAATAACAGAACTGGGCTGGACCACATTTATGCTCGCCTGGATCGATTTCTGGTCCAAAGCTCCCTTATGATGAACAAAAAGATTATCAAAACTAAAATTCTCCCCAAGCTGACCTCTGACCACAAGCCGGTTCAACTTCTACTAGAAGATGAAGAAGATCTGGGCCCTCTTCCATTCCGATTTAGCCCCTTATGGATCGAGAGAGAAGGCTTCACTGATATAGTGAAAGATGCGTGGGCCAAATCCTTCTCAGGGTCCTCAAGTTATGTTTGGGAGCAAAAACTTAAGGCCACAAAATAAGCACTGAAGGATTGGATAAGGAAACCAGTCCCTACTCCAACCAGCAAAAGAAAAGAAGCAGTGCAAAATTTGCAGACCTTGCAAGTAGACATGGAAAGCAACGAGATCACAGGGGACTTGTTGGAAAAAGAAATAAATGCGTAATGCTCCACATACCGATCCTTTCTAATGGAAGAAGAATATTGGAGAATCAAATCCAGAAGTCTGTGGCTAAAGGCAGGGGATCAGAACACCTCCTTCTTCCACAGACAATATAGAGCACGTCTGTCCAGGAATCATATCTCAAAAATTAAAACAGCTGAGGGCCAAGTCAGCAAAGGCTTCATTCAAGTCAAAGCTGCTGCTAAAAGCCATTTCAAAAATTTATATAGCGAGGGATCCCTTGTCAACGAGGAGGAAACTGCTGATTTCCTCTCTAACATCCCTCTTCTCATCAGATCTGAAGACAACGCTGCACTCTCCAGCGATATAACTGAGGAGGAAATCATCAAAGTTATTTGGTCCATGGAATCAGACAAGGCCCCGGGGCCAGACGGATTCACAATACATTTCTATAAATCTTGCTGGAATATCATTAAAACTGATCTCCAAAAAATGATAAGGGGGTTCATGAAAAAATCTAAGATCGGTGGAGGAACCAACTCCACTTACCTAGCCTTAATCCCCAAAGATTCCAATCCTGAAACATTTGCAAGATTCAGGCCTATATCGCTTTGTAATGCATCTTACAAAATTTTGGCCAAACTTTTAGCAAACAGGATCAAGCCTCTGCTCAAAAGACTAATATCCAGCCCTCAAGGTGGATTCGTGGAAGGCAGGCATATTCTCGACAATGTCATTCAAGTTCAGGAGACAATCCACTGAAGCAAACAATGGAAAGAGAAAGGTATGTTGATAAAATGAGATATGGCGAATGCTTTTGATAGAGTAAATAACTCTTTCCTCATCAAAGTACTTCTCTCCTTTGGCTTCTCTCCACACTTTGTTCAACTTATAAAAGCCTGCATTGATAACCCTTGGATTGCCCCCCTAGTCAATGGTCGCCCTTCCAATTTTTTTCAAGCTCGGAGAGGCATCATGCAGGGATGCCCTCTCTCTCTCTTCTTGTATATCTTAATGGCCGACTCCCTCAGTCGAAAACTCACAGCTGAAAGAATCGCTGGCTCCCTTCCAGGTCTCAAACCTTCCATAGGTGTCGATCCTCTGAATCACGCGCTCTTTGCAGATGATTCTCTTATCCTTGGAGGTGCTTCCATCAGAATATCCAAAGCATTCGACACCATTCTCAAAAGCTATTGCAGAGTTTCAGGAGCATTAGTCAACGAGAGAAAGAGTGAAATATACAGTTGGAACACAGATCAACAAGAACTCATAAGTATTTCAAACCTCCTTGGGTTCAGAGGTCATGCTCATTGGGATCAGATCAAATACCTTGGACTTCCCATTACAAATGGTCTTAACAGGAGGTTGCTTTGGAACGACATTATCTGCAAAATCAAATAAAAAATCGCAGCTTGGGAGGCTTCTGGTTAACAAAAGGAGGCAAAGTCATATTAATCAAGTCACTGTTGTCCGCGCTCCCAATCTATCAAGCAACATTCCTATTAGCCCCAAGAAATGTAATGGATCAGATATCTAAACTTTTAAGAGATTTTTTAAGGCAGTGAGGGAAAGGAAATGAAAAGAAAATGCACTTAGCAAATTGGGACTTGGTTAAAAAGCCGATTGCAGAGGGTGGTCTTCAAATTCGTGACCCCTCTCTCGTTAACCTTGCGTTGGGAGGAAAACTCCTGTGGAAGTTGGCCCACGAGCCCAGCCATCCCGTCAGCACCACTTTGCTGTCTAAATACGCTCACAATTCAGCTTTCAGAAACCTGCATTTCGACACCCCTGTTAACTGCTCACAGGTTTGGAGTCTTTGTTGTAAAAGAAACAGCTTCTTCAAAAAAATTCTTTACAGAATTCCGAGCAATGGCAAGCGCACCAATTTGTGGCATGATCGAATCATGGGGCGCAATCCCTTGGTGGAGAACGAGGATATAGCAGACCTTAGAGACTAGTTGGTAAGTGCAGGCATCAACAGTTTACACGATCTCTCTGTTTGGGATTATCGTGGAGAATGGGCCGGATGGGACTTCCATGGTGTCCCTGTTCGGTTAATGCCCCAAAAAAATCTGCTTATTGAATTGCTGGAGGAATCTACCCCAGAAAACTAATACAAGAAAGACAGTTGGGGCTGGGGTCAATCAGGCATATACTCTACAGCAGCAGGCTACAGAGTTCTTCAGGCTTCAAGGAACAACAGTCACTCTCCGGCCTTTTGAAAACAAGTCTGGGACAATCTAGCTCTTCCAAAAGTGAATTTCTTCTTCTGGACCCTGGTCCATAATAAACTACTAATAGGAGACAATCTAGTGAAAAGGAACATTGCAGGGCCACATAGGTGTGAGCTATGCAGAAGCAACCTCGAAACTGCCCAAGACTTATTCTTGGATTGCATTTTTGCTAAAGAAGTGTGGGGTCTTATTCTGCAGGATCTTCAGATCTCTGCCTTTCCACAGAGTACTGTTTCTAATCTATTCGCCTCTTGGAGCCATTTCTATCCTCACAACATCCCCATCAAATCTTTTTGGTACAAAGTCTAGACAGCTATTCCCAAATTTGTTTGCTGGCAGCTCTAGTTGGCCCGCAATGATCAGATTTTTAATGGATTGCGACATTCCCCTCTTCAGGTAGCAGCTAAAGCCAAATCTTTCCTCTTGGAAGCAGCCCAACAACAGTATTTAAAAGAAGATTCATTGCTCCTGCTCGAAGAAAGGAGGTGGCTTCGCCCCCTCGAGCCTTCTCCTCGAAAGTATCTACTTACCCCTCAAACAACAAACCCGGAATGGCGTAAAAGAGACTCTGAGGAATCATTCCTAAACTGGTGGAGGACCAAAAATCTAACCACAATTTTCTTCGATGGGGCCTCCAAAGGAAACCCCGGGATCACTGGTGCAGGTGGGGTCATTTATTCTTCGGATGGGTCTTCAAGAGACTGCTTCTGTTGGGGTTTAGGACAGAAAACCAAAAATCAAGCTGAAATATTTGGTCTTCTCAAAGCATGCCTCATAGCAAGAGATAAGGGTGTTAAAGACTTCCAAGTTTTCGGAGATTCAGAGATTCTAATAAAAAAATTAAACTCGGAGGAACTTTTCAGCAATGCTAGTCTCAACAAAATTCTGGGCAGATTGAAAAGAGTCCTACAAGATTTTGCCTCCTACAAGTTCTATCATATTCTCAGAAATCTAAATAGTGAAGTAGATCAGATGGCGAACAAAGGATGCTCTCTCATGAAAGGGCAGCTAATTATAAACGACGACAGTTCCTTTGAAATTCCTTGAAAATGATGTAATTCAAAAGCAGAATTTGATGGATTTTTACATTGTAATTGGGGCTGCCTTGACAAAGACCCTCCCTATCTTTCTCAAATAAATAAAACTCATACCCATTTCAGTTAAAAAAAAAAAAAAAAAAAAAAAAAAAAAAAAAATAAATAAATAAAAAAAATTGGAAACTATATAATATATATCGCCCCTGTATATGTGTTTCTTTGAAACATTTCATAAAATGTTTTAATTTAAATATACATGATATTTTCCCTCGCCATCGTATAACCCAAGGTTTTGAATTAATTAAATGATTATTTATAAAGTTCAAAACCCATTGCCGAATATATAAAAGCCCGGTTCCACCTCCCATTCCGACGTAACTTCCAAACAAATCTGGACCCTCCGCATCGATCCCCCAGATCCGATGGCGGATATCCAATATTGCATGGAAAAGATGCGCAATCATCCAAACACCAAAGCTGCGCGAAATGGGTTGTTTTGTAGTTTTATCTCTCCACCATGTGGAGGATTCCTATTGGATCGCGTGGGTTAAGCCCAATACCGCTTACCACCAAAAACATGCGCGATAACCACTGGTTTTTAACCCATTGAACTCCAAAATGACCCTCCCCGCCGATGCGACCCGCATTCAATGCAAAATAATATAACCGAAATGCATATTTTAACCTTGGAAATGCATTCATCCATTTATCTTCTGCGCATTAACCCAAACCCACTGCATTGCCTTCCCGACTGTAAAAAACACTATTTTTAAAGCCATTTTACGCCATTTTTATGCCCGAAATCTGCATAATTTGCCCTGCAAACCATTGAATATTGTCGAGGAGCTGCACCTTGCTCCAGGAAATCCATAGAAGCCATCAAATCATTCATAAAACTATGAAACTCTTCAAAGCCAAATACCTGCATTACAACATGTATTTTTCTATAAATTGAACCTGCAATCGATTTAAAGACCTTTTAAGAACAAAAAAGCACTCAAAGCTTTAGAAATCGATTAAAATAAACTGCCAAAAAGTCCCCAAAACAGGTTAGACTTAGGCAAATTTTTCCCAGAAACCCTGTTTTTACTGTTGCGCGCTATTTTGAGGAAATTTGTGAGTTTTCACAGTTTAATGATCTATTTCAAGCTCTGAAATAAGCCAGAAAACCTCTGTAGGTACCCTAAACCTCTGTGATCCTTTTCAAAATAGTTTTTCAGCCCTATTTCTTAGTTAGAGACTCAGGAAACCCTCTTTTTCTGTTTTAAACCAGTTCTAAAGCCTCTAAACCTCTTTAACAGGCCTAATTGGACAGAAAACCCAAATAAGAGACTATACTTTGCCTGTTTTTCCCATTAAGCCTCTGCTAAAGTAAATTACCTCTACAAATTGTCTAAACTTGCAGAAGTAGATCAAAATGCCTAAAAAACAGAGTGCAAGCAAGCCTGAAGCTTCTAAAGCACCTAAACCTACCCCTGCCATGACTTCAAGTACTGCTATTGTTGTCAATCCTTTGCAACCACCTATTGTTGATATTGAACACATCCCACTAGCTGATACTGATTACAAGATAATAGATCTCATTGTTGAATTTAACCTGTTAGATATCCATAACTGGTGTTATGAAAAGTCTTTAGATGATCAATAAGAAGTCCATATTTGGGAATCCCATTTGCCCAAATATGTTGTCCCATTAACTCACCCATGTTAGGAGGTCATTAGATTGTGTCAGCAGTATTATGTTCCAGAACAAAGAGCCATTGTAGATGCTAATAAAGATGTGTTTTTTACCATTACTGTAGAATCAATTAACTAAATGTTACAGCTTCAGCCTGACCCCCAAGCAGTCCCTTTATCTATAGAGGCCCTCGCCAAGTTATATATTGGCATAGATTTTCACAAAAGCTTCATGATTTTTCAAACTTTTATGCCTCTGCATGTAGAAATTCCTTAGCTAAATCCCTCATATTCTACTGCTAAATTCCCTGAAGGTTCAAGACATGTAATTTCCATGCTTTCCTTCATCCTTGGATATTTTACTGATGACCACACTGATGAATCCATCTCGGGATTCTTATCCACTTTCTCCCCAGGTCAACCCCCATCATTAATATTTGACTATGCTGGTTTCATTGCTAATAATATTCATTATCAATTGACCAATTTGCAACTTGAGGGAGTGTTCAGATATACCTCCTACCTTTTCCATATGTTTCTATACTTCCAATAAGATAATTTTCCAATTACTCTCCAAAAACTTGACCTAGAGGGAAATCCTCTATCTGTCATTTTTTGGACATCCATGCTCAGGAAAGAATTATAGATTTTAGTTATTCAGAGTTTTCAGAGTTATTTTTACATCCAGTGATCACAATATTGACCAAAACAGAGCAGCCAAGAATAAATGAAGAAATGAAAAAGATATTGCAGTTATCAGAGCAAAGCAAAGTTGGTGACTGGTATTTATATGAGAAATATACTGAAATTAGAGTCTTTGGGTCAAACTTGTTACCTTACAAGTTACCCAAACATCCTTCAATGAGGATATTTGCCTTGAAATATATCAGGCAAATCCTAAATTTTTATTCAATAAATTTCATGGCAGCTAAGAAGAAGACACAATTCAAACTTAAGAATCAGATTGGGCCATTCATATGTAATCACAGGGATGCAGAAAAAAAAGCAGCTAATCAGTTATTGGAATATAAATTTGAAGAAAGTTTCCCTTGGAACTATGATCCACAAGGGATCTTGAGTAATTTAAGGGTTAAATGCAAGTTAACACCCTTTATCCATGAAGGTAAACCAGAAATAGAAAAGTTTGCCTATCAGATTGAATGGACTGAAAACATTTTAATAGATGCAGTGAACAAAGGTAATACTAGTCATACCTTAGAGACTGCAAATTAGCCATAGAAGTCCACCAAAAGAGTAAGGGAAGAAGGGGCCTATGTGGAAGAAACTACAACTGAAACCAAGTTCAAGATCATCTATAACAAGAGGCCCAAATATGATCCAGAAGGTAAAGGAAAATTGACAATAGATGTTGAAGAAACAGAGCCTTTAAATACCAATACAGATTTGCTAGAGACAAATGTTGCTACTATAATTATCAATGAGCCAACTGCTAAAAATTAGAATGAAGGAGAAATCAATAATGAAGATACACAGTTGATGGAAAGACAGCAAAGCATGGAAGCCTCTTCCTCACAGGCAGCTGAGGAAAAGGATTTGGATAGCAAAGAGAAATATAAGCAGATTAAATTGAAGAATGAAGAGATAAAGAATAACATTTATTCTCAATATCTCAAACAAACTCCTAGTGTACAAAACAAGCTCCTTTATGAATTTGATTATTTTAATCAAAAGCTAATAATGTCAGTGTTGCAGCCCACAGTCAAAACTCCTAAGACAATGGCTAATTATAAGAAATTTGATTTAGAAGTTCAGACAGATAAGATTCATGCTCTTGATCAAATTGAGTTCCACAAGCAGACTTCATAAATGCTCTATTCTACTGTCACAACTAAAGCCATGAGTGCACAGAAGCTACAAAACACCATCTCCAACATGCAATATCAAATGAAGTTGGAAAAAGCCTCATTGTATGCCAAGGATCTAAGGATTAAAGCCTTAAAGAACTATTTTTGCAGGTTGTATATGACCCTGCTAATATCAAAATAGCAGAATTATTGGTGAAGAAGAAAAATGAAGATATAGTAGCTTTGAGAAAACAATTCAAACTTCCTCAAAGTGAGCATCCTCAAACAAAAGAAGTCAAACAGCAACAGAGTGAAAAAGATGACATGATGAATTTAATTCTTCAGTTGACAGCCCAGGTTAAAGAGATGGAAATATAGATGGATAAGCTTGTCCAAGAAAAGGAAACAATGAAAGAACCAGTGATTCCTACAGTCATTCCAGTTATCACTGTAGCAGTGCCTTCAACTTTAGGTGAAAAGTTGGCTTCCAAAAAACCACTGGCTACTGCAGTGCTAGTGACTTCTTCCATAACATTAGCCACTGAAGCTTCTACAAAAGCAATACAACCTACAGATGAGGCCAACAAGATAGTGAAAGCAATGGAAGAAATGTCTTTAAAGACAAATGAGATTAACAGGTTGACAAATATGGTATAAAATCTTGAGAAGTCAAATCAATTAGCTCAGGTAAATGCAAAGACCCATGAACAAAATGCCATCAGACTGAAGGAAGAGTTAAAGAACTTGCAAAAAGAGTTAACTTTGAAGGATCAGATATCATACATCAAAAATTACTTTTGGAATAATGTCATTGAAGCCATCCATGATGTATGGTAATTTTTGATCAAAGAGAGTCATTACTAGTAGCCCAAGCATAAATTCAAAAGACTAAAACTGATTTGGCTGACAAACCAGAGCAAGTTGTAAGGCTAATCAATTTCCTTAACAGCAAAAACAGACAGGAGTTGGAAGAACTCAAAATCACAGACATAACTGCAACTATCCTAGAAATTAGGAAAGTCACTACAAAGAAAAATTTGATGAGGCAACTTGAAGAAAAGTGTGAAAGTATGAATACTGCCATAACCAGGTTTATGGTTAAGTTCACAACTTTAAGGCAAAAAGGACTGCCTGCCTGATATCATGGTCATTAATGATAAATTGATGCCTCAAAATGACTATGATAAGAAGATTAGAGATTTTGCAAAAGAACAGGTAAATAAACCAACAGGTTAAGGCATCCCAACAAGAAACATGTTACTCAAGAGTTTTGAAGACTTATTCTACTTGCAGCATGAGATCAAACACTTGTTTGTCATCAAGCCAACCTTTGCTAGATATATTGAAGCTGATGAGAAATTTAGGAAATTAAATAATATATAAATTCCTAAAAATTTGGATTGGCAATCACTCACTGATTTATTGTGAAGGATAAAAACAAGCAGATGAAAAGAATACAAAAACTATTTTCAGATTTACAGTCAAAACAGATTTTACAGCAGTAAATAGTTTTTACTGAAGGTTAAGGAGTATCAGTTTAGAGAGTATCAGTGAATAAAGAGTATCTGAGAAAGAGTATCAGACAAGGTAGATCAGATTAAAAAAATATCTAAGAGCCAGCAAGTAGGACACCAAGGCAGCCAGCTGCGTCCTATCCTCAAAACTGTTTCTATTTCTTTTGGATAAAATAGGACAACTTGCTGATTTGTTAAGCAGCTGTCTCTATTATTATTGTAAAGATATTTTATTTTCATAAGATAATTCCTAGAAGTCTTCTAGGATATTTTGTAAAACATTATGTATAAATACTTCATCCTTAGAAGTATTTTCGTGGAATAAAATTGCTGGGATTGTTATAGTAATTTCTTCTTGGACTTCAAAGCTTTTGTGTGTCAAAACTTCGAGTAGCAAGCTGGATCAAACCAAATTGGCATCATACTTCAGGATTCCTGTGATGAGCTATTTGGAGTGAAGTATTTCCTCACTTGTCATTGTTTCTTTTCTTTGCTACATACATACATTTATATTTATTCAAAATCTGAATGTATAACTAGGAGTATTACTACAGGGTTTGTTAAAAGCACCATGTTTTTAACTAGTTATCATTTATATGTTTTCCTCTGATTTCCAGTGTAGGGAACCCCTAATTTCTCCCTCTCTCGTTTGACCTCTTCCTACTACTTCCTTTTCCGGATTTAAGGATTCTTAAGTTCCCTTTATCCCGATCATACCATCTCATAAAAACAATTTTCTAAGATCTCCAAGGGTTATCTATCTTGCCCTGAAAACATTTGACCTTTTTGCCCTTGATCCCAGTCAAGGTTGCTTGATTTTGACTCCACAGCCCAATGGACAAATAGATTTTCCATGCTCAGTGAGGACTGCAATAGGGTTGTCCTCTATCCCCCCTTATTATTTTTTGTTGGTGGATGAGGACCTTAGTAGGTTGTTATCTGAAGCAAAAAGGAGGGGTGACTTAAGTGGTGACGTTATGGTTGATGATCTAACCATCACTCATATATTGTTTGTGGACAATATTTTATTATTTTGTGATAGGTCCAAACGTCATCTAGAAACCATCAAAGAGGCCCTATCACTTTTTGAGAAAGCAACAAACATGCATGTAAATTTCATAAATCTACTCTCTCCCCTTTTGACCTATCAAGGGATGAGTCCACAAATGCTCATAATATTTTTCCTTTTCATTCTAATAATTTTGATGAAGGTTTAAAGTATCTAGGGTTCCACCTAAAACCTAATAATTATAGAAAGGTTAACTAGAATTGGCTAACTACAAAGATTGAAAAGAGATTAAAGGTATGGAGTATCATATGGTTTTTTAGAGTCGGTAGAGTCGTTCTCATAAAATTTGTCTTTGAAGCTATTCAGTTTTTTTGGGTGTCCTTATCCTAGATCCCAAAAGGAGTTCCAAACTTTTTCCACAAAATCTGTTGTCAGTTTTTATGGTTTGGGTCCAGAGATGGTTAGGTTTTACGTTGGGCTAAATGGGACAAAATTTATTTGCCAAAGATGTGGATTGGGTGGGGTCTTTAAAACCTTCACCTCTTTGCAGAGGCGCTAATTGCAAAAGTTGGATGGAGATTGATATCCACAGATAGTCTGTGGATAGACATTGTATCTAGGGAGTATATCCACCCCTATACACTTGAAGAATGAATTCGCTCCCCGAACAAGAAGAGGCCAAATTTTTTGGTTATATGGAAAGTTGTCTTATCCTCATTTTTAATGGTTGAAGAATGATTGGCTTGGAAATTTGGGAATGGTGAAAAGGTGAGGATTGGTATTGATCTCTAGATGGGATGTAGAAAAGACTTTTTCCTACCTCATGGGTTAGTTTATTTTCTCAATATAGATGGAAATATTACTTTGAACGAGGTGGTTGGTAATGCTCGTACGTCTATATGGGCTTAGATATGTGTTGATTCCGACAAGCTTAACCTTCCAATTGAACATTTGGAACAATGGAAAAATTAAATCGATGCTCTCAATATTTCCCATGTTCGTCTCAAAGTCAGGGAAGATTCTTTATGTTGGGTACTTTTGGGGAATATTTACCAAAACCGAGCTATATGTTTATTATTGATGATAGGAGACGGGGGAGGAGTTGACTTGGTGGTGGAGGAAATTATGAAAACTATGCTCCCTAACTAAAGCGTGATTGTTTTAGTGGCACACCTTGGAAAATAAAGTCCCTATAGAGAACAATATAAAAATAAAAAATAAATAAAAAAGATGCGTGGTTGGGCCCTGCTGATTTGCTATGTATAAAGATGTTGAGGAGACCATGTATCACCTTTTTCTTTCCTATCTTTTCACCTTGGGAATATGGAACTTAGTAGGAAATTACTTGGGAATCATTTCAAATTGGCACTGTGCATATTCCAATGCCGCTTGGAAGTAGTGGTGGGAACAAGAAAATCCATAAAGGAACATGAATTTATTGTCACTTATTAGTTGAGGAATTTGGATCTTAAGGAACAACGAAATTTTCCAAGACAAGTCTCCTACTACTCTTGACAAAGTTGTCACAAAGGTCATTGCCACTTTTTCTCTTATTTTTGCTAGTAAGCCCACACACAATCCTTATAATATAATCGTTGAAGTAGTAAATCGTTCTTACCCCTGGGCTTTCTTTGATGGGGCTTCTCTAGCTAGGAGTGAATGCGGGGGGTTGTATTATACCTATAGGAAAATCATTGTTTCAAGCTTAAAATCGGGCTAGGCAGAGGCACAAATAATTATTTTGAGTTACTCTACATCAAGCTTCTTCTTTTATATGCCATTAAGAAGGGATGTCTTCAATTGCAGATATTTGGTGACTCTGAGATTAGTTTAATGAGATTTTGAGATGTCACATGCACATATTGTACCTAATCCTTGAAGAAATTTTACATTTAAAACATGCTTTTAATCGGATTTCATGTTGCCATATTTACAGGGAAAGAAACCCCATTACATACGCATTATCTAAAGCATGCGTTATGCAAATTTTGGGCACTTGGAAGATCTTTGAGCAGATATATGAATTTTTTTTAGAATATTATCATAGGCATTTCATAGAGGGTATGCAAATGGAAACAAAATTGGACTGGGTACAAATATACTTATTTTTTTTATCTCTCTGATAAAATTTACAGGCGACTCGGATGATATGTATGTAATGTTGCATTTTACTTTACATGTATCTTTTGTTGATAAACATATTTTTTGGACATGATAAGGCCTTTTTGCAAGCCTGCTTTTTTATTTCTCTTAGATGGTTGTTTAGCCAACTTTTGAATGCACTTTAGTGCATATTAAAAATGTAATTTTCTTTCTTATAATGAAAATTACGATTTTTTCTACGAAAAATGAAAACAAATGGTATATCATTAAAGACTCCATACATAATTTAAAAGACATATAAATAATGTTTGAAAACACTATTTTACCTAAAATAAAAGGTTAATTTACTTTTAATTAGTTAACTATCTAGGTTATGAGGGGTATATCATTAAAGACTTCTCATATCATTTTAAAAGATTCCAACTTTGCTCTCTTACTGTAAAATTAGGTTATTAAGTTGCATGTTATTACACGCTGTTTTTAAGTTTCCATATGATGGTTTTTATCTCGATGAAATTATGAAAGTATGAGTAACATATATATATATATATATATCAAAAAATAAAAATAAAAAACTTTAAAATATATATGCTAAAAACAAATTTATGTTAATTTATTTTTTATTAACAATTTTCCTTTTTAATTGCTTCAAAAACATTAAGAGAGAGAGAGAGAGAGAAACGTAATAATAATTTTCAAATGAGTGTTGGTCGTGTCATGGGGATGTTATGTTGTCATCCTCCTTACCCGGGTTTGAATCTCATGTTAATTAAATGTTTGAATACATAACACGATTATCTACCTTGATTCCTCAGGATAGCAAGTAGATGTTGTTCATGGACATAAATAGTATCTAGTATAGTTAACCCTGTTAGTGTTAGTTAGTTCTTCCTATCACTAGTGATCAAATGGGCTCTTTCAAAAAAATTATTAGGGTGTCGAGGCAAACTTTTATGGTTTCATTAGGTCTTCAAATAAAAATTTGGTCACTCGCTACTGGTGTCTAGGACTATTACTGCTCCTTCCAAAAAATTTCACCTGTTGGTCATTACCATCTCTAAGTTGGATGAGTCATCATTTCAAGGTCTCCATATTCATTCCATTCGTGTCATCATGGTCGTCATTCAGCTCAGTGCCTTCATTAGGTCATTAGGGTTTTAATCATCAAAAGCAGTCATTTCATGCATAAATCTCGCAAATGAAGGAGTAGTAATAGGGAAATTGCTCAATAAAGTTTGTTTCAAGTGTAATTTTTATTAAAAATGATGTAATAAGTTCTAAAATGTGCAAATCTACATAGAAAGTTCCAAAGCTACATAATGTTCAAAGCAAAAGTGAAAAACATGTAGTGGGCCATCCCACTACTATGAAGAAAATTGACTACCAAAAGTTATAAAAGACCATTTCAACTCATTCATTTCATTCACCTCATTGATAAAGAGATCTCACTCATCATCAAATATTTCCTCAGCAATTTCATGGTCAAAAGACACTCCAAAAATTGATGCCAAGCAGCCATGCTACGTTTTCTAACCTTCACACTGCATTTTCACTCCAGAGGCATCAAACCAATTTTCAAGGGTTCTCAAAAGCCATAAAAGTGTCCATCATCATTCTACAAGTAAGTTACAGGTCCTTGACCCCTCCTATCAGCTCAGTTTTCTTGTTTCTATAGTGCAAATCCTCTATTTATCCCCATGCTGTGTTTTGGTGGGTGACCCTTCTTTTCAAGTTTGCAAGGTAAACACACCTATCCCATAGACCTTTTACCCTCCCTCACACTCAAAAGCAACTCTCATAGCCTTCACACCCCCTCACTCTCATTTCCTAAGCTCCAAACCCTAAAACCTAGCCTAACGCTACGCTTTTGGCAGTTTGCTTAGCTAGGACCGTGTTAAAAATTCCCTAGCATAATTCCCATACCCATTTCATCCCATTACACTTCCCACAGTTCCCTAAGACCCCTATCCACTTCCCTAAATTTTCCTACTCCTATTTCCCTTCCCTAACCCCTTCAAACTATCCCCTCACTCACTTCCCATGTTTTTCCCACTGGGTTTTCCCCTTGCAAACTAACAACATGGAGGAGGAGAAGCCCTATAAAAAAGGAGGCCACATGTCTAGGTATGAACCACTCAACATAATTGAAATAATGTCTTCCCCACTTTCCAAACAATGCTTTCAAAATGTTTGGTGCATGAAGTTTTGTGAGCAAATTGAAAGGGTAGAATACCATGCCAATCTCAGTAGTTTGTTTTCCACTCACTTGAAAGGAGATAAAGTCACAATTGCAGGGGTTAGTTTCACAATCACAACTGAAGCCATAGCTATAGCAGCATGGATACCAAACAGTGGTGAAAATTGGTTCAAAAACATAGATTTGGATACGCAAAATTACATACCTTACATCAAAGCTCATTACAAAGATGGCATCAAGAATTTTTTTCCTTTTGATCAGCTTCTTGACAGGTTTGCTCCATTGATGAGGGTCATTATGAGGTACTTTATATGCAAGGGTAGATTTACTATATTGTACAAGTACCATGTCAAATTTATCATGCCCTTAATAGGGATAAAACCTCTTAACCTATCTTATTATCTCCATAAGAACTTGGCTAAGATGGCAGGGAAGGTGCAACATAGACAAAGTAATCATCAAGCCAGTCTCTTTCACCATGCCCTAATCAAAATTATTGTATTGCACCAGCTTAAGGAGAAGAACATCACTTGGGAGACATTCATTCAGTCTCATGACTTTTTGCCTTCTGCTAGTCAAACAACTAGATAAGGTATATCATCAGCTACACCATCAACACCATCCAGACAAATGGAGATTGGTTCATCTAGTAGAGTTTTAGTGAAGAAGACCTTGAGGGATGAGGTGAAAAAAACCTATCAGAAAGGCAGGAGGCTTGTGTTTGCTCCAAAAATTGTGGAAGGGGCCAAGCCTACATCAGCAACATAGAGATCACGAGCACATCATGAGCCACTTTTGCAAGATGAAGGACCATCCCATCTTGACATTGAAATGGCAGATTTGGAGAGGGATGAAGAGAAAAAATCCACAAAATAGGTAATTATGGAGAAATATACTGAGATTAGAGAGCTTAAGGACAACTTGTCCAGGGCAAACTTCATGATTTCATTCCTTGAGTAGGAAAACATTCAATTGAAGGTAAACCAACTAGTTTTGAATAGACATAAGGTTGATGCTAGTAAAGAGGCAGTAAAAGGAAAAGAAATAGTTCATATTGATGATCTAGATGAGCGTGAAGAATGGGTTAGAAGAAAGAGGCCAAGAATTAGAGGCCCAAAGAGGGCACTTCAACAACAAAGAGAGGCATTTCCACCAAAGACACAAATGACATTGGATGAGCTTATATTAGCAGATATTGAGCAAGACAGAGAGTATTCGCTAGATAGAGTCAATGCACGTTTGGAAAAGCTCCTGAAGAGGGCCAACAAGAACAATAAAATTCAGAGGCACATGGTTTCTCATTACTATACAAGAAATCAAGTCTCCAAGATCAAGTTCAAACAGTTGAAAGAAAAACTCAAGGAAACCCTAATCAAGCAAAAGGAGAAGGGAAAGTTGGATCTACTTGTTGATATTTCCCTCATTGCTTGACATACCATATCAGGTCTTCATGGAGCAATCCTGGACCAATTTTGAAGAAATTTGAAGAAATTTTGGTGAAAATTCAATTTTTGAGAATTTTGACAATTTTGTGAAACAGTCACATTGTAAAAAACGTAGCGTGGCCCACGCTGCATTTTTTATGGATGCCTCCAAATGACATAAGGTTTGCATCAATGGATTCCTATTGACCTCTACTTTCATCCTAGCAAACTGGAGCTCCACTTCATTCCCTTTTGGCAGGTCAAAAAGTAAAAAAACCACCAAAAATTACCTTTCTACCTCCTCTTTGAAGAGCACACTGCGTTTTCAGAGTGTCTATGGGAGAATGAAATTTTGAGAGGCTAAATTCAGTTAATTTCAGTTCTTGAAGACTCCATCATGTAGCCAACTGGAAGATCTATCTCCAGTAACTTTCAAATCAACATTTGGACTCCGGGAAGGCCTTCAAAACTCAATTTTCCCTCACACGTTGCGTTTTCTCCAGGCACGTTGCCTTTTTAGTAGAATTTGTTGCGTTTTCCCCTGAGAGTCATTTTTTTGAAAAAACTTTGTTCAATTTCACTTTTACTCATGCAATTTGTCAATCATGATGATGTAATGATGTTTTGAGATGTAATTAAGATTTTTAAAGGTAAATATGATGTAGATACATGCTTGTAAAGGTCATAAATGGTCAAAATAATCAAATTTTCTATCTTAGGGAGAGTCTTGTTCACCTCCGTAGTCTTTAGGTTTTAGGTGAGAGGATCATGTGATTAGTTCCTTCACTCATGGATTCGAACCCTGAGAGAGGGGCAATGATATTTTGTCTATATGTATGCTTTTTCTAGTCATTTTACTAGTTGGACATCAAAGGTTTGAGACCATTGTAGCTTGTGCTTCAACTTTTATTTAGAAATTTAGAGGAACAATTGCAACTATTATCTAGGAATTCATGTATAGTGAGTTTTTGATGTTGTTTTTTCTCTGTTATAGTCTTTTATGAATGATATATATATTCTCTTTCCATGCCTTGCTTTCCTCATTGATCTTCCTAAAATTTTGATAAGCATAATTCTTTCGTGGCTCTGTTTGGTTTGGGAAAATCATCTCATGTTTATTTCCTTCAGTTTTAATGAATTCATGATGCATGCTCATTAAGATCCTCTCACCTCTTTCAAACCCTAAACTACATAAAAAAAAAACCCAGTCCATCACTAAAGCATTTCTACCTTGCTCCTTTATATATTTGCAGCTATAACCCTTTGATACATTTGACCAAGCTACCTGGTTTTTGTTGGCCCTCAATTTTGGTCAATTTTGCTTATAAAAAATCCACCTAATTTCCATCATATTCCACCTTATATCATCCATATATGCCTCATTTTGACCTTATTATGCATATTCAGGTAATTAAATTAAGTTTTTCAATTTTTAGAGATTTTTGTAAAAATTGTGTTTTAAGAGTATTTTTTGACTACACATAAAATTCCCGTAATAGCTTCATGGAAGTCATATGTGTAGGACACCTGGGCGCGAGATGAGCGTAGATTTGGAAAGCTTGGGAACCACAGATGGAAAAACACCTATTGGTTCGGTCAAACTGAGCTAAAACGGACTCGGTCAACGCTGGTCAAACTTGACCTGTTTTTCATAAATCCCTAGGAAAAAGGGCAGAGTTAGTATTTTTTTTATTTTTTTCCTGATTTTGTGAAACTGAATGGATGAGTTTGACCAAGGTGGATGAGATTATGATGGATAGGACTGTTAGAGACATTATAGCTCAAGTTTGTTTATTATTTTCTTATTTAAACCAAGCTTGTGAACCATTCAAGCATGCAGAATTTGTAATTTTCTATTTAGACTCTTGAAGACTTGGAGATAATTTGAAGAACCAGTTCCATTTTCTATTTACTGTTTATGTTGTGGATGATTGATTAGGCTTGTTGTAGTTGAGAAGTTCTTCAAGTGTGCAAGGCAAGTGTGGAGGCCCCCCACAGCAAGCTAAGTACACCTTTTGGTTAAATTAACATATTTTTCATAAACTAGTTTTGCTTCAGATTTATTCAGTCACTTAGATGTGTGAAGATTTCTTATAGTTGTTGGATGTGTCTACTCAACGTGTTCCTAAATTGATGTCATAAATTGTCAACCAGGGCTAGTAAACTGTTGAAGTGAAGTGCACTATATGTGCCTAGGTATCTGCTTCCTACTTTGTTGTGTTTAGTGTTTTTCTAGTGTTTTTGATTTTGTGTTTTTATGCTAAGAGAAAAAAGAACTAATTTGTTGGCAAAGAGAAGTTATTGGTCACACTAAAACAGAGCAAAATCTATTCTAAACTATGTATGGCACCTAAGAACAGAAAATGCTAATTCACAGATTGCAAAACTTGACAAGAAAAATAACTCATAACATGAACTCAGTCCAATTCATTTCATTAGAAGTATGTTGGAACAACTTGAGAAAAGGATAAGTTTAATGCAATGAGGTTCTTCTAAGTAAACAACAACTTACAATGTCACAGAGAAAATCTCATCCATGGTTAGAAATTTGTTGGAACACATTTGGAAAAGATTATCTGCAACATAGTAAGGAACCCTACTCTAAATTAACTTATGACACTAAAATTAATCCATTCTGCAACTCAAAATGTCACTATTAAGCCTCATTCAAGGGTTAGAAATCTTTTGGAATAGTTTTGGAAAAAAGGCAGTTTGTAAAATTATGAGAGATTGCAGAACAGTCAAGACTTCAAAATGAAATTACCAATTCTTGTTCCTATGATAATGATGTATTAGTAGAGATTAAGAACAAGAGAAGTTTGTAAATAATGAAGGCCTTTAAGTCTAATTTAACAAAACTAGAATAAAACTAGCTAATAAAACTTAAAATACATTAAACAGAACCAAACTAATATGCAATTAACCTCCGAAATACTACAGCTGAACTAAAATGCAATTAATCTCTGAAATACTATAGCTCTATCTCATTCAGTGTTAGTGATATTTTGGAACAATTCATAAGAACAAGACTGGCTGTAACATTCGATGTAAGTGAGCATAAAACATAAAGTTCAAAAAACTGCCTAAATTAGGAACGAAACAAAGCTAAAGTTACTTATCTAAACAATATGCACAAAGCCTCTCGGGCAGTTTGGGCCCTCTACCACCAGATTAGCACATGAATCTCCTCAAGATTGCTTCAGATCATGTATTAAAGTTGTTCTTCTTTCATTAAAGGAAAACCCTTCAAAAACAAAGTATTACGGTCTTGGACAACTTAACAATAAAACATCAACTAACTAACTGTCTCTCGGTTTCCCGAGTTATTCTTATAAGAGAAATACATAACTGCCTTGGAGAAGAAATAGGGATAAGTGTATTTTTCAATTAAAATCAAATTAGAACTCTTGTGGAGGCCTCTTACTTTGCTGAAGACATCTGTAGAGTCCTTGTCCTAGTAGGAATCTACTTCTTAGTTTTTTTTGGTTTCCTCCACGTGCATAACCACTTGCAGATTTTTGCTCAGAATTCGTAGAGGGCAAGGAATGATGTAGGTGAGTTCTGGAATTCAACCATATGAATTTTTCCTTTAAGTGACACTTGTAACCTGTGTGAACATGAATATAGCTGCGGAATAGGCGACTAGCTACATAATGGCTGCATTTTGTAGCTAAGTCTGATAAAAAATCACTATAACAACAAAACCATAAAAGTATAGAAAGTCAGTCATTGTATACATTCTTAAAGTGACTTTAATCAATCCTATTGATCTTTTAAGCCTATAACTGATAAAGGACAAAGGAAATGAAGTGAAATTTGGTGAAAGAAAAGGACATCTTTGGGGCTCAACAGGATGATTATTGGTTTAATTCTAATTTGCATATGAAGGGACAAACAAGAATTTAAGTTAAATTCCCTTTCTATCTAACCATGAACAACAACTAAAATTCATCCTCTTTTATTTGCTTGAGTTATTTCCTGATTTTCCAGTTTTAATGCAATGGTAACAATGATAGAATATAATTGTAAAGAAGGACAACCTGGACCTCCTAAGTTAGGAGCCTCTTCTCCTACTTTTTATACATCTTAAAATATTGTTAATCAGTTATTTGGTTTCTCTTCATGAAGGTAGTACTGTAGGGAAGGACAATCAGTATCTCCTAAATTAGGAGCCTCTCCCCTCACTTATTACATATTGAATCAGAAACTTCTTACTTAGATTTTATATTTGTAACATACATTTCCATAAATCTTAGAATTTAGAATATATTTATAATATGCATTTCTTTCAAATTCTACACTTTGTCTTCTAAAATTGACTACATCTAAAATCCATATATTTTGGACATGCCTCCAAGTCTACAAATCCGGATTGATAAGTAAAATATATGAGTTAGTTTACTCAGTAAATTGACCCAACTTTTTTTATGCCATTGCCGGGAAAGCATACTTCAATATAGACAATTAGGAAGATCGTTAATATATATATATATATGGTTATTCATGCTTAGACATATAAATTAGAAAGGTAGACCCCCAAAACAAAGCCCCAAAAAAAAACTAATAATTACAAAATCCATTTGCAAAACAAGATCTACAAGACATGATGTTAAAGAAGTCATTTAGAGGGATGGCACCACAAGGATCTTCTTAAATCCTTGTCCACAATTTAGAATGGTAACTAGGGATGAATCTTCATTTCAAAAGATAGAAGAGGAACAAATCATCCATGGAGAGGATCCACAAGAAGAGAACCTAGAAGATTCTTCTAGTTATCTTTGTAAAGAGATCAATGAGTTATGGATCACATGCAATGAAGTTCAAACAATAGAGCTAAAAATTGAAGAATATCTATCGTATGTATCACAAGATCCCTTGTGCATTCATGATTTTGAACAAGTTCCACAAGAAGAAGTTTGTGATATGATAATTAAGGAAAGCCAAACAAACAAAGATCATTTCAAAACTTGGTTTCAACTAGTTATTAGGCCACAAAACCACTCCATTTTTCAACATTATTTACCATCAAATCTTTGTGATCAAATAATTTTTCATGTCCAAGCATTCATTAAAACACAATTTTCAAACTTGGATGTGAGTTTACTTTTGATCTTGCTACGCAAATGGATGCATTAGAAACTCTCTTATAATTGAGAGAATGACTTATTTTTCTACAATAGAGTGGGATAGAATAGCGTAAATAAATAAATAGGTAGAATGAGTTCACAATAAGACTTTTGGTTTAAAATCTCATGAATAAATCTTCACATCATTGTTCAATACTCATTTGAAAGGATTTCATGACAAAATGCAGTAAGGACAATCCTATTTTAGGGAACCATATAGGACCATTTTTCAAAGCATGTTTTTAAACAAGGTATCTCTTGAAATTTAGTTTTTAAATCCATTTTTGAATTTTTCAATATGGATCACAAAAAAAAAAATATATGATCAAAATAAATACTAAGTCTCAAGTGAAATTTTTGAGGACAGAGTTAGTACAACATTGATTCTAGGGTTCTAATGGAAACATTTTTACATGATATTCATAGGGAAAATATCCCTTGGAATAGAGTTTCCAAATCAATTTGAATCACCTCAATCAGACATAATATGAAAAATCTATGCTCAAAATACTAACTGCTTGTCGAAAAATCTGCATGGTGACAATTTTAGGTCTTGAATGTTCATTGGAATATTTCACATATAAAAACATGTTATTTAAAAACATGTTTCTGAGGGAGATAGATATATAAGTATAGTTTATGACACAATTTGAATCATCTCATTTGAAGGCCAGGTGAAAAAGTTATTCCACATTTAGTGACTGCATGTCTTAAAATAAACATAGTAAAACTCTGCCTCCTAGGTCTGTTTATCAACAATTTTGTGATATCAAACCTAAGGATTTTAAAAATATGTTTCCACTATATATAAAAAAAATGAATCTGATTTAATTTCCAAGTTGAATCACATCGATCCAATCTTTAACGAAAATGTTACACTCCAAATTGTGATTGTTGGTCTAGTAAAAAATTCACAAGAAGCTCTATTAAACATGGTAATTCTCATCATTTTTAGCATATAATTTTAAAAACCTATTCATATTTGAGATAGAAATATTAATTAAATTTAACTTGGCTTTGGAATCACTCTAATTGGACATAAAACAAAGATTTTGTGAACAAAATACCGCTAGGAGGTCTAGGTTGGCCACCATTCCTCAAGAGGTAAACAAATGCATTTTCTTTGTATATCATCTTTGGACTTGTTTTCAAGAATTGATTATAATTATTTTTTGAAGAAGAGAGACTATACACCTCTCTTCCTCCATCATCTAATATTATTTGTAGGCAAATTCTATGTTTTTGCAGGTCATAAGAAGATTTAAGAGGGGAAATCCATGGACAAAGGATTTTTCAAAGTCAATTTAAAAAAAATTCATATTTCAGAATATGAATACAAACATTCAAGTCAAAGCAAAGTGGGATTCGCAGGATGTTGAGTCCATCTAATGAAACTCAAAACTTGTAAAGCTTGCTTTCAGTTGCTGACTAACAATACCATCAACCCTACAAGATGATCGAGATTGAGGCAAAAGACATGAAGCTAATAATCAGAAGAATAAGTCAAGTTTTGTACCATGTCAAGTCACATCAATTGCCAAAGAAGCCTTTCATAAGCCATATTGTTCATGATGTCATTCATCCACCATATTTTATGTTAAGTTTTGCAATCATGCATGTTGAAGTCCAAACTTATTCTCTATCTATCTATCTATCCATCTACTCTTAGATGATGAATTCAACCTATCTTACTTTCATAAACATTCCATACTTCCTGAATTCATTATACCCCACCCCTATCCAGGCAAAAAAAAAAAAAAAGATGTTTGGTTGTGAAAATCCAGGATACTGCCACAATGTAAACTCGAATTCATATCAGAAAACCAACTTGTGTTGGCTAGTATGAATTCTCTTTTATGTTTTTCAATTTCATTTTGCAAAAATCACCCTCTAGAATTCAAAGCCTTGAGGACAAGTCTCAAAATAAGCAAGGGGGAAGATTCATAATAAAACTATGCAAATAGTTTAATAACAAGCAGCTATATTGCAGAAGGGACCTGAGACATCATTCAAATATCATTGCACAAGGGCCTTGAGACATCATTCAAATATCATTGCACAAGGGACCCAAGACATCAATATTTATTAGAAGGGACCTAAATCAATATCAGATGCAAAAAGAACATGAAACATCATAATCCACATCAAGAGAATCTGAAAAACAGATACAAGCATCTACGTTCCATCAAAATCCATCTTGAAGTCAAAATAACTATCATCATTAAAAAAGAGTCAAGTGTTGACAAACTAGTAAAGGTCATCATCAACGAGCATTGCCATTGAGCTATTAAGTGGAAGGAAAGTATTATAAATGTAAAAAGTGTTTTTAAAACCTTTGATTTTGAAAAATTTTCTAGGATTGTTAAACTAATTTAACTTGGATATGCAATACTCATTTCATGAATTCATCATCCTATCACCCTACATCTTATTACATTATCTTACCCTCATCATAATCCTATTACATTCATTATCCTACATCCTACATTACAAATTGATTTCATCATTTCCCTACATGAACCTCATATAGTCCTACATTTATCCTCCTACATAAGCATTTTTGACCAAAAATTGTGGCTCAAAATTTTGCCTCATAAGGAATTGCCTTGCTTGCTTACAAAACCAAAAAGGAGTTAGTGTCATTATAAGATAAATTTGTTTTTTAAATGACCTATGAATATGGTCATTTAAAAAACAAATTAGTGATAAGCACATAAAAATGACAAACAAAGGAATCGAAAGGCAAACATATGAAATGCAACATGCAATATGCAAACATGCAAAAGGAATGAAAAGACAAACACATGATTGCAAATACATGCAATAGTAGGCATACAAAGAAATGAATGAAGCCATGATGAATAATGTACATAACAGAGAGTGGGTAATACAAATATTATGGTGACAAGACAAGCATATAAACCCGTGGAAGGAAGAATGTACATGAAACGAAGAACACAGTCAAACTGTGACACATAGGCAACCACAAGTACATAAGTCAGAGTATGAGTTGGGAGCACAAGATAAATGGTCAAAACACTTTCAAACAAACAAACCAAGCTCTACGTAATGCTCTCTTCCACCATCACAACAAAAACCAAGCTCAAAATATGAGAGCAACACTGTGCACTCACACAACGTAAGTAGAACCCTCGTGGAAGGATAAAATATGTAGGAGAAATGCAAAAATTGAAGAGAGGTATTTGTAAGTCAGAAAAGCCCTAAGTTGAGAAGAAATTTCATAAGAACTAGGTGAGGAAATTGAGAATTCTGCGTGGAGAAATAAGGAGAGACACATTGGTTTTAACGAAGAGATTGAGGCCGAGATTTCCTCTACGCCAAGTTGACCATTTTCCCAACAAAATCCAAACATTCCGCAAAGTGAAAGGTAAGACTTAATCCCAGATTTCCATCAGCAGTTAAACAAATCCAAAGGATAGTTAAACTCAAGATTTTGGTCAAGATGTGTCATCATATGAGGAAATAAGACTTCAATTACAGAATTGTAAAACTCTACCACCATTAAACATTCCTTGGCACCTATGTCATTTATGAATCTTCGTAAATGTTGAGAGGAGTTTTAATTAAAATGGTATTGTTTAACACAAGAAAACAAGCCATTACTCAGAAACCTCTACAAGTTTTCTTCCAGTTAATCAAAGATCAAGTATTCTAGCTTGATTTTCTTCATGGTAATGTTGGAACAGGGTCTCCTACAAAGCTGCGAATCTGGTCCATTTTGTACATTTTTTATTATATTTAGTCTAACATAGGGCTTTTGGGGTGGGTCAAAGCCCCTAAAGCATTGTAAATGGGTCAAGGGTAGACCAAGAGTCCGCAAACCATGGTTTGTGGACCATTGGATGTGTAGGCTAAAGTAGTATAAATAGTTGAACCTTTTTGAGTTGTAAGGCATGAATGAATTGGAATTGATGCTATGTGCAAACTGTTAGATCTGTAGGGTTGGTTGGGTAAGGAATCCTACTGGTTGTGTGCGTGGAGATCCTCTGTCCTGCTGTGTGCGGACCCTGCTGCTGTGTGCGCAGGTTGAGTTTTGGGTATTGTAAGTAGATCTGAAGGATTAATGAATGCGAAAGGCTATTGGAATATATGAATCTGTTGGAAATTGTTGTTGACATGAACCTGTGATATATGCTTATGCTGTATATGCTTCCGAGTTATTGAATTAATATGCGAAAGTCATTGTGTTATTTGTTTATGCTGCGATCTGGATCTGTTTATGTTATACTTTATGCCAGAATACCTGTGATAACTGTGTTAATATTCTATAAGTCTATGATATGCTAGTTACTGTGATTATAATTGGTACTGCACATGTGGATGCGAAGGATATCAGTATATTAGGGCTCTGTGATATAAGATCTAGTAATTATAAGGTTGAACGCAGCTTTGCCTGACTTACCTACCCTCTCCTAGGCTGCAGAAACCTGGTTCCAGCACCCTCCCATACTGCTTCGGGTGAGACTTTGGCTTGGGCAAGCAGATCACTGCCGAAAGGGCCAATAGTATAGGGTTTGTTGGCAAACCTTAACCTCCGAACCAACAAATGGTTCCGTTTCCGAGACCGAGAGCATTTTGAGAGAGGGATCGGGTAATGCCAAGGCCATATTGGAAACCTGAAAGAAAAGAAATTGATGAATGGTTTGAAGATCAAGTTCAGGAATTCGCAGTAAAAGAAAACTGCAGTAAGAGGTTGACCACCAAAGAGTGGAAGAATAAGTATATTTTCATGGAGATCTACGAAATCTTCTTTGTAGCAATTGCGATCGAGCTCCAGGAGTGGCTCGCAAGGTTGGTTGAATTTCAGAAGTGTTGGAAAGACGAACGAGTCACAATGGACCCCAAAATTAATCTAGTAGTTAGATAAGGCTGATAACACCATCACTCGCATAGTGGATCACTGGGTGGACAATGTGCTAGGAGGGTTTGTGACAGAATTTGCTATCGATCAGTTTGTCTCCTACTCTGAAACAGAGCAAATATTCTTCAAGGGTTTCCGGGGTAAGTTTCTGAATACCTTACCATTTCTGATTAAGATATTACTGTGTGAAAAGAGTATTATGTGTAGCCACACCGAATGAATGACCTCTAATCTAGATGGGAGTATGATGCGAAGTGGCAAGTGCTATCGGACCAACCAAGAAGGAGATAGATCTGTCTACAGTCCGGTAAGAGAAGCAGCTGCGTAGAGTCCTCCAGCCACACCACTTTCAAACCAGCATAGGGGTAAGAACTCACCTACACCTCCGCCACCACCGGAAGATGACATGGATGCGCACATGAAGTTGCCTACCTTTAAGGGTGTGGGAGATGAAGACATGGATCAGTTTTGGTTTGTCGCAGGATCGGTATGGACTACGCAGAACGTAGCTAGTGATGCGGTGAAGAGGGCACATCTGTCCCTTGCCTTTGAAGGAAGAGCTTTGGATTGGTACATGGGATACATCGGCCAACATGCAAATACAACCATTGAAGAGATTAAGAATGCCCTGAAACAACAATTCAAGAAGCCTAAGTCCTACTCTCAAATAGTGGTTGATCTAAAGGACTTTAATCAAGGGCCTTCTAAGTTTGTGTGGGAGGCCGATCAATCACTAAAGAAGGTGGTCAGTGAAGGAGGATTTCAGTACGATGACAGAAAGCACACAGAATGGTTCATTGTTATGCTGCTACCTCACCTGCGCGTACCTATGGGTCACCAAACTTTTGAATCGTAGGAAAAAGCCTTGGAGGTCGCTATGAAGTTAGAAGCTGCGCCCAGAGATGATACCCAGCTAGGCGTCCAACATATCCAAGGACAACTTGAGGCGATGCACATGGAGATCTAGAATCTGTGAAAGGAGCAAGGATCAGGGGCTAGCCCTGAAAGATGGTGCATACGATGCAGGGCGAATGGTCACACCAAGGATAACTGCCCTTTGTTAGCAGACTATATGCAGGCCAGCGGACCTAGCCCATTGTGCCCTAGGGAAATTGCAAGATCAAGTGGGCTGGTGCTATGGTGCGATGATTGTCGTGTTGTGGGGCTGCACGACACAAACCACTGCCCCCGCCTTGATGCGTATATCCCTGAAGTTAAGCAGCAATGATGCAGGTTCTGCAGGTCGGTAGGACATGATGAATAGAACTGCCAGACATATGATTTGATGATCGATCGAGGGAATCTCTATAGGTTATAGTCGGATCCATCCTCGCCAAGGTCCCTCTCAATCATAGGTGGCTCCCCAGCCAAGGGCAGGGGAGGCGGAAGAGGTGGAAGCACAGGTCGGGGATGAGGGAAACTAATTTGTTATAATTGTGGAGAAGTAGGACACTTTTCCAGGGACTGTCTGAACCCTACGAGGCAGTCCTGCCGGTATTGCAGACAACTAGACCATGCGATTGAAGACTGTCCAATCTTGACAACAAAGACGCAGGAGAAGCAACCGACACCTAAGCAGAATGTGTAGAGGGTTAAGGCTGAACTGCGAGACAAGGATCCAAGCATGAATGTCGTATCACGTAGTGGGATGGCCACCAGGGGGCCTGGGGAGAAGACTGCGACCAAACCTCTGATCCGACAAGCAGTTATCAAGCAAGAAGGTTTGGATCTAAAAAAGGAAAAAGAAACATTTGTCACAACTCGCAAAGACTTTGCTGAGGCAGAGGCATCTACTTCGCAGCTGCTGGGAAACCTGAAGACAAATGAGGAGGTCAAACCCTTTTTACAATCTTGCATGAAGCTGTTGCACAACCCAAAGGTTGTGGAATATCTTCAGGCATTAATAGATAGCTGCACAACTCGACCTAGCCTACCTCCGGAAATCAAGGACGTGCACAAACTATACAGATATAAGAAACGCACTAGTAGGGAGATGCTGTTGACTGTGCAGATCGGTGATTACGAGATGGATCAGGTTATTTTGGACCTAGGATCAGATGCGAATGTATTACCTAAACATACTTGGCAATGAATGGGGGAACCTAAGCTGGAATGGTCCACTATCCAGTTGCGTATGGCCAATCAGTAGAATATCATACCCTTGGGGAGACTGTCAAAGATCGTGGCAGATATCGCAGGGGTCAAGGTCTGGGCTGATTTTGAAGTAATTCAGATTATAGAAGATGTAGACCCCTACCCTGCGCTCCTAGGCTTAGATTGGGCCATCGATATAGGAGGCATCATTAACCTGAAGACGCGAAGCATGGTATTTGAAAATAACGGTACAAGGGTGATAGTACCATTAGATCCTGCGGAAGGCGAATGGTATACAGAGATGGTGCGCGATGAAGAGGAGGTAGATCACATTTATAAGTTGACTGCACAGGATGAAGATTGGATCAACCGTACGGTGGATGGTGTACTCTGCTGGGAAAAGGACAATGACTGCTTCTCCAACTCCAACGGAGAGATGGAGAACTGGAAAAATCAATTACATGATGTCTTTGCGCTGCGATGCCTTTGGGTCACAAAGGACTTTCGCTGCATTTCCTCAGAGGTAAGAGACCTACCCTACTTTGATGGTTCTGGTAATATTAAGGACTTTTTGCGAGAATTTGAAGCTGAGGTTCCAAGAGGACGAAGGCTAGGAGCCCTCAACCTTGCCATGCGTAAGACACCTGCGCGGTGGTGGGACACACATAAGGAGGCATTCCAGGACTTGGAAGAGTGCCAAGATATGATGATCCTACGATTTGAACCGCTCGATCACTTGCGTGTCCAAACATACCTCGGTCCCGAAGACCCGCGTGAATATCTGTTCGCTTGGATGGAGGAGTGGTGCGATAGGACTACAGAAGAGTGGGTTCATCTGTTTATTCATGCCTTGGGACCACTTCCCACCGCATGGTATTTAGATGCGGAGCTACATCAGCGCACCAACCACTGGGAGACATTAAAGGATGAATTCCTGGGGAAATTTGGGTTAGTAGGGGGAACGTAGGCGCTCAACACAGCTTTGCAGAACATTGATACGATGGTATGGGGTGAATCGGCCCCGTATGTCGCACCTAAGGTATCGACATGGGAAACACAGATACCAGACATGGAGGATGACCACAACCTAACCTTACAAGAGTGTCGAGATGACCCACGAGCTATCTCTGTCTTAGAACTAAAGGAGATGCGCACAGTTACCGGACCACTCAAGCTGCAAACTGGTAGCATTAGGTCGCACCCTACGTTGGCTAAGGTTGGGGATGCAGATACAGTAGGCGAAGTTGTCATGGCTCCTACAACAAGGAAACAAATATGGTCAATCCTCGACCACGCGGGTTATTATAGGAAGTTCATTCAAAAATATGTACTAATCATAGCACCTCTGCAGAACTTGCTTATGAAGGATGCCCGGTTCTGTTGGAATGACGCACGTCAGGCGAACATGTCTCTGGTTCTGAAGTACCTAGGGAACAAGCCTGTGCTGGGGGAGAATGCGTAGGAGGTGGGGGTGGTTAATCCAAGTGTAGCAGGTATGCTGAGCACACAAGAGGTGTGAAAACTAGCCGTTGGAATAGTAAAATATGGTAAAAAGTAGAAATTACCATTGGAAGGAGCGGAGGACTAGCAATTAATGTGGCGCTTTCCATAATTTTTTTACCATTTAACCGATGGTAAGTTTCACATGAGACTCGCCCAATCGTTGGTTAGCCCTTATGGCTATAAAACGGGTCGAACAGTGCAGACAAGGGTTACGTATCAATTGTATAACTTGTACTTGGTATGTCTTACCGTGACGATTTGGTGCTGCAAGTCGCTATGTGTTTATAGTATCTCCTTCATGTCCGAGCAACCTACCCCCTCAGATAATAGAAACCTAGTGTTTGTTTTTCATGCCAGGATGACGACTACGAACCCCATTGAGCCTTCTGAACCAGTGACTTTGGGGAACCAAGAAACTGAAGAAGTTGTGGAAATTGAATCCGAAGATGAAGAGGTTCTCTCCACACCAGTCACAAGGAAGGGAAAGGAAAAAGCACAGAGCTCAGGAAAGCCCCCCAAACATGTGAAATGGGCAGGAGGGAAGTCCAGGACTTCCCTGAGAAATGTCAAATCCCCGCGGGCAATGCCCCGGGCTCAGGCTGTGCAAGAGAAGGCCTAGCCCGTCGAACCGATCAGCTGGTTACCTCCCTTTTTCCGACCATGAAGAACTTCGATGCACACACCAAAGAACCTTGATGGTCTGATTTCCTATCTGCAAACACCATTGACCTCGGGAGAGGTCCCCCTCCTTAGTGACCCTTGTGGAAGGCTCCATGAAGTCAAATTTAACGATCACAACTTGGCGAATTTTGAAGCCTTTCCTAAACTTGCCCCCGAATTGTACTTTGACACGATCTATGCGAATGATGGGGTCATAGTTTTTCCCCAACGCTGGGTACATGGGTTGGATGGATCTGGGCTCCTAAACCTGCCGCGGATGCCCCATTTTGGCCATTACAACGTTACGGATCGGCTGCCCCAACAGTTGCTCGCTGTGATTCATGATGGCTGCCTATGGATTTGCGATAGAATCCCCATTGACACTGCGCTGGTTCAAAGAATTACTGGCCTTCCCATGAAAGGACCACATCCTCTGGAACACGTTGGAAATAAATAGGAAGGAGAAACTGCTGAATATGTGCATCAGACATACCATGTGGAAAGAAATACGTGGGGCTTCGTCATCAAGTCTATCAGTGACCCTGATACGCAGCTGGGTACCATGCTATTATCCTGCAAACTAATGAGGAAATGCCAGGTCGCAACTGCCCCTGCTTATGTCATTCAGTTAGCAGGCCAATGTGTGAAGGGGGTCTCCCTCAATTGGGCCCAATATTTTTGCGATGAGTTTTTGACCAACGTCCGCGAATCTCTGGAGTAGGGAGAGACCTTTTGCTATTCCTGGTTACTGTTCCTTATAGCACTGGTCGCCTGGGAAGCCCCTGCGGAGTCGGTCCTCCCCGAGCTCACTCCAGAAATGTGCGAAGGGGCTTGGTATGCCCATCTATGGGACTCCAAGGATGTGCAATTCATAGAGGATAACCAAGTCTTCTAGGTCCTCTTTCAGAGCAGCTTGGCAGCTGCCATCAACTCTTGACCCCGACTATCCCCAACAGTATACGAATGATACAGGGGTATTGCGGCATTCCAAGTTACCATGCACAAAATTCAAATCAGAGCCCACAAAGATAAAACCTGGACCCTGCTTCCTTATCTGGTAGCCGTCGAAGAGATTGACAGAGTAATTGCGCTCTGGCCTCCTGTCTGGAAGATCAGCTTCAAAACTGGCACGAGGGGCACCGAGGGAACTAGCACGACGCAGGTGCCCCCACTTGGCATCATCAAGGATACTAGAGGCCCAAGCAAGAGTACAACGAAGGACTTGGGCGCAGTAGAAAAGAAGGATACATAGCCAAAGACGACCACCGGGAAGGATGCCAAGGCCAAGACCTAGGTCGACTCACAGCCAGACCTGGGCACGGGAGGATTGAACATCGGAGGTACCACCCCCCTCCTGGGTACGAAACAAATGAGCGAGCCTGTCAAAGGGTCCCGAAAGAACCAACGCTTGCAGCGGGCAGAACGCGATGAGACCGTCATCCTAACTGACGGAGACCTCGAACAGATTGCAGACACAGTCACTCTGGCCGTAGAGGACAAATGGGCTGCCTTGGAGGAACAACATAAAGTTGCGATTGAAACCATCCAGGCAGAGCTCCGCACTTTGCAGACCAGCGTAATTCAGGTATGTACTCCATTATCAACCAGAAATGTAGCGCTAGCCACAGAGGAAATTCGTCTCTGCTCCTTACCTAGCGCCACCCTTTTGATCAACTCACCTGACCTCGGAATGCAATTCTCCGCCAGTACAAAAGCGCAGTTGAATCTAGCCAAGCTATCCCATGAGGAATTGCAGGGCCTCAACACTATTGTGTTTCAGGAGATCCACCATCGGGACCAAAAAGTGCACCAACAACTCAGTACGGCCAAGCAGACCATTACAGCACAGAGCGTCGAAGTATCTCTCGCTACGCACAACAAGCAGAGCTCGAAAGTTTCATTCACCAGCTCTGCGCAGAAGTTCCAATAGAGATCCTGGCTACCACTACGCCCCAAGCAAAGGTTGAAGGGTTGGTCGCCGCATTGAAGGCATCGCGAACGGAGGTTGTAGAGGTCAAGTCACAGATGGAGCAACATATTTTCGATTTGTAGGCTAAATTGCAGCCTGAAACACCTCTGGAGGTGCGGGCCCAGCGATCTGCGCTGGTCACCGCAGCTATGAATGTCATCACAGGGCAGATCGTGCAAGGTGCTCAGCTACTGGAAATTGCCATGCAACTATGGACCAAGTTTCAACGCGATCCGCTCCTGCGTGAGATAACCTAGGCCCTGCGGTAGAAAGAGGAGATGTTTGAAACATTGGAAGCCACCCCGCCCACGTTGGTTCCAGATCAACGCTTGGCACGACTGCGAACTAGCCAAGACCTCCAAGCTGAGATAGAAGAGCTTCGACAGAAGAAGAAGGCCCTCAATGACTGCCTGAAGCTGTGGGATGATGAAGCCCTTAAGCTATCACAGGATGCTGATGTGGCCGTGAAGCAGCTCAACCAGACCCTGGAAAGTGTCACCGCTGCGACAGAAGGCCCAGTTTCACAGAAATTGGTCGACATCACCAAGAATGCTACTGTTCAAAGTGAAGCCATGCTGCCCCCATTGGCTGAAGCGATCAAACTATTGCAGGTAGACCAAGAGTTCGCGTAGGCTAAATTAGTATAAATAGTTGAACCTTTTTGAGTCGTAAGGCAGGAATGAATTGGAATTGATGCTACGTGCAGACTGTTAGATTTGTAGGGTTGGTTGGGTAAGGACTCCTGCTGGCTGTGTACGTGGAGATCCTCTGTCTTGCTGTGTGCAGACCCTGTTGCTGTGTGCGTAGGTTGGGTTTTGGGTATTGTAAGTAGATCTGAAGGATTAATGACTACGGAAGGCTATTGGAATATCTGAATCTGTTGGAAATTGTTGTTGATGTGAACTTGTGTTATATGCTTATGCTGTATATGCTTTCGAGTTATTGAATTAAGCTGCAAAAATCATTGTGTTATTTGTTTATGCTGCGATCTGGATCTGTTTCTGTTATACTTTATGCCAGAATACCTTTGATAACTGCATTAATGTTCTATAAGTCTATGATCTGCTAGTTACTGTGATTATAATTGGTGCTGCGCACGTGGATGCAAAGGATATCAGTAGATCAGGGGTCTGTGATATAAGATCGGGTAATTATAAGGTAGAACACAGCTTTGCTTGACTTACCTACCCTCTCCCAGGGTGCGGAAACCTGGTTCCAGCACCCTCCCATACTGCTTCGGGTGAGACTTTGGCCTGCACAATGAGGTCACTGCCGAAAGGGCCAGTAGTATAGGGGTTTTTTGGCAAACCTTAACCTTCGAACCTAGGTCAGGACCCCCCGAGCCAACACATAATTGTCAAAATTGTTGCATATGAAAACGTAGAGAGTCCTATTTCATATCCACTGTGTGCAATTTCTAAAGCAGAGAAGGAATTTCATTGAACAAATTTTGCAAACAAAGATTGAGGCACGATTTTGAAGAGCCATAAAACATTGTCGAGATGTTTTCATGGTATTTTACACATTGATATTTTTTTTTTTTTTTAATCAGTTTTATAAATAGAGGACTCCTTTTGGTATCATTTACAGCTTAAGAAAGGAAATTTAAGAAGTTTCAAGCAGGGGAATAATCTCATTTTTTCAAACAGCTTCAAAAGTCGGGTAAGTCTATTTACCATGATAATTATCCTAAAATTGCATGAATAAAAAGATCAAGGGTATCTATATATTCTTGTTTATTCATGATGAGGATTTTAACTGTACAAGGATATATTAATTGGTTTACAGAGCACAAACAAATGGGAACAAAAATTGAGCGAAAAGAATTCAAGTTAGAGAATTGGGGGAAGGAAACCATAGAAAGATTATATCAAGCAGGATTGATAGGTTTCTTCATAAATTTAATGGACATAATGACAAAATAACATAGGAATTTATAAATCAATATGAACATGGGAAAACAAGAGTGGGTGAGCTCTCCATACCACTAAACCTAGAATTTCTCTCCTAAGCACTATATCTTCCCTTGACAGGAGAGGAATATCACAAAGGTTTACACTTCAAAGAGAAAGGATGGACATTCTTCCTTGAAAAACAGAGAAAGGGATCCTTTGATAGGGAAAAAGGAATTCCAAGGGACTGTTTAAGTGAACCATGGTCTGAATTAATGTTGATTATCCAAAGATATTTTACCTTTGACAATCGGTATAGTGTGGTCTATCTTTATCACATTAGGTTGCTTAAACACATGGAGGGAGAGTCCAAGATCAATCTACCGTATTTCTTTTCAAGAATATTGACCAAAATTATAGAGTGTTAAAAACAAAAATAAAGCAAAGAAAGAAACCATTTATCATCAAGGGCTCATTAAAATACTTTTGGAACATCAGGTGAGAAACAAGGGATTGGTTTGGAAAGAATTTTTGGTTCAGAATCATCTTGAGGAGAAAACAACAGAAGAAAAATTTGAACAAATGCATGTGAAAAGGAGCATTATGAATTCTCCTATGTATCCTAGGACTAGATCAAAGAAGAAACAAGATAGTGTCATGGTTGAAAAAGGAAGATCCTTCCTATTTGTTCTTAGGAAGCCTAGGAGGAAAATACAAGAAGAGCCAAGTGAGAAAGAAAAAGACCCATAGAAATTGTTGAACCTCCAACAACATAAAAACAAATTAATGAGATATTTCAAAGGATGGAGGGAGATGTCCAAGAAGAACCTTTTGAGAGGGACTCCTACTTTGAGAATGCTTGGGTAGGAGCTACCTCGTCACATTCATTTGCTATGGAGACTGTAGGAGAAGAAAGAGAGCCGCATAAAGAAGAACACCTTAATAAGATAGAAGAGCTGACAAGAGAGTTGGAGGTTAACAATATCTTGGAAATACATTTGAAGAAAGAGAATAAGATGCACAAAAAAAACAATAAAAATCTAATCAAAGAAAACGAGAAATTGACCAAGAAACTTGGTAAGCTGAAACAAAGAACACCCTTATCTCTAAACAAGCTTATAAATCAATGAGAAGAAAACATGGCAATACAAATATGAGAGACAAAAGGTAAAGGCTACCATCTACAAGGAAGGAAAGTATGAAGGTATTGATTGAATTATTTAGGTTGCAAAACAAGAGACTGCAAGATTAGGGATAGTGGGCACATCATCACTCAGAAGATCAAAGAGGAGAAAGCAAGCATGAGGATGTGCTTGAAGATCAGCAAGGGGGACATGTTGGCCCTCAATTTTGGTCAATTTTGCTTATAAAAAATCCACCTAATTTCCATCATATTCCACCTTATATCAGCCATATATGCCTCATTTTGACCTTATTATGCATATTCAGGTAATTAAATTAAGTTTTTCAATTTTTATAGATTTTTGTAAAAAATGGGTTTTAAGAGTATTTTTGGACTGCACTGAAAATCCCCGTAATAGCTTCTTGGAAGTCATATGTGAAGGACACTTGGGCATGAGTTGAGCATAGATTTGGAAAGCTTGGGAACCATGGATGGAAAAACACCTATCGGTTCAGTCAAAATGAGCTAAAACAAGCCCGATCAACGCTGGTCAAACTTGCCCTGTTTTTCAGAAATCCCTAGGAAAAAGGGCAGAATTAGTATTTTTTGGGATTTTCCTGATTTTGTGAAAATGAATGGATGAGTTCGACCTAGATGTCTGGGATTAGGATGGATAGGACTATTAAAGACATTATAGCTCAAGTTTGTTTATTATTTTCTTATTTAAATCAAGCTTATGAACCATTCAAGCATGCAAAATTTGTATAATTTTGTATTGAGACTCTTGAAGACTTGGAGATAGTTTGAAGAACCAGTTCCATTTTATATTTTTTTTTTATGCTATGGATGATTGATTAATTTTGTTGTAGCTGAGAAGTTGTTCAAGTGTGCAAGGCAAGGGTGGAGGGACCCCACACCAAGCTAAGTACACTTTTTGGTTAAATTAACATAATTTTCATAAACTAGTTTTGTTTCAGATTTATTCAGTCATTTAGATGTGTGAAGATTTATTATAGTTGTTGGATGATTACTAGTTTAATTTTAATTTTCATATGAAGAAACAAGCAAGAATTTAAGTTAAATTATCCTTCTATCTAATCATGAACAACAACTAAAATTCATCCTCTTTTCTTTGCTTGAATTATTTCCTAATTTTTCCAGTTTTAATGAAATGGTAACAATGATGGAATATAATTGTAAATAAGGACAACCCGGACATCCTAAGTTTGGATCCTCTTCTCCTACTTTTTGTAAATCTTAAACTATTGTTAATTAGTTATTTAGTTTCTCTTCGTGAAAGTAGTACTATGGGGAAGGACAATTGGGATCTCCTAAGTTAGGAGCCTCTTCCCTCACTTATTACATATTGAATAAGAAACTTCTTAGTTAGATTTTATATTTGTAATATGCATTTCCATAAATCTTAGAATTTAGAATATATTTTTAATATGCATTTATTTCAACTTCTATACTTTGTCTTCTAAAATTGACTACATCTGAAATCCATATATTTTGGACATGCTTGCAAGCTTATAAACCCGGATTGATAAGTAAAATATATGTGTTGTTTACTTAGTAAATTTACCCAACAGTTTTCATCCCTGATCCAACAGTAAAACCATCAATTTTTTAAAGCCCTAGAGCTGATCTAACTAGCCTAAAATCTATTCTTCATCCAGTCAAACCCTTTGGCTATGATCTCATAGAGAGAGCCCTCTCTAGTTTGGTAGGGCTAGCTACCAAACTGAAGGCTTGGTTTGAGGTTACCTCCATCGACATCCTTTCATCAGACTTGGGACATTGTGGAGGCTAACATTTATGACGTCATTACCGGGGAAATGAAGTGACAGATCTTCCCTGGGCGTACCATACTTCCTGATTGAATTCTAGGCCTATGGGTGACAGGATCTAGATTTCACGAAGGTTGATTCAAGTTATTGAGAGCTAAAGTGAAGAAGAAAAAATACATTGGCTCTGAAAAGACACACATGATCGAATCCTGATCCACATCCAGCTTCTCCCATTGAAGATCCGGAGAAACTCATCAGAAAACAGAGACCTCAACATTTTGAGATTCAATCAAGTTCATCTAATTTGGTAAGGTCAACATCCTTACCTACTGAGTTGTTTTCCATAGAAGATATTCCTTTCGATATGAAATTTGAATTATCTTTGTTTAGATCAAAATCAGAAACATCCTTGTCTGAAATCGTGTTTTATCCCTTAAGGTTGTCTGAATTCACATCATTATCTAAAGTAGTATTTGATTCTCTAAATCTTGAAGATAGTATATTGTCCATAGAATCCAATTAAGAGTCAGATTTTGATAGGAAGGTTTGGAGTTAGTTCGATAAAATTCATCAATTAGCCAACTATCTCTAATATACCTCCGAGAAGGCCTTCATACAGTATCAACACGAGCTCTTGTTTGTTGATCCTCTTTCAACCTCATTCAACCATACTGTTGCTTCTACACCATCTATTTCCTTTCCTACACAAACACCTTCATTACCAACACTTCTTATTGTACCTACAAATCTACCTCCTAGAACAACCATGGCTAGATTTTCTCCATTGGTTCTGCTGGGCCAGCTTACTGACTTACCGCAGAATTATGGACAAAGTCTTCCTCTCTTTGATGGAACCAATGATGTTACATCAAAGCAACACATTGATAAGATTACTGATTTCATTGATTTAGAAGAAGTAGACAACGATGATGCCAAGATGAGAATCCTTGCTTAGAGTTTCTTATGGGAAGTAAAGAAATGGTTCATAGCTTTGGTAGCTCATTCAATGGAGAATTCACAACAGTTGACGGATATTTTCCTCACCAAGTGGGAGGAAAAGAAAAATCCACTCCAGATTTTGGCCGAGTATAATTCAATGAAGAGACAACCTAATGAGTCGATCAAAGACTATACCACTCGCTTCAACAAGGTATACAACTCCATTCCCATTAATGTCAAACCTCCACTGGATTTGGCCTTGTTTCACTATTGAGATGCCTTTGAACCAGACATGACATATCAACTTAGAGAAAGGAACCCTACTTCATTGGAGGAGATGCAGAAAAATGCATTCAGTGTCGAAGCTAATCTTCTGATTAAGAAGTCAAAGAGTAAAGTGGAGAAGAGAATCACAATAAAAGAAGAGCCATCAAGTTCATCTGAAGCAAAGCTGGACAGTTTGATAAGAACTATAGAGAACATGGTAGATAGAATTTCAATTTCAGAAAGACAACAGGATAATCAACCTTGGAATCCTAACTTCTGAGGACAACAACAATAGCCACAGTTTTAGATAAAGCAGAGAGAACAGAGAGCTCCAGATCAACAAGCTTAACAACAAATCCGGACTCCATTACAGCAAAACTATGTTCAAGTGCCGAAAGAAGATGATGATATTGTTGAAGAGAATATTCTCTTTTCAAAAGATCAGGGACCTATTTATCTTATAGAGGATGATGAGTATATCGAAGAAACTTATGTGCGAGATGATCATGAACTTGTCCTTGCAAATGATGGTGGGTTGGCAGTCCAATCCGATGACTATCAAAGGGGGTATCTAAATGCTTTTAGTGCACAATATAGACTATAAATATCGAGAAATAGAGATGTTCCTATCACTCCAACTCAAAAGAGGACAACTCAGCAAATATATACTCAGCCCAAATAAACTTCTCAAGCTAGTTAAAACAAGGAGAAGGAGCCTGTTTCCATAAATCGGAGCAAGAACATTGAGGCATCTACAAGTACATCAAAGAAGGATAAATAAGTGCAAAGGAATGAAAGTCCAACAAAAGAGCAACCTAAAAATCGGGATAACATCGTGAAAGAGGTAGAAAAATAATCCAACTTGTTTAGCTTAGAGAGTGAAATTTCTAAGTTAAAGGTGTCCATTCCTCTCACTGAACTTGTTAAAAATGATAGATATAAATCTCATATTGCTAAGATGTTGAAATTAGACCACATGTCAGACATGGTAAATGTTAGTGATGACCATCCCGAACTTCTTTTTGGCCCAGCCGTAGATGGAAACCTTGAAGATAGTGAAGTCCCTCCCTTTTATCTTAGTTTGAGAGTCCATGATTATATTCTCCGTAATGCCATGCTGGATTATCAAAGACTTAGTTGTTTCTTTGGATCAAATTCTCGCTAAAAAATGTGTTGATGGATGTTGTAGTTGCTCACATACCTCCAAGGTATGGCATGCTACTTTCACGGTCTTGGGCAGCCAAATTGAGAGGTACTTTACAACTTGATTTTACATATGCAACAATTCTGGTATTTGGCCAGCTTGTGAAGTTATACCAAGAGGTGAAAATGAAGTACATGATGACTAGTAAGGATAAGCCTAAGAATCACCCGATTCACTCTATACATACTGATTTAGAATCATTTATATTGTATAATGATAGTGGTACTGATAATTTAGATATTCGTCTTGTAGAAGGTGAAGAAATTTAAGAGTTAATAAATAATGTACAAGTGGTCTTGAAAGAGGAAAATGGAAATCAGAATTCAGAAAACTTACAGAAAAACACTTCAAAGCAAAAGACAAAAGATTCACAGCAGGGATCAGTTGAATTAGAGAAATCTAAAGATCAGATTGAGACAGCTGATAAAAAAGAAGAAGTTCACAGCCCGCATAATTTCAGTTTCCCGATGATGAGGAAGGTCTTTGGACGATGGATTTTGATGGTGCTTTGGGGAAAGATGGAGTTGGCATCGGAATCTGGATCCATAGTCCTATACATCAGTAAGAAAAAATCCCAAGGAATGTAAGATTATGTTCCTACAAGCTAGCCTTTGATTTCTCTAACAATGAAGCAAAATATGAGGCCTTGATCACTGGTCTCCGAATTTTGAAAATGTTAGGCGCGAAAAGAATCACAGTATATGGTGACTCCATGTTGGTAATAAAGCAGGTAAACGGGGAGTACCGGGCTAAACATCCTAGGTTGAGAGCTTATCATAATGCTATTCTTGATGTTTTGAAAACTTTTCCAGAATATAATTTGTCTTTCATTCCTAGAAGCCAAAATTTCATGGTCGATTTACTTGCCACAATGACTAGTAATTTTAAGATTCCAATTCATTCCATTAAGAAGTTTAAAATTCATGTGAAGCATCGCCCAACTGTCCTTGACAATCTCAAATATTGGCAAGTATTTTAGGATGAATAACAGATTAATAATTTTCTGCATATGGAAGAGGAGTTTGCTAATTCCCACATGGATGAAGTGTACAGTGAAGATGATCAAGTAATTGAGGCTGCTAAAGTTGAAGTGCTGCATTTGAAGGACAACAACATTCCACGAGGTTTAGTGCCTTTGGAGGAGTTGTTTGATCATGATGATGTGGCCAAAAATCCCATGATGGTCCCCACAGAAACAAGTGTTGAAGATGTGAACATTGGTACAACTAAGAAACCCAAGATGGTCAAGCTATTAAGATCCTTGTCCCCCGAGTTGAAAGGTAAATACACATCTCTCTTGAAAGAATATTTCTGATGTGTTTGCTTGGGAATATTCAGATCTTAAGGTGTACGACAAAGATATCATCCAACACACCATCCCAATCAAGCCGGATCAAAAGACTTTCTGCTAAAAGTTGAGGAGAATCAATCCCAAGTTGTTTCCTGTTATCATTCCATACTTTTAACATTGACAAGAGTAATGACAACATAAAAACCACTTTGGAGCCTAGGATCTAGCCCTCCTAGACTCAGAGAGTGATCTCTCTATAAGATTTAGCTTTGTTTTTGTGATTTATGATATTAGGCTAGTTATATTGATTGTGAAGGTTGATTTTGGTTGGATTAAGGGATGTGTTTAAAATATTTCCATTGGGCTATGGAGTCATAACAGGCTGGGTTGTTGCATCAATTTTTCCAGAGAATTTGCAAGGCAAGCTAACTATAATTACTGGATCATTAAAACATAATGAATTATGGAATGAAATAAGAGTTGATTTTAGTAGTGGTTAAAAAACAATTAAGAATTATTTAACCAGACTTTAGAAGAAAAACATTTATATTGTAAACACAACTAGAATTAAGGTGTTCTGTAAGAAAATATCAATCTTCAGATTTCCATTTTACAATTAGAATTAAATGATACACTGAAAGAAATAACAGTGGAAAACATTAAACACAGTAAGAAAAGACATCACTAGATAAAAATAGCTCAAGAATATTGCAAAATAGTCTTTTATTATTGATGCTCCAACTCCAAAATTACAATGCTCCAAAAGAAAAGTTTACAATCTTGGGTCCAACCCCTGACATTGAAAAGAAATACAGTATTTAACTAATTCCTAGTGATTGTCGTATATACATGGGAAATTTTCTATTTATTACAATAATGATTTGAAATTTGAAAAATGTGACCACAAAGTGGACACGATAGAATAACTATGACATGTGGCTATAATCTGAAGAACACCGTTACTGTGTGCTTTAATCCATTGATGTGCTGGAAGATTTAGGTAATTTGATGCTGATATGTTGTGCTGATCCGTTGATTTGTAGAATTAATTGATTTGCTGAGTTGGCTGTCTTGCTGATATGCTGAGTTGTCACCCTTCTTGGTAATCACACAATTTCTCCCACTGCTGTGCATTTGGGATCTTGATCCTAATTAATTTCCTGTAAATCTCAGATGTCTCTGTGAACTTCATGAAATTTGGCCTTAACTGAAAAATATGCTTGATTTCATGCCGCCATTGAACCTTTAATCCATGTAAATTTTGTTGTATCTTTGGCAATCTCCTTCAGTTTCTTTACATAATCCTCTCTGTGCATGAGATTATCATTTATCACAAAAATAGATGGCAATCCTCTTTTAGTCAGTGGTTCGATTCTGTTAAAGAATCCGCTGACACCAATTTGTAACTGATGACACTTTTCTTCTACCTGTGTGACCAAAATATTTTTTTTGAGTACCTTCTTGACTTCTAGGATGGTTGTTGTTCTGTCCTCCACTCCTAGTGCTTCCAATTCAAACTTGTCCTTGGAACTCAATAATTTGATAATATTATTTGTTGTTTCACACATGCCTGTCAGCTCTCTATTTGTTTTGTCTATGGCATCATTTACTAATCCAATCAGATCCTTCTATTAAACAATTATTTGAATAGAAGGCCATATATCATTCATGGAGTAAAAAATACTAGTCCAAATAATTTCTTTTGCCTGGCCAATAGTCTGTCCAATATAAGTTTCACTATCTGTTTTTATTATTTTTTCAATATGTTTATGAGCTCTCTGTATCTCAATTTCATGATCATTGTCTGACCTTTTCTTCAAATCCTTCAAAGTGTTGATTTCTGCTTCAAGATTTTTTATTTCTGTTGTGTGCATGGTCATGTTCTCCATGGCTTTGGATAGATGCTATGCACCACCGGATGTGCCTGTAGTGGTTGGCGTAGCTGTAGGGATGGATGCAATAGGAACAACCTCAAACGAAACAATGGCCATTTCTATTGCTTTCTCCTTTTCTTTAACAAAAATTTCCATCTATGTCTCCATCTCCTTTAGCTGTGCAGACTACTCCATTATTAGCTTCATCATTTCAGCTTTCCGTGCTTCATTCTCCTCAATGTCCTTTATCAAAGGGTCTTCAGTTGTTGATATTTTGAGTTGTTTTCTGAGGGTTGCTATATCAACATTCTTCTTCTTCAATATCTCTTCCACAACTTCTACATTGGTTGGTTCATACCCAATATTTACCACTAAGTCCTTTAGAGATTTGATTCTTTTATCTTTGGCCAGAGAAGAGATCTTCCCCATTTTAAGCTGAGATTGAAAATTGGCCAATGATACCTGTAGTTTAGATAAGCTCATTGCAGTACTAGTCAATGAGGAGGAAATAATCTCTCCTGTCTGTTTATGCATTTCCATCTGGTCCATTGGATGGATGTCTTTCACATCAAATTCAAAAGTAGTATGCTTGAAGTCTATAGGTGATTTAGGTTGAGAGATCTGTGCTTCGAGGAAAGCCATCCTCATTTTTCCTTTCTTTGAGTCAAAGGCTGATAAAATCATGCTTTTTGAACTGCTAGTCTGCTTCCAAAACTGGTTGTAGGTGATGGTTTTCAGGATCTCATTTTTCAATTTCCCTGATTGTGTCATAGATGTTCTCCTCCTTTCCCCCTATAGTAGTAGTAGATGTAGGAGTTTGTAGGTTTTTATGTTAGAATGGAATTGTTGCTGAAGATGTGGAGAATATGGTATGGCCACCTGTTGGAGATGAACTTGGAGAATCCCTAATTGTGATGACTGTTTGCTACTCTTTTTCACTGCTTTGATCAATATCCATGTGGACTCTAGCCCTCTTTCTGTACTTCATCTTGAATTCTCTGCTAGATGTATTAGTCTCCATATCAGACTGATCATCTCTTGGCCTCTTCCCTGTTGTCTCTTTCTCAGGCTCTTTTCCCTTGTCTTCTTTTTCTTCTGTAGTCTGCTTTTCTAGGGGTTTGAATACTTGAGGTTGAGATCACATTTTCTTCAGCCTCCTGCAGTGTGTTTGCTACCCACTTTGCTTGATTCATAATCTGTTCAATCTCAGGTCTGTGGGTGTGGATATAAGGGGTTGATTTGTTCTCCACCCTTTTCTTGGAAATAATACCCAGTGGGTCATATGAACAAGTGAAGTTGTGATTAAATTTCATCTCCCTCAACATCTTATCAGCCTCTTCTCCTGTTTCTCTACTATTGCAAATGAAAGGACCAATTTGGGACTTGATCCTAAATTGAGATTTTTTCTTAGCAGATACAAAGTGCACCTCATCTGCATTGATCATATGCTTTATGTATCCCAAGGCAAAGATCCTCATGGGGAGGAACTTTGACAGCTTGTAGGGGCCAACTCACACACATAAATTATGGTCTCAGCATAGTTTTGGTACAAGTACCAATCTCCAGTTCTCGCTTAATCTGATAACTGCGTAATCTTCTTAATTTCCTCATTAATTCTTGGTTCCATTATACTACTGAGTATGCTCATTGCTGGATGCACAAATGAATCAAAAAATCTCTTGTATGTGTAATATTTTTGTTCCTTCATTGACATGGTTGTCCAAAAGATGACTGATTGAGGCTAAGAGTTATCATTAACCTTCCTAATTGTAAACTATAATCTGCTAGCTTGAAAATAGACAAACATATAGACCAAAACTAAAGTGTATTTTAACACTTCCTCTGTGTGAAACTTTAAAAATTTATCATGGATGGCATCAACTAAGAATTGGCTAAAGTTGAACATGATTGAAGGCTTAGAATCTGATGAGAGAATAGACATGAAACCTATCACGGCCTCATCTATCCACTGGTCTGAATGATGCCCCAGTAAATATGAAAGGACAGTGACAATATGTTGGGTTCTATCAGGGAAAGTGGATGAGGGATATGGAGGATTATTTTTAGGCAGTGGGGCATCAATAGCCATGAATAATTATAATGTTTTGTCTATGCTAGAAAAATACAGATTTTGGTACAGTTCTCTAAGGGCCTCATAAGAAAATGGAATGGTTTCTTCAACAGTAGGAGCCTACATCATTTGCTGGATTGACTGGGCATTGACAGTAAAAATGACTTCTCCTGTAGGGCATATTATAGCTCTTTGATTGATGTCATAGCATGCATGGAATTTCCTCACAAATACAGGGAAATTGTGGGTCTTTGGGAATATGAAATAGGGTAATTTGGTCTCCCTTAACCCTATATCATCTACTTCGTCAATTAGCTTATCCTCTAGCCAATAGTAGACATCGAATAAATCAAAATCTGGCTCTATCTCATGAATTTTGTAGTCTCTGTAAGCCAGAGCCACATGATCCAAGTCTACCTAGAGGTAAACCATAGGATTAAAGGGCTGCTGATCCTTCTTAGGAGACATTATTGTCCACTGTAAATAATTCGAGTGCAATTGTACAGAAAGTGATTAAAGAAGAAGGGAATAAAGAAGGGATCTTTTGCAGATCATAATCGGGAATGGAAAGAAGAAAGGGGATTATAAAAGAACTCTGTTTGACCTGTGAGGGAATTGAAAACCTTTATGTGCCTGTATTTTGATGTAAAACCTTTACAAATCGATCACCTACAACAATAGAATGCAAGAAAAATGGTAAACCTTGCCACAGGTGTGGGAAAATGATTTAATAAGGTGACTATGTAACCGTTGACATGGCGCGGGCCCGTTGGGTAACGACCTAAGCCATTCATTGTCTAACAGGCCTATGGTAGGAGTGTAGCTGATTGGATGGAGACGACATGAAGAAGTAGTCGTGGCGCAACAATTATGCAACGGTCAGAGGCGCAACAGTAAGTGGCGTAGTTTTGGCATAGTACAAACAATTTTTTGCAGGGGGTATGACTGCAAGGGTAGCAAGCTGGGCTAAAAGCAACCACGCCGCCTGACACGTAGCACATGGGGTGGTTTAGAATACCGTCCATTTCGGACTCTCTCTCTTTCCCCCCCCTTTGTCTCGAGGATGGGGCGAAAACCATCGTGGGCCGTTATATGAGAAGGAATGAGTGGAGATGGGACGGGAGATGAGGGTAGTTTAGCGATGATGTGATGGGTGATTAGATGGTGGGGTTGGGTGAATGAATGAATGGTGGGGGTATAGTTCAAGACTTAGGATATAGGAATTATGACATAAATATGTCAAAGGTGTTTTCAATGAAAGTTTAATTCCCAACCTTTAGAATAAGTACACCTTTGTCCTTTGATTTTTCCCTTTTTGATCAAGAACATATGAACTCTTTTGACTGCACTTTATGGGATAAATTTCATGTTTCCCCCATACTTTCTTCTTTTCATCCCTACCTACCCATGTCACTAATCTAACACTTTTTGTTCTTTTACAGGGTGCACTTAGATTGGCAAACCCAATTCACTTTTTCTTTAAAATTATAACCTACATCTATCCTTATTTCTTCCATTGAATCAATTTAAACAGTTGAGTCCAACTTTATTTCTACCTAACTATTAATATGCCAAGGTTAAACAGCTTGGAAAATATTTATTTTCTAACCTATCAACAAAAATTTAAAATTGTACAATCATGCATAAACTGTATGATTGAACAAGCTAATCTAATCAGTAGTGGCATTTTGAATTACAACACTTTCAATATTATTCTTTTTGGGTTTTTTTTTTTGAATATACCCTCTTTCATTTTCTTTTTCATATTTGTTTGGAAATCACTTGAATATTGAAAATCATACTCAATATGAAATTGCAACTCATGAAATACTCAATCACCTTGAGATCCTATGATTGATAGGATACTAACGCTGCCATCAATTGAAAAAGAGGTAAACAGATTTTACAAGGTTGGTATCATAGTTCCTATTCGATTTTCAGATTGGATGTCTAATCTTGTGCTGGTTAGAAAGAAGACATGAGAGATTTGTCTCTGCATAGATTTCATAAATATCAACAAGGTGTCATTAAAAGACAATTATCCTTTGCCAAAGATGGATCACATCTTGCAGAGGGTTGTTGGAGCTTCAAGGATGTCACTTCTTGACAAATATTTAGGATACAACCAGATCTTGGTGCATGAAGATGATCAAGAGAAGACAACATTCACCACACCATGGGGTACCTTCATGTATGCCAAGATGCCATTTGGGCTAAAAAATGCAGGGGCAACTTTACAGCGGGCTATGGACATTGCTTTCTCAAATTAGAATGATGTGTTTCTTATAGTTTATCATGATGATGTCACGGTATTTTCACAGTCAGATGATGAGCACTAGCACCATTTGAGGATAGTATTTCAGAAATGCAGAAAATTCGACATCTCGTTGAATCTGAAGAAAAGTTTATTTTCCATGGAGGAAGGTAAATTACTTGGGCATATTATTTCAAAGGATGGTATTGACATTGATCCCTCTAGGATCGAAGCAATTAGCAATTATATTTCCTGCACAACAAGAAGGAGATTCAATCTTTCAATGGAAAGATAATTTTTTTGAGATTCATTCCCAATCTCGCTGAGCACCTTAGAGATATGACAGATATGCTGAATAAGGACACTGAGGTAAGATGGTTGGAACAAGCTAAGAAATCATTAAGTTCAATAAAATTTGCTTTAACATGTGCTCCCACATTAATCAGTCAAGATTATACTTTAGATTTCATAATCTTTTCATTCGCTTCCGAGCACTCGTTGGCTGTCATACTAATTCAGGAAAAAAAACTCCAAGACGGAGCAACCAATTGCATTTTTCAGCCAGACCATAAGAGATGCAACAACAAGATATAACATAATTGAGAAGCAAGCCTTAGCCTTGGTGAAAGTATTGAAATATTTCTGGGTATACATTTTACATTCTCACATCCTAGCCTATGTTCCAAATGCAACGATAAAATATGTGCTGATGCAAACAGATCCAGAAGGGAGGCGAGGAAAATGGATTACAACCATGCTTGTGTATGTTTTGGAGATTAAGCCAAGAAAGCTGATCAAGGGGTAGGGTTTGGAAAAGTTGATGGCGGAATCAAATCTACGTGCGCTGGATATAAATATGATTTCTGCACTTTATGATGAAGAAGTTGGTGAATCGATGACACAGGTATCTCAAATTTTTCTCTCATCACCTTGGTATGCTGATATAGTTTATGTTATGCAACATTTAAATCCTATGGCGGGTATGTCTAAAAGCAGAGGTAGATCATTGAAATTAAAAGCTTCAAATTGTTGTATTTTAGAAAGTGTGTTATATTGGAAAGACCCAGGAGATGTCTTGTTGAATTGTCTCATAAAAAGTGAAGAGTGATTTCCACAAGGGTGGTTGTGGTGGCCATTTATATTGGAAGACCACAGCAAACAAAATCTTAAGGGATGGTTTTTATTGGCCCACTCTTTTTTTTGATGTGTAAAGGACCATGATGAGCTATCACGGATGTCAATTTTCCCAAGGAAAGAGGAAGCTTCTCCCGCTACCTTTGCAACTCATATCAGTCTAGGCGCCATTTCAACAATGGGGTCTTGATTTCATCTGTGAGATCAATCCTTCATCATCCGCCCATCACAAGTGGATTCTAACGACTACAAATTATTTTATGAAGTGGATTGAAGCAATCCCAACAAGGTAAGCAACTAATTTGGTTATTATTCAGTTTTTGGAATCTAATATCTTGTTTAGATTTTGTTGTCCGCAGAAGATCATCACAGATAACATAGCTGCATTCAAATCCAAAAATATGGTGGAATTTTGTGAGAATTACAATATCAGTTTGGGACATTCAATGACATACTACCAACAAGGTAATGGTTTTGGCCAAGTCTTCAAATAAATCTTTGGTCAACATTATCAAGAAGATGCTGGAGGTAAACAAGAAAAATTGGCATAAGAAGCTCATCAATTACTTATGGGTAGACAAAGTAAGCAACAAGAAGTCCATAGGCATGTCACATTTTGAGTTAGTCTATGGGATTGATACAGTATTTCCTAATTCTCTCACTGTTCCAGTCATGAAAATGTTGCAGGAAATTGGTAGCGAGCCGAATGATGTTCAACGACGAATAAATCAAATGATCCATTTACAACAAACCAGGGACGAGGTGTTTCAAAACACTTCCAAGCTTCAGGAAAGAATCAAGAAAGTGTATGATCGCAAGACAAAGACAAATGACTTCAGCATTGGTGATGTAGTCCTCCATTGGGATGCAAGAAATGAAGATAAAGGGAAGCACGGTAAGTTCGATAATTTATGGAAAGGACCATACTAGATTTTAGCTTCAAGAGGAAAACATGCTTACCTGTTAGAAGAAATGAATGGACAAGACTACGGAGGAGGACTAGTCAATGGTAGGCTTCTCAAGCATTACCTGTTTTGATCAGAATTATGAAAATTTTTACTATCATTGTACATATATATTTACTTTTTCTGCCAAAGTGTGAAGGAGTTAATCATTGAAGTTTAGAGCTTGAAGTGAAGGCCATAAAGTTTCTATGGTTGGCTGTTGATTTCTAGTACAATAATTTTTTGTTTTAGTCAGAGTTAGTTCAGTTTGTCAGTTGGTTTTCTGTTTTGAATTTAGTCTTTTGATTTTGACTCCATGCCCAATGGTTAGGATACTTGAGCCCACGTGGTGTAGAGCAGTTGGTGATGGGGTTCACTATTAGGGCACTCCGTCTGCACGGTCATCGATTCAAAACCTGTGGGTGGGATGGGAGGAGAAAAAATGGAAAGATTAGGATTAGTCTAAACTACAAAAAAAAAAAAAATGGTTAGGCTACATGGTCTACAATGTTCTTGACACCTCCAAGGAGATTCCATCCCCGGTTGGAGCCAATGTTACTGTCAGTTAGTTCTGCCTGTTACCAGTGATCAAAAGGGCTCTTTCAAAATATTTATTAGGGTGCCGAGTCAAAATTTTACGATTTTAGTAGGTCTTCAAATAAAAATTTGGTCATTTCCTAGTGGTGTCTAGGACTATTACTGCTCCTTCCAAAAAAATTCACCTGCTGGTCATTACCATCTCTCAGCTGGATGAGTCATCATTTCAAGGTCTCCATATTCCTTTCATTCATTCTATCATGGCCTTCATTCAGCTTAGTGTCTTCATTAGGTCATTAGGGTTTCAGTCATCAAAAACAGCCATTTCATGCATAAATCCAGCAAATAAAGGAGTAGTAATAGGGAAATTGCTCAATACAGTTTGTTTCAAGTGTATTTTTTATTAAACATGATGTAATAAGTTCTAAAAGTTCCAAAGCTGCATAGAAAGTTCCAAAGCTACATAGTGTTCAAATCAAAAGTGAAAAACATGTAGTGGACCATCCCACTACTATGAAGAAAATTGGCTACCATAAGCTATAAAAGACCATTTAAAATCATTCATTTCATTCACCTCATTGATAAAGAGCTCTCACTCATCAAAAAATACTTCCTTAGTAATTTTAGGGTCAAAAGGCATGCCAAAAATTGTTTTCAAGCAGCCACGCTACGTTTTCTAACCTTCACTTTGCGTTTTCCTCTACATAATGCGTTTTCACTGGAGAGGCATCAAACCAGTTTTAAAGGGTTCTCAAAGGCCATCCAAGTGTCCATAATCATTCTAAAATTAAGTGACATGTCCTTGAACCCTCCTATCAACTCAGTTTGCTTGTTTCTATAGTGAAAATCCAACATTTGTCCCCACCCTGTGTTTTGTTGGGTGACCCTTATTTTCAAGTTTGCAAGGTAAACACACCTATCTCATAGACATTTTACCCTCACTCACACTCAAAAGAAACTCTCATAGCCTTCGCACCCCCTCACTCTCGTTTCCTAAGCTCTAAACCCTAAACCCTAGCCTAACGCTACATTTTTGGCAGTTTTCTTAGCTAGGACTGTGTTAAAAATTGCCATACCCATGTCATCCCCTTCCACTTCCTACAGTTCCCTAAGACCCCTATCCACTTACCTAAAATTTCTTACTTCCATTTCCCTTCCCTAACCCCTTCAAACTATCCCTTCACTCACTTCCCCTATTTTTTCCCGCTAGGTTTTTCCCCTTGCAAACTATCAACACGGAGGAGAAGAAGCCCTATAACAAAGGATGCCACATGTCTAGGTATGAACCACTTAACATAAATGAAATAATGTCTTCCCCACTTGCTAAACAGTTCTTTCAAAATACTGGGTGCATGAAGTTTTGTGAGCAAATTGAAAGGGTCAAATACCATGCCAAGCTCACTAATTTGTTTGCCACTCACATTAAAGGAGATAAAGTCACAATTGCAGGGGTTAGCTTCACAATGACAACTGAAGCCATATATAGAGCAATAGGGATACCAAACAGTGGTGAAAAGTTGTTTAAAAACCTAGATTTGGATATGCAAAATTACAGACCTTACATCAAAGCTCATTACAAAGATGACATCAGGAAAGTTTTTCATTTTGATAAGCTTCTTGACATGTTTGCTCCATTGATGAGGGTCATTATGAGGTACTTGGTAGATTTAATATATTTTACAAGTATCATGTCATATTTATCATGCACTTCACAGGGATAAAACCTCTTAACCTATCGTATTATCTCCACAAGAGCTTGGCTAAGATGGCAGGGAAGTTGCAACATAGAAAAAGTAATCTTCAAGCCAGTCTCTTTCACCATGCCCTCATAAAAAATATTGTCTTGCACCAGCTTGAGGAAAATAACATCACTTGGGAGACATTCATTCAATCTCATGACTTTTTTCCTTCTGCTAGTCAAACAACTAGCTGAGGTATATCATCAGCTACACCATCAACACCATCCAGACAAATGGAGATTGGTTCATCTAACAGAGTTTCAGTGAAGAAGCCCTTGAGGGCTGAGGTGACCAAAACCTATTAGAGAGGTAGGAGACTTGTGTTTGTTCAAAAAATTGTGGAAGGGGCCAAGCCTACACCAACATCACATAGATCACGAGCACAACATGAGCCACTTTTGCAAGATGAAGGACCATCCCATATTGACATTGACATGGCAGATTTGGAGAGGGATGAAGAGCATAAATCCACAAAGCAGGTAATTATGGAGAAATATGCTGATATTAGAGAGCTTAAGGATAGCTTGTCCAGAAACAACTTCATGATTTCATCCCTTAAGAAGGAAAACATGCAATTGAAGGTAAACCAACTAATTTTGAATAGACATAAGGTTGATGCTAGTAAAGAGGCAATAAAAGGAAAAGAAATAGTTTAGATTGATGATCCAGATGAGCATGAAGAATAGGTTAGAAGAAAGAGGCCAAGAACTAGAGGCCTAAAGAGGGCACTTCAGCAACAAAGAGAGGAATTTCCACCAAAGGCACATAACACTGTTACCGATCAAACAGGTAACCTGACCTCAAAACGGGAACTCTAGCCCAAAAAGTCTCAAAAAACATGAAAAAACACCCCCCAAAAAAAAAGTGTGTCTTCCAGAACGCACTTGGTTTTTTTTGAAGGTCAAAATTCAACATTTTATAAAATTATGCTAAAAACAAAATTGTTTGTTGAAAAAAGGATTGAAAAAACACCCTCAAAACAAAACCAGTTGATGCTGGAATAACAAAAAAAAAATTTGTGTCATAATTTTGACACTTGTAACAATGGAATTAAAGACAACATATTAGGACATTTTTTAAAATCGTAAATTTCTAACATTTTTTATAGATGATGTTAAAGATAAACAAATACATGTCCGAAGGGCTTATCATTTCGAACAATTTTCATCCATGTTGTTAAACATAAAATATCTTGACTCTAAACAACCCCAAAATTGTAATTATTGTCAACCATAACCTTAAAGATAAAATTTGGTAGCGCATAAAAACCTTAATGACAAGTTGTAAATCTAAAGTTTTTTGATCTTAAGTGTTCAACATACTTGAACAATGAAATTATGGAGAAATTATAAGACTTAACAATTTAAAAAAATGAACAAGTAAATGAAAAAATTATCATTGAACAGAAACAAGTAAGAGTAATTTTAATTTTAAAGGATAAAAACTTATCTTTTTTCAAATCTTTTTTTTTTATAACTTTAACGGGTATGAATTTTTATTTATAAGAAAAAGAGAGGGCAGGGCTATGCCTTAACGCCCCGGATTACATCATAGAATTCCAGCAGCAGCTGAATTTAGGACTTGACTTTAACAAGGCATTTCATCAATTCTTTCCTCGTTTATAAAGAGCAGCCCTTTCTGCGTTGCGCTCCCCTTGTTGGCCATCAAGTCGGCTTCACTGTTTGAGCTTCTGAGGATGTGGTAAAATTTATAAGAAGTGAAGGCTGAGAGAACCCTTTTTAGTCTTTCCAGTATTCTGTTAAGGCCTGCATTTTTGAATTGCTCTTCAGTGTTCATATTTTTGATGAGGATCTCCGAATCGCCAAATACCTGTATATCTTTGATCCCTTTATCCCTAGCAATCTGACAGGCTTTGAGGAGGCTTAGAAGCTCCGCTTGATTATTAGATTTCATACCTAGACCCCAGTAGAAAGAGTCACGGGAAGCGCCATATGGGGAGTAAATGATCCCACCGGCACCAGAAGGACCGGGGTTCCCTTTGGACGCCCCATCAAAGAAGATAGAGTTTGTCTTTTGAGCTCTCCACCATTGCTGAAATGATGCATCAGGGTCTCTCTTTCTCCAAGAAGGGGTCGCTGTTTGGGGAGAGAGAAGGTACTTTCTGCGATGAGGTTCAAGAGACCCTAGCCACCTCTTCTCAACCGGCTGAAGCGTAGTGTCCTCTTTGTAATACTGCTGTTGGGCAGCTTCCAAGAGAAATGTTCTGGCTTTTGCAGCAACTTGCAACGGGGTGTGAGTCAGTTCATTAAAAATCTTCTGGTTACGCGCCATCCAAATCTGCCAGCACACAAACTTGGGAAGGGCGTTCCAGACTTTGCGCCAAAAGGACTTGTGGGGGATACTATATGGGTATAGATGACTCCATTCAACAAATAGCTCCGAGACAGAGGTTTGAGAGGGAGAGTTCATATGAAAATCCTATAGCATAAGATCCCATACTTCCTTAGCAAAATGACAGTCTATGAATAGATGTTGAGCGGTTTCATTGTTGCACCTGCAAAGAGCGCACCTGTATGGGCCAGCGAAATTCCTTTTTGCCAAGTTGTCACCAGTTAGAATCTTATTTTGAACCAACGTCCAGAAAAAAAAATTTACTTTTGGGAGTGCCAAAGGCTCCCATACGTTTTTCCAGAATGCCGCGTTATGCTTGCTGTTCCTAGAAGTTTGAAAGGCACTGTATCCAGCTGCTGTTGAGTACTCTCCAGATTTACCCCATCCCCATCAATCCTTCATGGAGCTATGTATTGGTGCTGCGCCTTCCAGAATTTCGAGAAGTCTGTTTAATTGAGGTTGCAGCCAGACAGGGGTGTCGTGGATTGCCCAACCGGCCCAATCTCCACGAATGTCCCATGACGAGATATCAAAGACTCTGTGCATGCCTGCAGAAACAAGCCAGACTCTCAGTTCTGCGATCTCTTCATTGTCGATCAAAGGCTCTCTCCCCATTATACGATCATGCCAGAGGCTTATATCTTTTCCGTTCCGTGGGATCCTGTACGCGAAACGTTTGAAGAGTTTACTACTCTTGAAGAAGAGTTTCCCCAGCAGCGTGCTATTTGCTGTGTACCCCAGCTGAAGGTCTCTGAATGCTGCCTTATTTGTGTATTTAGCTCTCAACAATGCGCTGACAGGGTGCGTTGGCTCTTTGAGCATCTTCCACAGAATTTTTCTTCCGGGAGCAAGGTTGACCAGTGAGGGGTCACGGATTTGCAGGCCACCCTCAGCTATTGGTTTTTTTACAAGCTCCCAGTTGACCAGGTGTAGTTTCTTTTCATTACCCCTCCCTCCTTGCCAAAGGAAATCTCTGAGGAGAGTGGAGATCTGATCCATTACATTTCTAGGGGCGAGCAAGAACGCAACTTGGTAGATTGATAAGGCAGACAGTTGTGACTTTATCAAGGTGACCTTTCCTCCTTTTGTTAGCCAGTACCCTCCCCATGAAGAAATTTTGGTTTTGAATTTGCTGATAATGTCACTCCAGAGCGACCTCTTATTCATTCCAGAAATTATGGGGAGCCCGAGGTATTTGATCCTGTCCCATTGGGAGTGCCCTTTGAATCCAAGAAGATTAGCTATATTGTTGAGCTCCTGTTGGTCAGTGTTCCAGCTAAAAACTTCGCTTTTCCTTTCATTAACTAGAGCTCCCGAGACTTTGTAGTAATTTCTGATGACTGAATCGAAGGCCTTAGCTATTCTGGTTGAGGCTCCTCCCAATAGAATCGAGTCATCTGCAAAGAGTGCATGATTCAGGGAGTTAACTCTGCTGGTGGGTTTGAGGCTCGGAAGGGAACCTGTCCTTCTTTCTGCTTCGAGTTTTCTGCTTAGAGTTTCAGCCATTAAGATATATAAAAAGGGGGAGAGTGGGCATCCCTGCTTGATGCCTCTCCTGGCTTGAAAGAAATTAGTTGGCCTGCCATTAATGAGAGGGGCTATCCATGGATTTTCCGTGCAGGCTTTTATGAGATTAACAAACTGGGGAGAAAAGCCAAAGGAAAGCAAAACTTTGCTGAGGAAAGTTCTGTTGACTCTGTCAAAAGCATTCGCCATGTCTAACTTTATGAGCATACCTTTCTCATTTCTTTGCTTGCTTGAGTGTATGGTCTCCTGCACTTGTATGACATTGTCCAATATGTGCCTGCCTTCTACGAAACCTCCTTGGGAGCTAGAGATCATTCGTGGGAGTAAGGGCTTTAATCTGTTAGCCAAAAGTTTTGCCAAGATCTTGTAGGAGGCATTACATAACGAGATTGGTCTGAATCTTGCAAAGGTTTCCGGATTGGTGTCTTTGGGGATCAGAGCTAAGTAGGTTGAGTTGGTGCTGCCCCCTACTTTCGCTTTTTTCAAGAATCCCCGAATCATCCTTTGAAGATCATGTTTGATTATGTCCCAGCATGCTTTGTAGAAATGAATTGTGAATCCGTCGGGTCCGGGGGCCTTATCTGAATCCATGGACCAGATTACTTTGATTATTTCTTCCTCAGTTACAGGTTTGCAAAGTTCAGAGTTGACCTCCGGAGAAATGAGGGGAGGAATATGACTGAGAAAATCTGCTTCTTCTTCTTCTTCACCTTGGGTGTCCGAACTGAAAAGGTTTTTAAAATGTATTTCTGCTGCTTCTTTGACTTGTTGGAAACCCTTACAGATATGTCCCTCCGCAGTCTTTATTTCTGCTATATGGTTCCTTGACAATCTAGCTCGATACTGTCTATGAAAGAAAGAGGTATTACGGTCCCCAGCTTTTAACCATAGGCTTCTGGACTTTAATCTCCAATACTCTTCCTATTTTCTAAAGGATTGAAAGGCAGATCTTTGGGCTTTAGTTTCCATTTCCAGCATCTCTTCATTGATGATTTTGCTTTCCATATCATTTTGAAGGGTGTGCAGAGCCAGAACTACTTCAGCTCTTTGAGAGGAAGGGTTGGGAGCTGGTTTTTTGATCCATTCCTTCAACGCTTTTTTGGTGGACTTTAGCTTTTGCTCCCAAACGTAGCTGGGAGAACCTGAGAAGGAGGAGGCCCATGCAGCAGTCACCGTCTCAGAGAAGCCCTCTCTCTCAATCCATAATGGAGAAAAGTGAAATGGGATGGGGCCCAAATCCTCTTCGTCTTCTAGACAGAGCAGAATTGGCTTGTGGTCTGAGGTAAGCTTGGGCAGAATTTTAGTTGTTATGATCTTCTTATTCATGAGAAGAGGGGTTTGAACTAGAAAACGATCTAACTGGGCAGAAATGTGCTCTGCCCCAGTTCGATTATTTGACCAGGTGAAGAGTCCTTGAATTGGGTTAAGATCTAACAGATCCCATTGCTGGGCGAGCTCTTCTACTATGGCAACCATGGGATCTTTGGAATTGGATCCACCACTTTTCTCTTTGGCTTTCAATACGATGTTGAGATCCCCAGCAAGGATGATATTGTTGGGGGATTCTTGTTCTAAAAATGCTGCTAGAGAGTTCCAACAGTCTCTTTTTTCTGAATAAATGACAGGGACATAAAGATTGACAAGAGAGATTTTCAACTTACTTGCAAGATGGCTAATTTCCGTGTATATCTAGTGTTGGGTCTCGTGAGATTTGATCAGCTGGTGTTTGTCTTTGGACCAAAGAGTTGCCAGACCTCCCGAAGAGCCCCTCGCACTGACCGCTTTGCCTGAGCTTTTTTTCCATTTTGACTTGCTGATTTCTAGCAGTGCTTGCCCTGCTATCTTTGTCTCTTGGAGCAAGAGGATATCTGCAGGTTCCAATTTCAATAGGTCCTTTACTGCTTCTATTTTTGCGTGGTTCCCCAAACCTCTGAAATTCCAAGAGACCAGCTTCATTATTTACCTGAGAGCGGAGTGGTGCCACCCTTATGTGGCCTGGACCTGCTATTTCTTCCGATCGACATTTCTATTGTGGACTGGCTTCCTTGTGTTTTGAGCCTTTCAGCTTCTTCTTCTCTCTTTTCCTTGCGGGATTTCCTTCCAGCTCTTTTCGATGGTCGCTCATAGATTTCTTCTTCTGAGGATTCTGAGCTTTCAGCTGCCTTTTTCTTTGTGACTTCTGCATAGGTAGGGTTGGGGGGGCTGCCTTGGGGTGCTTCAGATTGTATGGCAGCCCCACCCTCATTGCTAGTAGGAGAGGCTTCTGTTTGGTCCTCCTTTTCTTGAGCAATGTTCGATGGGTCAATTTGTGTTCCCTCAGTTCCTTTTAAGATTTCTTCCGTTTCCTGAGTGGGAGTGGGGATGTTCCTAGCTCCTGCTGCGGCGCTTTTTCCTACATCTTTTTTTGCATGGGCTGTTCTCTGGACTAGTGTCCATTGGTCCCCGTTGTGTTTGTCTGATTGCTCCTCTGCTCGCTTCTTATAGTGCTTTGAAAGTGTCCATGTCCGTGGCAATGTCTACATTTAAAGGGAAGCTGTTCATAGTCAAGCTCTTGGATATGCGTCCATCCTGCTACCGTGAGCTTGATCGCTTCAGGCAATCCTTCTTCGAGGTCAACTTCTACACAGATTCGGGCGCAAGAGTACTGGTCTTTTCTTACTGCTTGATCTATGTATTTTCCAAGCGTGTTCCCGATGATCTGAAGCGATTTTTGGTTCCAGCAGTGAAGAGGCAGATGAGGGAGTCTCACCCACACCGGCACAGCAGATGGGACATCTTGTGTGGGATCGAAATCAGGGGTCCATTTGTTTAAATACAAGCCTTGCGGCCCCATGAAATAGGGGCCATTTCTGAATATTAAGCTTCTGTCTTCCGGGTTTTCAAACACAAAAACGAAGAACCCTTTGCCCACGAAATAGCTCTTGACGCCGTCTTTTATCAATGGTTTCCAGTTTCTTTGTGTCCATTCCTCCACGGATTTGGGAGACGGCCATAGGCCCGTAAACTGGCCTATGAGGCCTCTTTCTGCCAGGTTTAGCGCCGCTTTACAAGTATCCTCCTCAGGCAGAGCAACTACAGGGATCGAATCCATTTTTTTAATGAATTTCTGCTGAAAAGCGGTTGGAGGGCGTTTCGACCCTGCTGCTATCAAAGTTCGAAATGCAGTCACTTCGGGCGGATCTGCTGGGGGGGCGGAGCCCCCGGGAGACCCCATTGATCAGCAGTGGAAAGGAACGGGGCTGTGCACAGGGGCGCAGCAGCCAGGGCGGCGTAGAGAGGCTCCAAGAACCCTAGCTAGCAGAGCACAGGGGGGAGCAGCGCGCCCAAGGAGTTCAATATCTTTTTTCAAATCTTACCATAAGACAAATTTAAATATAATTTCAAGCAAAACCTAAAAATCAAGCATCAAAACAAAGTGTTCTGTTTCAATGACGCATACAATTATTAAAACTTTTAAAAGTATCTTATACCAAATGGTAACAATACATAATATCATGGTAATATCATTGCATAATTTAAAAATTCAACATTAGTTTCTATTTTCTATTTTACTTATAATTAAAATATCAACATTGGTACATTGAATATAACATAAATTATTTTTGTAATTCATTGTTACATTGTCTATATTCTAAAGAAATGAATTCTTCATAATTAAAACATATAATCCAACAAACATAGAAATGTCTCAGAACTTCATGAAAAATGACATGGAAGTCAAAATTTCTATTTCAAGTTACCATGCAAACATCAATTACATAAAAGTGTTTTAGATAGTTATTCAAAATCAGCCATAGGTTCTGGCACACCATCATAAGCTACATCTTCAGATGAATGGCTCGATGCAGATGAAGATGATCCATATTTTTCTCTTTCATCAACTAGTGCTCCATCTGAGTCAACATGCATGCCCACCATTTCATAGTTCAAAAGTCTTGTAGATCTACGTCTACATTCTGCAGAGTCCCATTTCAACAATAATTGTTCTGGTAGCAATTTCTTCAAAATATTTATGGTCTGCAACCGAAGAGTTCCTCTCTTTGTCAAATTGAAGTCATACACAAGTATGTCAACATCCTCCAATTTTAAGACATCTGTGCGGCGACGATTTATATTTGTGTCCTTTATTTTTCTCTTTCTGCCAATTTTTTTTTCCACTACCATCTCTGGCTTGTACACACCATTGAAAGGGTGGGTACTTGTGGCATACCAATGTACATCAACAGCTGTAATTTCTTCATTTTCATTAATGACCTTTATAACCTTGGCAATCCATAATGGATAGCCAAGTGGATCTTCATCTGCTAACACTGCTATCATGCAACCCTCCTTAAGATCCTGCACAGAACCCCTGTAAAGGTCTTCCATGGCTTCACGTTGTGCACGTGATCTTCTAGAACCAATACATATTTCTCTTTCCTCTACCCGTGGGGAATTAATAATAGCTTGAGGCTGTTGTTGTTAAACATTGTGTGTTTCCTGATGTTCATGTTCATTGTGGCCAAAAAAAAGGAGTCTTCAAAAGCGTATCCCCATTTACTGATCTTGAAATCATATCACTTTGATTACTGAAAAAAGACTCCCACCAAACTGAATCAACAACATCGAAGTATTCATATGTATCTCTAATACATCTTTTAATTTCCTCTAGACATTCAGAATAATTTATGTCTCTCTTCTGCCTTCGTGCATTATGGAGTTCAGAAACTGACTGTAATAACAATATCTTTGATGAAAACATTGACGCTCTGGAATGAACTTCAAAAATGCTAAACCTGATGATGGTCCCCATTCTTCAATAGTTGAATACTTCTTGCCCCATATAAGTGTTATCCCATCAATTTTTTTGATACGAAATTGAAGCTGGAAGCTAATGTCGTTAAGTTGTTCAATGCATTTCTCCTCACCATGCGATCCAAAAATAAACTTTCGCATGTCAATAGTTTCTTCCAACACATGAAAAACAGGCTCTGGAATGTACGATTTCTTAATACATTCAATTAATGATGGCAGGCTCCCAACACCTTTCCTCCTCAATGTTACTGAAAAACGACTAAACATTTGATCAATATGATCATGAATATGCCCAACAAGAAGGAAACCAACCTTTATCTTTTTAAAAATCCCCAATTCAACGAGCATGTTTAGATACCCAAAAAGAACTTGATTTTTGTTCTCACGACTTGTGTTGTCTAATTGTAAATACAAAACTTCAAGAAGAATCCCAGACCAATGAGTAACCACATCATGGATTATAGTTATGGTCAAATTTGCATCATTGTGAATATTTGGAGTTGTGAAGAAAACTCTTGGAAATATCTTCTCATTAAATACCATACAACCAACCAAGTGAAACTGAATGAAATTTTCCTCCTGTAATTTTTTTGGCGTGCGGACAAAATGTGGAAGAAGTGTTTTCTTTTGGTCCATACCATCAATTATCAATCCCATATATTTATTTGGATGATGATAACACTTCTTTCGATGTTTATACAACTTTTGTCTTTCACTTGTTTGCTGATTGCGATGGTCTTGAAGTTCTTTGACAACGGAATCTGTACATAAAATAAAAGAAACATATGAATAAATATATTTTCATAGTTGATAAGTATCAAATTTTAAAAAACAATGTTTTGAACACATACCTCTTTCTGCCCCTTGACATTTATCTCTTTTTGCTTTAAGAGAACCACATGTGCTGCAAATCCCCATCTTTGTCTTCTTAGGAATACGAACATTGTTGAATTCAGTTTTCCATATCCTTGTAAAATAAGAATATGTAATAACATTACCAATTCCTTCAACAACTTCTGCATAATCTTTGTATAACATGAATATTTCTCGTCTCGAGAAATTATCTAGAATATGTATTGTGTCTTTATTTGGCATACACTCTCCATGATTTGAAAAGAAGTCTTTCATCCATGTCTTAGCAATATTTGCAAACGGCCCCACCTCCCGTTTATAACGTGCTTCTGAATAATATGTGGGATCCCTTTCCAATCTATCCTGGATTCTTGACAAACGACAATTACCAATTGAATACAACATTTTGAACGCCTTTCTGCAAAGCAATACATTCCCAATATGATAATCATAACCTACTAGTGTAGATTGCATGCAACCCACAAAATATGAATTTTGCATGCTTTTATTCATTGACATATATGTTTTCCTTTTCTCCAAAGCAAAGTTGAAATCCATATTTTTCAAGCAATCCCTTCGACAACATTCACTTGAAATCAAATGAACGACAGAATTTTTTGTCGTGAGATATTTTTTCCTCGCCCTTGTATAATTGGAATGCTTTGGATTGATATGAAAAGGTCTACTCCTACTCCTAGTTGCAATATTTGCTTGCAACGGCTTCATCATTCCATCATCCTTTGTAAAAGTAGTTTCATCACCATTAGAAGGAATATTACCCCCACTATCATCATCCTCAACATAGTTAAGAAATTCATCAACATCATTGCATGGAAAATTTTCTTTACCATCATCAGTTGAAGAAAACATTTCACAAGAATCATCAACACTTTTGTAACCCTGACTCAAAAGAAATTCTTCACCATCTTGACCCATGCTTTCAAATTCTTCCCTGGGAGGATTCAATTCTTCATCACCATGAGTGTCTTTGAAATTGTCACTTGGAGAAAATGCAATATTCAGATTTGTGCCTCTAAAATTATCATTTGCAAGAAACTCTTCATCCTCCCCTTCCTCAGTGGTGCTCTCATAATCCTTGGGATTAGGCATAAGTGGAAGCTTTGAATTTGTATTCACTAGAATTTCTTCATCCTGCCCCTCCCCTTCCTCACTGAAGCTCTCATAATCCTTATGATTAGGAATAAGTGAATGCCTTGAATCTATATTTATTGAAAATTCTTCATCCCCCCCTTCATCAGTGGATAAATTATAATCGTTATGATTAGGATGAAGTGAAAATTTTAGCTTTGGAAATTCATCTCCGTCTTCATCAGTGGTGCTGGCATAATCCTTAGGATTAGGACGAAGTGGATATTTTGACGCTGCAAATTCTTCATTCCCCTCTTCCTCAGTGGTGCTGACATAATCCTTAGGATTAGGACGAAGTGCATATTTTGACTTTGCAAATTCTTCATTCTCCTCTTCATCTGTGGTGCTGACATAATCCTTAGGATTAAGACGAAGTGGAAATTTTGACTCTGGAATTTTTTCGTCCCCCTCTTCATCAGTGGTGCTTGCATAATCCTTAGGATTAGGACGGAGTGGAAATTTTGACGCTGTAAATTTTTCATTTCCCTCTTCATCAGTGGTGCTAGCATAATCCTTAGGATTGGGATGAAGTGGATGTTTTGACTTTGAAACATTATCATTCCCCTCTTCATCAGTGGTGCTTGCATAATCCTTACGATTAGGACGAATTTGATATTTTGACTCTGGAAATTTTACATCCCCCTTTTCATTAGTGGTGCTGGCATACTCCTTAGGATTATGACAGAGTGGATATTTTGACTCTGCAGATTCTTCATTCCCCTCTTCATTTGTTGTTCTCGCATAATCCTTAGGATTAAGCTGAAGTGGATATTCTTCATCTCCCTCTTCATCAATGGTGTCCTCATAATCCTTGGGATTAGGACGAAGTGAAACTTTTGACTCTGGAATTTTTTCATCATGCCCTTCATCATTGTTGCTTTCATAATCCTTAGGATTAAGAGTAAGTGGTATAACTGGCGCTCGATTTTTTGACTCTCTAATCATGGTGAACGAACTCTCGTTATATTCATCACTCTGAATAGAGTTGTTGCGTGACGAAGATGTTGATGTTCTAGAAAGAAAAACTTCGTTATCAGAAGAAACCATGGCTTTCAACAAGAATAGGTTGAATGATACAAATTCCTCTCCCACTTACAATATATAGCTTAAAGACTGAAAATTTCCCTCCAAAAAAATTCGCGAAAAAATTTCCCTCCAAAAAAATTCACAAAAAACTTTAACTATTTTAACTATAATGACTACATGTAAATATTTTAAGTTTTTTATTTTAAACTTACGTTATATTCATCTAAAATATATTTCAAAATTTATTAATACACTGTTGGTCTTCAAATATTTCAACATACTTTCTATTCAAAATATCCACAAAATATTCCTTTCATGCATGTCTTCGAAACTAAAATAATTTTCTTATTTGAATGGTTTAAGATTGACTACATGTAAATATTTACAAAAATAACAACATGTAAATATTAACTATTTAAACTATAATTAACTACATGTACATATTTTAGATTTTAAAATATAATCCCATGATTTTAAACATTGATTACATGTAAATATTAACTATGATAACTAAATACAAATATTAACTATTTTATCTATAATATTAAATATAATTAACTACATGTAAGTATTTCATATTTTAATTTTTAATCTGAGATTATATTTGAATTATTCAACATTCAGTATATGTAAATATTAAATAAAATATTAATTATGATAACTACATGCAAATAATAAGTATTTTAATTATAGTATGAACTATAATAAATTAAATGTAAATATTTTAAATTTGAAATTTTAATCCCACATTTATTAAACAGTAAACCAATTAGACAATATACGTTATTTAAAAGGAATGATTGTTTCTATTCATCATATCACATCAAGTTTTCTGGTATTTGTTAGAGCAAATTTCTGGAGGTGTTGCGTTGGCATTGGTAATTTCGTGGAGGCATTGCATTGGCATTGGAAGCGTTGTGTCACTGTTGGTAATTTTGTGGAGGTGTTGCATTGGCATTGGTAACTTCGTGAAGGCATTGCATTGGCATTGGAGGCATTGTGTTGCTATTCGTAATTTTGTGGAGGCCTTGTGTTGGCATTGGTGACAGCAGCTTTTTGCATTTCAAAGGTTAGTTTTCCTTCTATTCTGTCAATTTAGAGACGATTTTGGGAAAAATCTACTTTTCTATAGTTTTTTTTGTATTAAAAAACTACTTTTTAACGTTTTTAGGTTCAAAAACCTTGATTTTTTTACATTTTTTTAGTGAAGAAAATGCAAAAAAAACTGAATTTTTTAGGGTTTTAAGAACAAAAATTTAGATTTTTTTACTTTTTTAAGACTTATAGGTTCATTTACACATAAAAATCCATAAAACGACCGTGCACATAAAAAAAAAAAAAAGTAATATTATAACATTTTTTATTTGTATTTTTTTTATCATAAATATATTAGTGATTTCATTATTTAATTTTTTTTATTTGAGAATCTTTTTATTTTATATTCTATTCTATTTTATTTTTTTAATTTTAAATCTTTAATTTTTTTTTTCTTTATTGTTTTGTTATATATATATATATATATATCTTTTTTAATTGTATTGTGATATAGTTTTTTTTTTTTTTAAATTATATTATTATATTAAAACAAATGTTTTTTTTTTTATAATTTATTATATTGTTTTTTGTTTTTTAAATTATATGTTGTTTAAAAACCAAACATTATTCTGATTTAATAATTTTTTATTTTTTATTTTATTTTATTTTATTTTTTTTATTTCTTATTTTTTTATTTTTCTTATTTTTTGTTATTATTAGCATTTTTTTTAAATTGCAGAATTAAAAAGAAAATTAAAAAAAAAATTAAATTTTTTTTTTATGGTGCCGGGCTGGTTGGGCGGCGCCACGGGGGCGGCCCAGCTTGCCTCCCATCCCCCGCCTTGGCCGAGGGCCGATTCCAGGAATTAGCCCTTGGCCAAGGCGGGGGCCGGGGCCGCCCCCGGCGCCATAAAAAAAATATTTAATGTTTTTTTAAATTTTTTTTTTTATTTTTATTTTTTAATTCTGCAATTTGGTTTTTTAAATTGTTTTTTTTATTTTTTTTTATTTTTTTTATGGTATTTTTTTTTAATTTAAAAATTTTGTTTTTTAAATTGTTTTTTTTTAAATTTGTGTTAACAATTTTTTTTTAATTTTTGTTTTTTTTTTTTTTATAATTTTGTTTTTTAATTTTTTTTTAAATTTTTTTGTTTTTTTTTAATAATTTGTTTTAAGAAAACATTTATAATTTTGATTTTTTTTAATTTTATTTTGTTCTTTAATTTTTTTTTTTTAAATAATTTGTTTTAATAAAACAATTAAAAGTTCATAGAAACATTGTTATATATATATATAAAAAAAAAAAAATTATATAATAAAATAAAAACATTATTAAATAATAATTGTTAAAAATTTCAAAATATAACAGATATATATATATATATATATATATATATATATATATCAAAAAAAAAAATACAATATAATAAATTAAAAAAAAAAAACATTTGTTTTAATATAACAATATAAATTAATTAAAAACATATATATAACAATACAATTAAAAAAATAAAAAATTATATAACATTATAACATTTGTTATAAATAGTTAGTAACTTTTTCGTTTTTTTTTTTAATATTAAACACAAACTGAAGTTTAAAAATACTACTTTATTTTTTTTAAATTATTTTATAGAATTTAAACACATTTTTAATTTTTTTATAAAATGTATTCAAAACATATTATATAGATATATATACATATGATTTATAATATTTTTTTTTTAAATGAAAATTTTTATAGTTAATTTTACTGCTTTAATTTCAAACTATTTAGTTTTAGAAATAAATTTTGTTTATTAAATTTATTTTATCCGCAATATTTTTCCATTAACTAATATATATATATATATATATATATATATATATATATATAAATATATCAGGAAAATGGCATCAAAAAAGATTTCTGTGAATGTTTCTACACCTAGGGCAGCAGCTCCCAAATCTACGGCAGCAGCTCCCAAATCTACAGCTGCAGCTCGACGCACTATGGATACAACTCCCAAATCTAAAGTTGCAGCTGAACGCACTATGGACACTATTGGACGCAATAAGGATATTGTTGCACACACTAATAAAATTCAAGCAAGTGGGGCACCAGGTTCATTAAAGCTTATTTCTGATTGGAAAAACGCCGAGGAAATAGATAAAACCGATTTCTCATGGTATCTTGAAGACAGTGAAACGGAGGTTGATATACATATCTATCTGGTTTGTGGTATGATTGACTTAAATGAACAATATGATGTGATGGGCAGAGTACGAGACATATGTATGGTCCCGAATACAAACACTATTTATGTTCTTGTAAGGAAGGCTCAGAAACGTGAGAAGGTTAGATATCGTCTATCAATCGTCAAGTACGACACAGATGAAATAACTTCAAAATTTTCTGAAGAAATAGCAAGCAACATTGCAAATAACATTGTAAGTATCCTTATTTTTATTTCCTCTATGCATTATTGTAAGAATGATTCAATTTTTTATAAATTATTGATCATTGACATGTTTTATTTTGTTTCATAGGATTTTGTTCCGAGTCTTTCAAACATGTTTGATGGTATTTATATGTTGGTGCCAAATGTTATGGATGTGATCAAAACTTTCCACAAAGACAAAACAGAGGAAAGGAGATTGAAGCAAAGAGCAATAGCTCGTGACACTGCAACAGTACAAAGAAGGGATCAACCAAGAGTCACCAAGGTGGGTCAATCTAGTAAACTTAAACATGTTTCTTTTGAAGGTGTCGAACATGAAACAGAAAATTATGATAGAATTAGTGAGGAGGAGATGAGAACTATTGTGCAAAAGAAGAAAACAGATCAGACACCAAAAAGAAAAATTGCCAAAGATCTCTCTCTTGTACCTCATGAAGGAGAGCTTGTTTATAAAGAAACTGATATGTTATCCAATAAGACTAGGAAATCAAATATTGGTGAACCTATAAAGGTTGTGAGTAGCAGTGAAGAACAAATTGAAAGCTCTTACGGAAGCAGAGAAATCATAACACTAGGTGTTGAGTTAGAGGATGGCATTATTAAACCAAAACAAAATGCTATTCGACAAGAGTTGAGGAAGAATAAATTAATTCTTGGTGGCCAAACATTTGAACTTAATGTTAACCAATTTTATGGCTCAGATGAAGGGCAATCTCAATATCAAATTAGAAAGGCCCATCACCTACATGTACATAATCTGAAAACATTGTTCAAGTTCAATCCATATGCGCATGTGGTGGATTATGTGGTTCTTGTTGATCCATGTCAGGTTCCCAACAAACAAGCATTTGACAAGACAAAATGTTTTGATTATAAATATTATGTAATTGGAGGAAACCATTCAATAGAGGCTAAAAGACAATTGATTGCAGAATATCCCAATAACTATCTTTTTCAAACAGTGAAATGCATCATTTACTCTGGCTTAACAGAAATGGAATCAAAGTTATTGGCATGGAATCATAATGCAGATAATGAGTACAGAATGAAAATGACTTTTATCCAAAGGGTCAGATTTATTCATAATGAATTCATAGAAAAATGTCGTGGGGATAAGACACAAGTTAGTGTAGCATTTCGAAAGAAATGTTTAATGGAAACAGGTTATCAAATTGATGAAAAAAAGCAAAAGATGGAAAATTGAATACAAATCTCTTCAGAGGCACAGATAACATTTTTCAGTTGGCATTTAGAACTGGGGAGGTATGGGATTTGATTGATGAGATTTTTGATCGATGAGAGAATATTTCCATAAAAAATCAGAAAGTTAGAAAGAGTAAACCCATAATATGTACCAACAGTAAGGGGGGTCCTGAAATGAAGCAGCTTCCAGAGGATATGACTATTACACTTTGGAGAACAATGCAAGGTGTGAAGGATGATAAATTAGTCAAATCAATATTAGCCCGTGTGAAGTCGGGTGAATTATCAATGGAAGAAATGTGTGCAGAATTTCAAAAGTAAGTTTCTTGAATTATTTCTTTCATTATAATTTTATTTTAAATAAAACATAATTATGTTGGTAGAATTTGTTATACATGTCAATATATTAACGTTTTTAACTTGATTTATTCAGTCAGAATTTTTTTATGAAAATACAAGAACACATGGTTAAAATGTTGAATGAAGACAGTTGGGATGATGTTGTACGCAACTACCCAGAAGCAAGTTCTACATGAACACTAAAAGAGTTTTATATTGCATTCAATAAGGTATGTTGATTTATAAATTTATTTTATTCATATTTTAACTATTTTTATTTTATTACTTATACATATCTATATATATATATATATTTATGTCATTAAAGATGTCGAAGAAGGATGGAAATGAAGTACCAGATACTTTCAAAAGCTTTATTGAAAAAATTAAGATGGAGAACATGAGAAGGAAGCGTCTTATGAATGTTGAACTAGATCCTACTCTTAATCATTACATTTGGAATGGGCTCGACAGTGTCCAATATCAAATAATACAAGGTGACTGTGAAGACATTACATCACTAATACCTAAAAGGGAATATGGCCTAGTTATTGTAGATATTCCTCATGGTTTCAATTTCCCAGACATTGAATATGATAGAGAACCATATACTTATCAAGCTTTTAGTAAAGTGGTTACGGGTTTTCAAGAAGTGACAACATCACTACTTTGGCGATTTGTGACATTTCATTCAGACACACAGTTTCCAATGTTATTAACAAGCTTCAAGGGTAAAGCAAACTCAAGGATGCAACTTACATGGTAAGATTTTGAAATTGTATGTTTGATTCCTCCTAAAAAATTTTATTCATGTAAAATTTAATTGAACTTTTACTATGTTATGTAACAGGCAAAAGTCAAATATTGTTTCTTCCGAAGATCAACTTATTATAAATGATTGTGAGTTCATCCATGTTGAATGTTGGACAAAAGAGGATAGCTATAAGCATATTATTATGAATCAAGTAGATGGGAAGAGTCATAGTCAAGTATTGGTTTATGATGCAGTGGTAAGAAAACTAACATATGAGGATAAAGATGAAAAAGGAGATATAGTTAACATTTATCAAAAACCACAAGCATTGATTAACTATCTTATAGATCTATATTCAAATGAAGGAGAATGGGTTTTGGATTTATTCTCAGGTTCAGGTAAGTTTTAATATACAAATTTAAATTTAAATATTGTCTTTTTTACTTTTTATGTCTCCATATTAATTTTCTTACTTATTTTTTTGTGCTTGATGATTAGGTACAACACTAGCATGTTGCCTACTAAAAGGAAGAAATTGCATTGCCATTGAGAAAGACCCAGTTCAATGCAAATTTATTCAACAAAAAATTAACGCTCTTAAATTCCTTCCAGATGCGAAGCAAGAAGTTGGTCTGAGGAAAGGAGATTTTAATGAATCACGTGTGGCAAAAAAAGCAAAGGAACCTCAACCACCATTATATGGAATGATTGGAAAGGGACACTTTGGAAGATTTGCTGACATGAAAGATCCATTAGAAGACGGTGATGATCAAAATGAAGAAGAAAATGCTGCAGAAGAAGACATCAATGCTGTTCTAGATGATGTTGAAGATGTATTAGTTGATATTGTTGATGATGTTTAAGTTATGCTTGCAAACAAAACTTATTTTTTAGAACTATTAATCAGTTTTACTTGTAATGTTTAGACTTTGATATTTTATGAGAACAACCCTTTTTTTTGCAAAAAACATGTGATTGCTATTATTTTTTGACATAAAATTCAATAAAAATGTTGTTTTCTTAAGTTTTTTTGTTAAGATTCTCCAAAAAAATTAGTTTATTTAACATGTTTTTTTCAACAAAAACTCTGTAAAAGTGTATTTTTTGCATTGTATTTATATTGAAAAATTGTATTTTTTTGTCATATGGTTCAAAATATTGGTTTTTTAGCGACAATTTTTTGACGTGCATTGAAAAATTATTTAACAATACATAAACATGTAGAAAATATAAACTTTAGAATATTGACCCTTTTTCCATCTTTTATGTATGTGAAAAAGTGAAGATATCATTACAAGTTTTTATTTTAAAAAAAATTATTTTTTTATTTTTAAAACACAAGTACATAAATGCACTTAAAAATAAACATCTCACAGAAGAAGAAGACATTAGAAAATTTATAGTGTCAAAATCAATCCTATAAAAAAACCTTGGTGATGATACACCACCACTATTCAAAATCGACATAAAAAACACCACTTAAAAAAAAAAAAAACAAAATGAAAAAAACTTAAAGTGCTAAAAACATGCTCAAATTTTTTTTTCTTGATTCTGCATCGCCACTTTTTCAAAATCAAGTGTTTTTCTTGATACTTCAAAAAGTAGGTAACATTGAGGTTACCTATTTCATCGGTAACATTGTTACATATGAAAGTGGATGAGCTTATACTAGTAAATATCGAGCAAGACAGAGAGTATTGGATAGATAGAGTCAATGAAAATTTTGAAAAGCTCCTGAAGAGGGCCAACAAGAACAATAACATTCAAAGACACATGGCTGCTCATTACTATGCAATAAATCAAGTCTCCAAGATCAAGGTCAAACAGTTGAAAGAAAAACTCAAGGAAACCCTAAACAAGAAAAAGGAGAAGGGAAAGTTGGATCTACTTGCTGATGTTTCCCTCATTGCTTGAAATACCATATAAGGTCTTCATGGAGCAATACTAGACCAATTTTTAGGAAATTTGAAGAAATTTTGGTGAAAAGTCAATTTTTGAGAATTTTGAGAAACAACCACACTGTAAAAAACACAACGTGCCACAATTTGCGTTTTTTATGGAGGCCTCCAAATGACATAAGTTCTACATAAATGGATTCCTCTTAACCTCTGATTTCATCCTAGCAAATCAGAGCTCCACTTCAGCCCAATCTAGCTGGTCAAAAAGTCAAAAAATAGCCAAAAAATGACCTTTCTCCCTCCTTTTTGAAGAGCACTGCATTTCCAGAGTGTCTGTGGGAGAATGAACTTTTTAGGTGCTAAATTCAATCAATTTTAGTGCTTGAAGACACCATAATGTAGCCAACTATAAGATCTATCTCCACTAATTTTTAGATCAACATTTGGACTTCAGAAGGCCTCAAAACTCATTTTTCCCTCACACGTTGCGTTTTCAGCAAAATTCGTTGCGTTTTCTCGCGAAAGTCATTTTTTTGCAGTTGACTTGGTCTAGTTTCACTTTTACTCATGTAATTTTTCAATCATGATGATGTAATGATGTTTTGAGATGTAATTAAGATGGTTAAAGGTAAATATGAAGTAGATACATGCTTGTAAAGGTCATAAATGGTCAAAAGAATAAGTTTTTCTATCTTAGGGAGAGTCTAGTTCACCTCCCAAGTCTTTAGGTTTTAGGTGAGAGGATCATGTGATTAGTTCCTTCTCTCATGGATTCGACCCCTGAGAGAGGGGAAATTATATTTTGTCTATATGTATACTTTTCCTAGTCATTTGAATGGTTGGACATTAGAGGTTTGAGACCATTGTAGCTTATGCTTCAGATTTTATTCAGAAATTCAGAGGAATAGTTGCAACTATTATATAGGAATTCATCTGTAGTGAGTTTTTGATGTTGTCTCTTCTCTATTAAAGTCTGTTATGGATGATATATATATTATCTTTCAATTCCTTTCTTTCCTAAGTGATCTTCCTAAAAGTTTGATAAGCAGAATTCTTTCGTGGCTCTATTTTGTTTGGGAAAATCATTTCATGTTTATTTCCTTAAGTTTTAATGAATTCATGATGCATGCTCATTGATATCCTCTCCACTCTTTCAAACCCTACACTATATCAACAAAACCCTAATCCATTACTAAAGAATTTCTAGCTTGATCCTTTATACAACAAAATATTGATTTGAGGCGTCAACATGACACACTTGTGCTGCTGGGTGATGTAGGGCCATAATTTGTGTAGGCAACATACTTCTCTATCCATCGTAGTTACAGAATTCGCCGTAATTCAAAAATGACTGAGTTAGCTAGATTTGCAGTTGTAACCTTTTGATACATTTAACCTCGCTACCTAGTTTTCATCCCCAACCCAACAGTAAAAAAATCAATTTTTCAAAACCCTAGAGCTGACCTAACTAGCCTAAAATCTACTCCTCATCAAGTCAAACCCTTTGGCTGTGATCTCATAGAGAGAGCCCTCTACAGTTTGGCAGGTCTAGCTACTAAACTGAAATATTGGTTTGTGGTTACCTCCATCGAAATCCTTTCATTAGCCTTGGGACGTTGTGGAGGTTAATAAACCCCCCCCACCACACATAATCAAGAGAGAGAGAGAGAGAGAGAGAGAGAGGGCCGGGGGGGGGGGGGGGAGTGATAGGGATGGGGAGAGAGAGAGGGCTTAGGCATTGAGAGAGGGGGAGGGGGAAGGAGGGAGGGAAGCAGGGGGAGATAGAGGGCGAGGGAGGGGGATGAGGAGAGAGAGAGAGAGAGAGAGAGAGAGAGAGAGAGAGAGAGGTGGGGGGTAGGGAGGGGGAGAAAGGGGGAGGGAGGGAGGGATAGAGAGGGTTGGGGGGGTAGGGGATAAGGGGGAAGAGAGAGAGAGAGGGAGAAATTCGTTTGTTCTCCCTACATGTCACTCCCATTTTCACATGCGTTGGTTCTAGAAATTCGAGAAAAAGAGAGAGAATCCGGAAGCCTTTATTTATAGAAGCTTCTAGGATCCTTTGTAACCATTTACCTTAGAAAAAATTAAGAACCTATCCTGCCCTACATTGGATTTTCCATCCCTTATCCTTTGATCCTATCCTCCCATCAAAGTTGGATCTAAAACATTAGATTGGTAATTGGATAAGAACTTCCAACTTACCCCACTCCTCTATATATTTATAGCCTTCCACATGCAAGAGGTTGGATTTTGGAGAGTGATATTACCCTTATGTTGTTGTGGAGATAGGCTTAATTTCATGCATTTAGGGTTTGGAGGTGCACATTGTGACAAGGAAAGGACAAGTCAGCTTGGAGAAGCTCTTCTACAAGATCAACACCTATTTATGGTTGTAACTCCTTCCATTTAATATTATTGTAAAGAAGCTGATGTTTTCCTATATGTGATGTCGTTATTTCATGCATTTCAATACCATGTTTATCTACTGAATAAAGTACTTAGATGATACTCCATAGATCTTGTATTTTCTTAGCGTGTGTTGTCTGACTATGCAGATTCTAATTTTGGAAATCAGAGCTAGAATTGTAGCATTCAAGCTAAAGGAGTGAAGCATGCGATAGATTCTAGGTAGGCTTCATTCCGCCATCTATTTTTTAAGGAAAGCGTTGGGTTCCTTGTATCTCTATTGTTCTAGGTTAGCCACCAGACCTAGGGGAGATACTTTTGTCCGCTATCGTAAATCACACATAACAAATTGGCAACCATACTGGGGAAAGGTCTATTCCCTTGGTGGTTTCTTTGTCCATTGTGTTTGATTACCTCTTTGACATACCTTTGTTGCTTTGATCATCTAAGAACAGATCTAGGAATTGTTTTCATTGAATCTCATTTGCAATTTTTGTGTCAGAATCCTCTAACCTTGGATGAATGCTCCCCTAGTGCCTTTGATAGAGCGTTGCACCTCACTTGGGCCCACTCTGTATCAACGTTGCAAAGCACTGGTGCCTTTTCTGCACCAGCATTGGCCCCTATTTTTGCACAAAAATTGCCCTTGTTTTTTAGTGTGTCTTTGATTAGCCTACTTCTAGTTGACCTTCCCTGAGTCTTAAGTGTCTCGTGGTCTCTCTAAAGCCTCCATTTGGTTTTCATTTGTGTTTGACTGCCTTTTGTAAGAATTAGTTTTGATTTTTCTTTTTTGTTATCATTAGGTCACTTGAAAAATGATTTCGTTTGATTATTGATTGATTGGATGAATTGCTGTTCTAGTCCTCATTCTGAAAAGCACATTTGAATCAATGACTAAACTTTTGCATCTTAGTTTTCCTCATTTCGAAATTAAGTGTGTTGAAAATATTTTCTTTTGCATTTCCATTTAGGGTTTTATATGTGCATTGGTATAGAAGCCGTCAAATTGAAAGGGCAATTGCATCTTGCATCTTGTTTGTTGCATATTGTATGCTGCATACTGATTATTTCTTCCCTTCCTTAGATAGATTTTCATTTAAAGAGAAATATTTCCATTTTCTCATGCTAGAGTTGCATTTTAGGATATTGAGGTGACATTTTTGGTGAGCTCAAAACTGAAACTTAAACAAGTATAAATAGTAAAATTTATTTAATCAACCTAAGGAGTATCTGTAACATTAACACAAACACTTAGAGGTCTAGGCTAGAGACGTGTTCTAACATCGTTAAACGTAGGAGCTGTCATTGTTTTCTAGTGTTGCATACCGAGGGTGATATCCTACTCCACATATGTAAGTGTATAGGATCGTTCTCCACGTACCTTCGGGTATATCGTATCGCGCTCCACGTATGATAAGTATAAAGGAACACTCTCATCGAACGGTTGCTCATTAGAAAATACTACTACAGATTGCACTCCCATGTATTGTCAAGTATATTTTAGGAGTCCCCTATGTTGAGATTTTGGATACCATCGTTTGTGCTCTATCTCCGAAACTTTTTGGATGGCTAGAACACATGAGATCTCCAAGACGCAGAAATCGTTTGGAGAATTCCACCTGGTGTAAAAGTTATTCAAACAATTAAAATTTTTAATGGGGACCCTATGTCTAACTTAGGGAAATTGAAAAATTAAAGTGAATTAATTTACACATGCGGTGAGAATGTTCTAAGTGATGTGGATCAATCCTTTTCTAATCTGAGCCATTGATTAGAGATTAGATCATGACCGTTTATTTCTCAACGAGAAAAAGTATTAAAGGAAGTCTTGGGGTGAGTTGGAGGACACACACAGAGCGGTAACACTTGAGCTAAGTCGAAATTATGGGGTGTGGTTTGCTAAGAATTTTTGAGTGACCTTGCAGTGATAGTGAGGGGCATATCAGCAAGGGATATTCTGATATGAGGCTGAGAATACATATATAATAGAGGCAGATCCGTACTAGGCAGTGTAGAGGCTAGCAGGAGGGACGCAGCCCAACCAAGCTGACACAAAGGCAACACAGGGGATGGTGTAGAGGCTTTAGGGTGACGCAGAGGCAACGTAGAGCCTAGAAGATTGATACAGGGGCAGCCTGTGCTACATAGAGGCCACGTTGGGCAGGAGAGGCTAAAACAGAGGCTGGAGGGAGAGTGTTGGGGTTCCAGTGGGCCAGGAAGGTCTCATATTCAGTGATTCCTTAGGGGTTTGAATCAGCCATATTTTATGTCTCCAAGTGACAAGGTACAACTGACATGAAATTCTTTGCTAGGAAAACCACTATTGGTGCCCTTGATGTATTCAGATTCTGCTTAATAACAAAACCCTCAAAGAGTTGTTGCACTGGTTTTCCCGCATTGGGTTTTTCCGGGGACATTTGTACGAAAAATTAGGTGCGTCCTTTGCCATATGTGCACTATGTTTCAGTAAATGATCTATATATGTGTAGGTTGCAGATTGTTTTTACTTTGATGTTTTTTTGAATATTTCAGTTAAATAACTTGTGTATATTAAAACAAGTAGGAGAAGTAAATAAATATTCTGCAGTAGGGTTTCTGTGTTCAGAAATTTTCACATGGTATTAGAGCGATTGTAGATCACGTTGAAGACATCAACAAGAGGCTGAAGAATTTTTGTTGCAAGAGGGCAGTTGAAGCTGACAGATCCAGGAAGAGGTAGTGCAACACCACAAGGATAGTGCAAACCCAACAAAAGGGTGACGTAGAGCTAGTCTACTCATGCAGAGGCTGACATAGGCCTTAGTGGGTGACACAGAGCCTGTCAGGCTCACGCTGGGCTGACATAGTAGCCAACGCAGGCCTTGGAGGGTGACGCAGTCTAAGTTGGAGTACCGCTATGCTGGTTGCAGGGACTGGAAGTGCAGCTTATGTTCTTCAAATTTTCTGGTGGGGAATCGGTTGTGTCAGTGCAGAACAATGCCTAACAAAGTTGAAAAAGTAAGGGGAAACAATCCCTCAACAGATTTTATTGTCGAGAAATATAAGATTCAATCAGGAGGGTGGTCTTAGAGGGTTGATTCAACAAAATTGGAGGAGGATTTTCGGGAGGGAAATCATTTTTCAGAGGGAGCAGATTCTCTAAAGGGTTCCTATCGCCAAGAAACCTAGATTCGGTCTTTTGCTAAGTGTAGCAGTAGCAGAAGGGAGAATAACACTTGCTTCGACTTGTTTGAGAAGAGATGGCCTCGTATGAGCTAAGAGATCAGGATATGTTAGACAGTGTGTCTAACTTTTCTATCTAGAAAGCCAGAATCCTGACAGTCTTGGAGGAGTATGGCATCAAAGATCATGTTGAGAACATCCTGGCTGTGCCAACCAATGTTGATTCTCTGAAGAAGTTCAATGAAAATCAGGCACGGGCTAAGCACATGATCATGGATGGAGTGAAAGATCACATGGTCTCGCACATTTCTGAGAAGAAGACGACAAACAAGGTGTAAACAACATTGACCATGCTGTATCAGGCTAGCTCCATCCAGAGGAAGATGCTTTTGGAGAATCAGATGCAAATGTTCCAGATGCACAAGGGATAGGAGATAGATCCCTTCCTCTTCATATTGCAGACTATCTGAGACTAGCTGATTACCATGGGGGCAACTCCGTATGATTGGTTCATGGCAAGGACTTCCCTGAATGCAATCATCGATGAGTGGGAGACCTTTGTCCAAAGTATCTTGGGTAGAGCACAACTCCCAAATTGGGTGGACATGTGGGAAATCCTTCATTAGGAGGAGATTCGGAGAATAACCAAGAGAGAATGTAACATCGGAGGGTTCAAGATAAAGAAAGAGGAGGAAGATGTGACCCTAGAATCTAAGGGACAATGACAATAAGGGAAGAAGAAGAAGGACCTATCCAAGGTCCGGTGCTTCAGATGTGGCGAATTGGTACACTTCGCTAGCACTTGTCCTAAGAGGAAGGGAAAGGAAGATTCTGATTCCAAGGAAGCAACAGTGAAAGGGGATAATGGAAACGCAGATGATGTGTCCATGAGTGCTCATGTACCTTGAGAGAAGAGGTGGGGTGACATAGATATGTAGAGTGAGCTATAGATAGTGTTGGCAAGATCCTTGAGGTGCCAAAACTCTTGGATCACATACAAGATACGAGAGCCTAAATAATGTAGCAGGATTATTGGAGTCAATGGGTGCTAAATATCATGGAGAAGTAGAGGCAATCTTGGGACGTTGGAGATTAGATCAATGCAGTGCAGTGGCAACAACATAGAGGCTGATGGGACTTCAACAACATAGAAGGGTAGTGCTTACGCAATGTAGAGCAGGAGAAACGTAGAGGCTCTAGAGGGACAACACAGAGCAACAATAGAGGATGCTTCAGTGATGATATGCAGCCAAACTGACTTGTTTTTCAGTTATTGGGTGATTTCCTTCAGTTGCTTACTTCTTAGAAAATGTGTTGTAGTGCAATAGTTAGCAGTGATAGTGCTAAATGCAACATGATGCAATAATTTGAGAGGGAGTTGCAGTACAGATGTAGCAGTGTCAGTGGCAGTGACATGGCAGCAGCACAGAAATCAACAACACAGTGGATGGAGGGTAGCAGGCCAAGCATCAGCAGCGCAGGGGACCGATGCCAAAGATCAGGGTAATGCTTCAGAGGTGAAGTGTTGCTAGAGCACACTTTGGGAGTGTTGAGATTTTGGGTAGTGTACCTTCGGGTATATCGAATGGCACTCCACATATGATAAGTATAAAAGAACACTCTCATAGAACGGTTACTCATTAAACAACACGACTATGGATTGCACTCCCACGTATCATCGAGTATATTTTTGGAGTTTCCTATGCTCATATTTTGGGTAGCATCGGATGTGATATAGTTCCAAAACTTTGTGGAGGGGCTAGAACACATGAGATCTCCAAGACCTAGAAATTGTTTGGAGAAATTCCACCTGGTGTAAAAGTTATTCAAATAAATTTTTTTTTAATAGGGACCCTATGTCTAACTTAGGGAAATTGAAAAATTAAAGTGAATTAATTTACACATGTGGTGAGAATGTTCTAAGTGACGTGGATCAAGCCTTTTCTAATCTGAGCCTTTGATTAGAGATTATATCACGATTGTTGATTTCTCAATGAGAAAAAGTATTGAAGGAAGGCTTGGGGTTAGTTGGAGGATACAGACAGAGCGGTAACACTTGATCTAAGTCGAAATTATGGGGCGTGGTTTGCTGAGAATTTTGAAGTGAGCTTGTAGTGATAGTGAGGGGAAGATCAACAAGGGATATTCTGATCTGAGGTCAAGAACACATATATCAGAGAGGCAAATCTGTACCAGACAGTACATAGACCAGCAGGAGGGACGCAACCCAGCCAGGATGACGTAGAGGCAACGCAGGGGATGACGTAGAGGCAACATAGGGGTTGTTGCAGAGGCAACATAGAGCCCATAAGGGTGACGTGGGGGCATTAAAGGTTGCGTAGATGCCACACTGGGTAGGAGAGGCTTACTAAGAGGATGGAGGGACAATGCTAGGGTTACAGTGGGCAAGAAAGTGCTTGTATTCAGTAATTCCTCAAGGGTTTTAATCAGCCCTGTTTTTTGTCTCCGAGTGATAAGGTACAAATGCCATGAAATTATCTATCGGGAAAACCACTACTTGTTCCCTTGATGTATTCAGATTCTTCTTAATAAGAAGATCCTCAAAGAGTTGTTGCACCTGTTTTTCTGCATTGGGTTTTTTCGGGTACATTTGTTCGAAAAATCATGTGTTTCCTTTGTCATATGTACGCTATGTTTCAGTAAATGATCTGTATATGCGTAGGATGTAGATTGTGTTTACTTCGATGTTTTTTTTAAAGATTTTAGTTAAATAACTCGTGTATAATAAAGCAAGTAGGATAAGTAAATCAATATTTTGCAATAGAGTTTCTATGTTCAGAAATTTTCACACCCTATAGCTTTCTATCCATCCATAGGTAATCGAGTTTTCCACTTTGTATACTGCGATACATCGAACATAACATTCGGGGAGATTGGCTGTCGTACATTGAGTCCTTCGTTCGCCATGGTGTATATTGTAGTTCACAGTTGCTTGGTAATCCTTTATGCCTATATTACCCTCTTTTTGATTTATTTATTTTTATGTTAATAAAATTTATTATCCAACGTTGAAGAAAAAAATCCCCCAACCCGTCGTTCATGTAGAATGAAAAATAAGCCTCCTCTTCCAGCAGAGGTTACTTGTGGTCATCGTTAGAAGCATAAGAAGACACAAAATACCGAATTTGGAACTTCAGGAACTCCTTATGTCCCTCCTCTTGATATTGATCTACCATAATCATCTATTCCTTTTAGTTTTGACCCAGGTTACATCTACTCTTGACAGCGGCACTGACACAATCAAAATAGAAGTCCCTGAAATTTTTTTGCATGAGGTTATTGAACCTAACTTTCCCAAATCAGACACTTTGATTCGTGAGGTTGTCGAACCTAAGGAGCCTCATCCATCTTCACTTATTACTTCAGGACTTTCCTCTTCTCTTCCTTTGTCTCAGACGTAACCTATATATCTTGGACCCAACAATGAACCTCTTCCATACGTACTTGTGGGTATTGAGGAGATCCCACAAGAAAAGCCTCATCCTTCTACTCCCGTTCAGTTTTAGGGAATCCATTTTTAATAGAATGATCCTCTTCCACTTCTTCAGACTCTGATGCAAACTCCTTTTCTTAATTCTTTGGACTTATCCACATATCTCTTGTGACAATCTTCATTAGTATTATTACCCATGACTAGAACTGATCCGACCTCTCAGCCCATGTCTACCACTATGGTTGAGACATCAAAATTTTCTTCCTCATCTATGTTTGCAGCATCACTTGAAACACATCTATATGGTGGCCCGTGTGTCCCACTTGGTTATCAGTCTTTGTCTGGTACCTTTTCTAGTGCGACTTCCAGTCCTTGGACCTCTCCCATGTCATCTAATTCGAGAGTAACATTTGGTACTTCTCTTATGAATGACACACAATTTTCTCCTCTTCCTCCACCAACATCTATAATTGAGTAGTAGATTGGCCCTTATGTTAGTGTGCAAGGTTACTTTCGACATATTATGTTGGGTACCCTCCATCTAGATTGCAGTTGCCTCCATCATCCCCTCCTCCTTTGGTAGGTGGGCAACCTGTTGTTGGTATACCTCAAGTTGGTAATTAGCCTTACTATATTCCTCCTTATCCTGGAATGACTACCAAAGTTTGGCAACCTACTTTTCTTGTTCAATTTGGTTCATTTTGGGACCGATTGTTGAATCCTGAACCCACGCCATCTTCCTCTCAAACTCCTATCCATCCATCAACACCCCAACAAGCTCAAATACATATGAGCCAACCTTTACAGGTTTTCATTGCATCACAACCTTTTCCATTAGTATCTGGTACTTCCCAGGTTCCGCTTACCCATCATGTACAAGGTACCTTACATTCTCAATGGCTTAGACAAGGTACTCCTCAAGTTTCGACAGGAAGAAATGTTCATAATATGGCATAACCCCAATCGAACCCACCTTACCATGGGACAATACAAACTCCCATCGGGAAACACTATGGACCGTATTAAGGTATTCTTCAAGTGCCTTTTCAAGGCCAAAAATTCCAAACTCACCCATTCCAATAGCTTTATGGTCATCTTGGGGCTAGACAACAAGGTCACTTGTATATTGGTTATCAGAATCCTCCTTATGATGGTACCCAGGTTCCTTATTATCAAAACCCTCCTTATGCGGGAATGCAAGTGCTTGTTACTCAAGTTATTCCTTCATATGAAGGCCATCCCGCTCTGAGCTTTAACCGACAATTGCCTTTTGTAGCTACTCTTGAATTTTCAGACTTAACTGGGCTCACTAATCACCCCATAGCTCATTCGCCTTGGTCACCAATTATTCCCACTAAATTGCCTTATGATATCCCAAAATTCAATGGGAATCCAGGAGAAGACCCGTAGACGCACATTATGACATATCATCTATGGTGTTCTTCAAACTCCCTTAACGACGATTCCATTTGACTTCGTATTTTCCAAAGAATGCTTACATGTACCGCAGCTAAATGGTATATCGAGTTACCTAAAGCTTTGTTTCATGATTTCAGCTCTTTAGCTACCACCTTCCTCACACATTTCCATTTTCCCATCATATATGAAATTGGAAAGGAATTGTTGACCAACTTCAAACATTCAGTTTCCACTCACATCTTAGATCACATTCATGAGTGGAGGCACCAGCACTAGTTGGTCAAGGCTTATGTTCCCGATTAATTGGTAGCAGAATGGTTCACCAAATCTCTGTTGTCACCTATAACAAAATATGTGGCTAAAGGTGGAGTCGTGATAGAAGAACAAGTTATTTCTCCTGTGCAATATTTGGACCTTGTTTATACCCAATCATGCACGCTCTATGATAAGAAACCGAATGCTCTGAGACCTTTTAACATTGTTCCTCCTCCACCTGGTAAATAATCTCATGCCGCTGATGACGTGATTGGTTCTAATAGTATGCAATCGACGAGTAAACCATCTAGTGTTGTTCTTACCGCATATGCTCAAAACCTTCAATCCCATCCTCCTACGAATTCTGATTCTAAGATAAATGTTAATTCATCTAATAAAGGCAAGTCTCAACAACAACCTGGAAGTAATAAGAAAGGAAAAGGTAATAAGAAGAAATACCCCTCACTGCAGGATAAAAAAACAAATCAATCCTCTGATGAGAAACGAAAGCCATGATACCCATGCTTGATTTGCAACGAGGATCACTTTACACATGATTGTTTGCACCGCGCTAAAGTGAATCAATTTCTTAAATCTTCCACTTCTCCTGCCGTGCTGATCGACCCGTTTCCCAATTAGGAGACTCACATGGTTTCTCGGGTTTCTTCTCCCCCCAACACGATTTAATGCTTTCCTCCTTAAATCTGAGATCCGATGTTACGGTGGCCACTCAGAACAAGGAATATGGTAATGTGAGTCCATCAAATGGCGAGGTTACTCATCAAACTGCCAGTTTGACATCACCTTCATCTGATCTTACTCCACCTCTGATTCCTGTGGAATTGACTATCAAGCCTCTGAAGGGTGCTATTCAGAAGTCTTATTTCAACCCTTGTTCAATATCTGCTCAAAAATATAATGTAGTTGAAGACTTGGCTAAGTCTCCATCAACTATGTCAACTCTTGAGGTGTTACAAAACTCCCCCTCCCAAAAGAAGCCCATGTTGTCAGCAATCATATGTGTGGATCCATCAGATTCCAACCTAGTGGTTTTCTCTCATGAAAACTATACCCCTCGACTTTCGGCTCAATTAGATTTTATAATCGAGGTCGTCGTCCGTGGTAAGAACATTCATTACTCTATTGTTTATGAGGGAGCTACCTACATTATGTATGTGTCTTGTTGGAAGGAAATTGGTTCACCTTAATTGAGTCAATCAACCACCACATTGAAATTATTTGATGGAATAACGTACAAACCTTGTGGAATTTTGAATTCCCTTCAAGTAGAACTAAGGGGAAAAATCACCTCCATAGAAGTTGAAGTTATTGACAAATATCTCAATTATAATATTCTACTGGGACATACATGGGTTTATGCCATGGATACCATTGTTTTGACTTACTTTTGTTGGTGTTCAGGTAGGGATAATTTATCCACCCTAATTCGACATTAATTTTATCAATCCAGGAGTGTATCCTTTCAAGGCAACGCGCAAGGTATATGCAGGAACAAACACATAATCCGTTCAACCAAGGATTTATGGTTAAGATTCAAAACATTGCCGTGAAGTAAAATCAAATGTTGGACATTCAAAACAATCTTAACAGTAAGAAATAATAGCAGCAAATATAACAAGAAATAATCCACACACATACACAGAGACTGCACTTGATCAGAAGAGTGGGCCCAACTCTCTGATCAGGGCTGCATTGCTCACGAAACGCTTTAGAATAACAAAACCAACAGTATTTTATTGATCTAAAAAATGTGATTACAATCTCCTTTCGAGAACCCCCATTTATAGGAACAATGTCCATTTTATACACAGTGCAAGGGAATAATAAATTTCCCTGAAACATGATAACCGCGCGTTCAGAAATGGACTTTAGTTGGAACGACATGAACAATAGATATCCAGGATAGAGCAAGGGCTGAGAATAGGCCCAGGGACTCGTGATTCCAGCTGCACGATCTCCCTTTAGCTGGCCGTTACCAATTCTGTTGCAAACTGCTGGAGCGAGGGTTCCTGTTTTCCAATCTGCAGTCAAACACATTTCTTAGTGCTGCAATTAGGTAAAAATCCGTGACTTTAATTCATTAGTTAAAATATTCCAATTGGACAAGTCAGGGGTATTTACCTCATAAGTTTATCATGGAAAATGTAGGTAATTAAACAAAAAGGGTCAGAAAGGATGACAAAAATGGGCAGAGAGATAGCCAGATTCGGTGCCCAACATCTCCCCCCAACTAGCCTTCTGCATGCCCTCATGCAGTTCGCCGCCCCCGTAGGTCTGGGTTTTGCAACCTATGAGCTTCATGAAGCCCGGAAATATCATACTCTGGAGACATCTCTGTCCCTGGAACTTTAAATCCATTTGAAAGGAGGACCTCCTTCCACCAGTCTACCGGAACATTATATGCGGGGGTATAGACTTCTGCAGGCAGCCAAAGAACAGGATACTGAAACCGAAGCCCCATCCACTGGATTCCACACGTTTGGACACATGCCACATATCTGGGTACTCTGGTGAGTACTCATGCAAAATTAGGTGCCCCAAAAGGCTCCCTGTTTCGGACAGCTGTTGGTGACATCATCCATCTCCTCTGACAACAATCAAGAGATTATTTTTGGAAAATAGTTAATTGGTTGACACAAAGGTTGAGGCACCACCTTTGTGTCCTCAGGATCCTAGCTTTGTTCTCCTCAAACTTCAAAAAGGCATGGTGTTTATTAAACATTGTGTCTGACCTCTCATGCTCCCCTCTTACTATAAATGGCTTAGTGACTTGGTTAGACTCAAAAGTGTCACAAGCCTTCTGCCAATGGATTTGGTTGAAAGCATAAGAGGCGAGGGCCCATAAATGAATGTCCCCCACATATGGGACCGGGTTGAAGTCTCTATCTAGCCATAACAAATTCCCATGCAAATAAAATTCACACATCAGATGCTGAGTGGGTACATCACGATTCCTCGTGATTCAGAGGAATTGTACGCCATCTTCTATTTCATAACTGATCTCGTTTCTGATGCTCTCCATGCAAAATAAAAGAAAACGTTCATGTAAAAATAAATAATAGCAAGAAGCAGGGGGACGACATGCCATCACCTCTTGCACCAATTTGAACATTTGTTCCTTGTCATTCTTCAGTTCGGCCACTTGCTTTCCCAGCTGCTCCATCTTGAGCTGTTGCTTTGCATGCCTAAATCTCATGACATCCATGCGCTCCACATACCCAAAGATGGTTGTGGAGGATTTTTATTCAGTTCTTTTGACCTCGTTCTTATACTGGGCCGCAGTATACTTCCACGTCTGTAATTTGGCTATTAAGGCATACTCTCTAGCTTCAAATAGTTGTTCAATTGGATCTATTTCAGTTCCTGCTTCGACCTTGAAAAATTTAGATTTCTTGGCTCGCCGTTTATACTTATTTATTTTCTTATGCATTATGTGCACTTTTCTTCTCAAACTCCTTACTTCCTTTTTTAACCGCATGGTTTCCTTAAACTGATGTTGGTACCTCTGTTTGATAGGGGGTCTTCGCGGCCCGCACAACTCTGCTTCTTCTTGCTTAACCTGTATTCCTTCAGCTTCGGCAGCTGGAGTTAAATCCCTCGAAACTTCCTCTGTCGGGCCGACAGTCGGTCCAATCTCCACTGCCTGTTCTTCTTCCACTCTTTCTTGTTTTACTCTTTTTATGCCTTCATGCGCCATTTGTTCATTCATCAGGACCGCTTCGCTTGGTCCCTCCTCTTCACCAATGGCTGTTCTCTTGTCAAGTACATTCTCCACAAGCAATGGTGTCTCGGTAAGATGCCCTTATGCTGATGTGCCTGCTGGGGTCTCTTCCAGTTGTAGCCTTCGTTTCAGATTTGAAGCCATAGGAATGGAAACACTCTCTTCCTCTCTTCGCTGTGGGGAACGGGTTACCCGCGCCCCCTTAGGAAAAAAGACAGGAAACTGGAACAAATTCTCTTCATTCAGTCCTGAGGTCGACGCTGGTTCTTGTGGAGTAACGTCGGCCTCACTCCTTAGTTCTCCCGCCATTTCCCCCGTGGTCTCTCTAGTCAGAGTGGTCACGACTTCTTCCTCCATAGGTTTCATATTAACAGGAGATCCCTGTAAAGTGGCCTCTATGCCTATCGCGCTGTCTGTCTGCTCAACTAGCTCCGCGGACTGGGCTGGTTCTTGTGGAGTAGCCTCGGCTGAAGTGCCAATGGGTATTTCTACGGCTTCCATCGATTCAACTTGCATTTGGAGAGCCGAATCTTCTTCACACTCCTCAGTCTCCATTTCCATTTCCTCAGGTTCCTCCTGATCAATATAATCATCCTCTTCATCTCCCTGCACAACTTCATCCTCTTCTTCATCCTCTTGCATAGTTTCTGGTTCCTCTGCCCTAGCAGCCATGGAAGCTTCTATTTCTTCCTCTGTGGAGTTTCGAAACAATTCCCATGGAATCAGAATCTTGTCAATAGCATTCATCACTAACAACCGAACCAGCCCATGGTGGGAAAGGACCACCAACACCTGCCGCGCCCCCCAAGCCGAGTTTACCATCAAATTCAGGCTTCTTAGAAGAAAATAGGGCACATTCATTGAAAAGGCTTCCGCTTGGGGAAATCGTAAGTGCGCCAATATGCGCAGGTGGTATTTAAAAATAGTGGAATATCTTCCCTCGCATGTTATATATTTAATCAAAGCCTCTGCAACTTATCCCCATGCCCGCAGTAATGAAGTTCTATCTTATCCTCGGCCCTTCTGCGCGATGCTCTCTTCGGCTTGGAGAAAAGCTTTGGGGAGTTCCTGAAGAGGGGTTCTTCTGGAAAACCAGCATTCTCCACCCTGCAGCAGTCCACTGACCTCTGCAATAGTTTCTTCTGTGACTGGAATTTCAAGTCCGCAAACCCGAGAAACTCCTTCCTCCAAATTCAATGCAAATTCCATTGTGATTTCTTCATCCTAGCCATTAAACCTGTCAAAGTAAATGTCCCAACCTATATTTTCGAATACCTGCCATACCTCCCGATTGCTTCATATTCTTGTTGAATCATTGGGCTCATGGCACACAGATCGGCCACCCATTGCTGCAGAGGTAGAAGCGACACGATGACTAGAGTTAGCTGGTAGGGGAGAGTGATAGGGCTCCGAATTGTTGGTAACTATAATAACGTCATGGCCACTTTCGAATATAATGGATGAACAGTACTGGTACGTTTGGAATTAATTGACAGATTGCAGGAGTACTGTTATATATTCTTAGGATTTAATGCGGAATGTTGAGAGGTGACTGATAAGACTTTTGTGCGTATGAGTATGCATCCCAACTCAACGGTATAATTACAGAGTACTTAAGATCATTAAATTTGATTTGGTGGGAGTTGTATGTCATAAGTACCTTTACTAAGTACGCCGTCAACCATTATGACGATACCCTCCCCCCAACTTAAATGACTACCGTCCTCGACACGTTTGACTGTCCTTTTGGAATATTTAATTAAATCCATAAAATCAATGGAGACATACCTGCGGACTTACCTTAAGGTGGAGTAACAGCAGAAATGTCTATCGTGAATAGTGAGTAATGACAATAGTGAGTAACAACAGCTACGGAGTAACGACAGTTGCGGAGTAACGACAGCGACGAAGTAACAACAGTTGCAGAGTAACAATAGTTGCGGAGTAACGACAGCTACGGAGTAACAGCAGTTTCGGAGTAACGACAGCTACGGAGTAACAGAAGCGGCAGTGTAGCAACAACTTCGGAGTAACAACATCGATGGTGTAACAACAACTTTAGAGTATCAGCAGCTACAGAGTAACAACAGTTGCAGAGTAACAACATCAGTGAAACAAATTACTTCTGTAACAACACTGATGGAGTAACACACCGAATGTTACTTTGCTCCTGGCCATAATTCTTTTATTATTCCTGCAAAACACAAACAAGTGAGTAATAACCACATTTTATTATTATTATTTTATTATTATTTTTATTTATTTTTTAGATTTAATGGAGAATGAGAGTGTCTTCTATTGCAATAACCATTAGATCAGCTGAATCTAAAAGGGTTTTAACAAAGGCATCTTTAGAAGTTGGACGATGATATAATTTTAGATGGTGTCCATTCACCACAATCGTGGTCTGAATGTCATCAATTGTGATTAATCTAACTGTTCCATTGTCGAACACTGCATCCACTTGATATGGTCCCATCCAGCGAGTGCGGAGTTTGCCTTTGAAATCCTTGAATCTGGAGTCATACAGTAACGCCCAATCCCCTTCATGAAACACCTTAGTTTTGATGAATTTGTCATGCCATTTCATTCTTTGCTGTTGAACAACAGTAGTTTTCTGGACAGCTACTGATCGAATCTCATCTAACTCATTCAGCTGTTCCAGTCGGTGTTTCTGTGCTTCTGATAAATCTAAACCTACTTCCAGAGCTGTTCTCAGTGTGCTAATTTCAAATTCTACCGGAAATAGGGGAGATTTCCCATAAACTAAATCAAATGGAGAAAATCTCGTTGTATTCCGCCATGTTGTTCTATAGGCCCATAAAGCTTCTGGAAGTTTTTGTGCCCAATCCCGGCAATGACTTGCTACTGTCTTGGTCAAGATATTTTCCAATACCTTGTTTGTACTCTCTACTTGCCCATTCGCCTGTGGATGATAGGGGGTTGTTACTTTGTGTTTGACCCCGTATTTCTGCATCAATTTCTCTATCATATGAGATGTGAACTATGATTCTCTGTCTGATACAATTTCTCTTGGAGTCCCGTACCGAGCAAATATTTCTTCAAAAAGGAAGTCTGACACTACTTGCTCTGTTGCTCTTGTGACTGCTCTAGCTTACACCCATTTGGTTACATAATCAGTACAAACTAGGATGTAAGCTTTCTAATGAGAAGGTGGGTTAAAGGGTCCAATAAAATCAATGGCCCATTTCTCAAATGGTTCAAGGACTATCTGGGGTTGGAGAGGCATTTCATCTGCTTTCCCAGGTTGTCCCATCCTTTGATAGCTATCACACATTCGAATATAATCCCAAGAATCATGAAAGATGGAGGGCCAATAGTATCCCATATGTAGCACTTTATGACCTGTCCGTTTATCTGCAAAATTTCCTCCACAGAGTCCATCATGTGCAGCCTTTAGGATCTCATAAATATCATCTCTCGCCACACAACGCCGAATCTGCTGGTCAATCCCTAGATGGAAAAGATATCCTGCCATCCATGAATATCGGGCACTCTTGTGAATGATCTTCCTTTGCTTCTTATAGGATAAGTGATGAGGCACCTCACCTGTAGCAAGATAATTAACAATATCTGCATACCACGGAGTGTTAGCAGAAAGTGCAAAAAGATGCTCATCTGGGAAATTATCTTCAACTGGTGTATTCTTACCAGCATGTTCTATCCTAGATAAGAAATCTGCAACCGCATTGTCCTTCCCTGGTTTATCTACTATAGTAATATCAAATTCATGTAGTAGCAACAACCATCTTGTAACACGACCAGGGGTAACAGGGTTGTTCATTAAATACTTGATGGTTGCATGATCAGTGTGCACAAAGGTAGAATACCCGGTAATATAATACCAGAACTTGTTGATGGCATAGACGACAGCAAGGAACTCTTTCTCAGTCACTGTGTAGCTCAATTCAATAGGGGCCAAATTCTTACTAACATAGTAGACTGCGTAAGGTACTTTATCCTCCTGCTGTCCTAGTATTGCACCAATCGCTGTTTGAGAAGAATCTGTGTGAATGTGGAAAGGTAATGCCCAGTCTGGTCCTCTAAGAATCGGAGCACTGTAGACTAATTCTTTAATTTTTGTGAAGGCTATATCACAGTCCTTTGACCACACAAATTCTAAGTCCTTTGTCAGTAATTGAAATAATGGGTGTGCTACTTTTGCAAAATTTCTATGAAACGCCTATAATAACCAGCACAACTAATGAAACTATGTACTTGTGTGGGCGTTTTAGGTGTTGGAAAGTGGAGAATTACCTTTATTTTTGCTGGGTCCATCTTGATTTCTTCAGCCGAAAGCAAATGTCCCAGAACAATTCCTTGTTCCATCATCATGTGATATTTTACTGTACTCAGGGAAACGCGCGCTTGTATACATCTTTCAATAAATTTTTCTAAATTCTTCAGCCCCTCTAAGAATGAGTCCCCATATGGAGTGAAGTCATCCATATGAATTTCAACACCATCATCTATCAGATCAGAGAAGATTCCCAATATTTCCCTCTGGAATGTTGCAGGGGCATTACATAGGCCAAAAGGAAGGACCCGATATGCAAATATTCCCCAGGGGCATGTGAAGGTTGTCTTGTCTTGATCCTCAGGAGCAATCTGGATTTGGTTATATCCACTAAACCCATCCAGAAATGAGAAAAATTTCTTACCAGCCAATGTGTCTAAAACTTGATCGATAAATGGCAGGGGAAAATGGTCCTTCTGAGTTGCTTTATTTAACTCTCGATAGTCCATGCAGATTCACCATTCGCCATTATTCTTAGGAACCATTACCAATGGCGAGACCCATTGGCTATCTGAGATAGGGTAGATAAAACCTGCATCCAGTAGTTTTTGAAGCTCTTCTTTCACAATGTTCTTCAGTGCCAGATTCATCCTTCTCTGAGGCTGTCTTATAGGACGAAAATATTCCTTGATGTATATGTGATGGGTGCATAAGTTATCAGGGATCCCCTTCATGTATGAATAATCCCAGGCGAAAGCTTCTTTATGCTTCTGAAGAACATCTATCAACTGCTCCCTCTGGGATTCTGACAGACCTGGATTGATATTCAGAGTTTTCCCTGGTTCTATCTCCACTTGGACACTTTCATGAGGTGCATCAACATCTTCTTCCAATTCTTCCACTGTTTCAATATCCTCCTGAGTTTCACAACTTAGGATGGATTCTAAGACTTGCTGGTTTGACTCTGAAACATAACAAGGATCATTCATGAAGGAAGTGATCACATCATCTTCTGATTCCATCTTCAACTGAAGGGCCTACCCGATAGTAAGGACCGATCTCACTTCTTCCTCTTCTTGGACTTCCACCATAGATACAGCCTTCTTGCCACCTGCTGACTTTTTAGGCGCATTTGGTTTTGCCGGTGGGTAAAGCACCAAGTTCTTGGTGTTATGGCCATTAGAGATGACCATATTTCCTGATCGGCATCCAATATAAGCGTTTATGGTAGCCAACCATGGCCTACCCAGAATCAAAGGGTGACCACCTACTGAAGATTGTGTATGCAATACCAGGAAATCGACAGGGTCATGCCATGCCTCTACTAAAATTGTCACATCCTCCAACTTCCCCACAGGATTGAATGTGGATCTATCTGCCAATTCCAACACTGTAGGTGTATGCTTCAAATTTTGAAGGCCTAATGTATGCATGGTTTCAGTGGTGATGACATTGATGGCAGCGCCCAGGTCCACCATCACATTTGGAATCTCCACTCCATTAATCTGTACTGTCAAAACTGGGTTCCCCGAATCTCCATATTTCATTGGTATTGATTTTCCCATCATGAAGTACGATAATTTTCCCATAACATGTATAGTGAGGGGGTATTTAGTTTTCTTTGCAAGTTTCTTTGAAAAATATTCCCTAAGAGTCTTTGCATAAATTGGCACATCCTTCATAGCTTGTAGCAAGGGGATTTTAACAAATAAATTCTGCAATTCTCCTAATAAATCAAATTCAATTTGTGGGCTTGGTTTACTCATAATCAACCTTTCTGGGTATGGTGGTTCAGGTTGATGTTGTTTTGCAGGAGGCATCTGGCTTTTAACAATTTATTTTGGTTCTCTATTGGCCGGCTGTGCCTCTTTGTATTCATTATCAAGTTGTTCAATGATAACCGGAGGGGGTTGGGTATCAACTGTTCGACCTGATCACAAATTCATTTCATACAGTTCTACAGTAGAGATACTATACGAAGGCAGGTTAAGAACATCTGGTTGATGAGCTCCTTTATTATTGGGATTAGGATTAGGCTACATTGGAAGCTGAGGATGAACAGGTTGATTACCAGGAGACACATTGGAGGGTAATTGGAGTTGCTGCTGTGGCATCTGTTGAGGAAAATTCCCTAAAGAGGGTCCTCGCCAAGTTGGAGCCCATGGTGAGCTCATACTGGCTTGAGGGTTCCATTGCTGCCACAGTGGGTACTGGTATTGTGGCCACATAGGGGGACAAGGCATAGTTTGAGGATTCATGTTATAACTATTGAAATACTGAGATGGATCTGGGTACATACCTTGATTCCCCATCGGTGGTCGAAGTTGCCATGGCTTCCTGGCGCCCATAAGGTACAATTGCTCCGTGTCCTCCCCTGCTCCTTGAAACACCGCTTTCAAGCCCGGTAAGGAAGGGCATGAGCTTGTTACATGATTTAGCTCACAGATGTCACATTTTTCTACGGACTTTAATGGGCATTCCCTTTCCAGATGATTCTTTTTTCACTTCAGGCAAAAGATTGCCATGGTCCTATCCTGTTCCAGCTGCTTCTGCTTTACTTGCAAAGTATCCATTTGTGTTGACAGGGTACTGAGAATATCCGTCCTTAAATTGTCTAGCAGGTTCCCAATTTCTGCTTTTGTAACACCCCCGCCGGATCCTTTTGCTGAACGAATCCCTGATCTATTTCTTGCAAGCCCCCTCGAGCACTGGACACATAAGTCACAAATACCTTCAAAGGTTTCCTTAGAAATGTCTCCCTTTCCCACAATATTAAATAATTCCATTGAGTCTTCTCGAAAGGATCGAAGGAGAATAACCTTCAAGATTTCCTTATCCAAATTGGAATGACCTGATCTCTGCAAGAGGTATTTAAACCTCTCCACACAATCTTCCAAACTTTTGTCTTCTTTCTGTGTGAACTTGAAAAGCTCCTCCTTGACGTTCCAGGATTTGCAGTAATCCTGGTATTTTTCCAGAAATCTGTTTGCATATCATCCCATGTGGAAATGGATTTTCCCCCAAGGCCCATAAACCATTGCAAAGCCGTCCCTTTTAGTGTAGAAGGGAAAATATTTAACTTCTGGGCATCTGTCGTGTAATCGTAGCCCTGGCACACTATGTCAAACTGAAATAGAAACGTGTCGGGATCCTCTGAAACAAGCCCATGAAAGTTTGGTAGTGCTGCTAATGGGATAGGCTTTGTAGGCGCGCTAGCTCCCAAATTCCCAATGGGAAATTCGATAGTGGAGGTTGTGGGAGCCATAAATATCTTCCAATAATTGCTGGGGATTTCAATAGGCTCTGTAGAGGATGGTCGGGGACTCCTGACTATTGGAACACGAGTTACCTTAATGGCGCTTCCTCGGTCTCTTGGCGATACTAATACCTCCTTGTTTCTTTTTCCTGTATCCTGATAGTTCAATCCCTCGACTACAAATTCCTTTCCCTTATTAGAGCAGTCCGACTCTGACAATGTTCTACTTGCAATTTCTTCCTCTGCTAATACCAGCACAAGGTCCTCTCGATCTGGTCTACTGTTGACTGTCTCTTCTACTGCTGGAGGACCCTGTTGTACCAAATCACCCAAGGATACCGTGGCCTGCACAGGCTGATCCACTGACTGTCCCTCGGATTTCACTCTCCTAGCCCCTGGCCTTGCAGCTGCGCGGGAAGATGCTTCAGACTCTGCCTTTTCTATGATCTGCTGAATGTAAGTTTTTATTCCTAAATCTGGTCTTCCCCTCTTTGGGGCTCTTGCTCCACCCCTCTTATTTGGTTCTTTGTTCATATAAAAATTTGTGTAATAGAAGGTCTGTGTATGAACCTACAATGCTTCAATATTGAAGTAAGGTGTCAAAGGACCATTCCTTCCCCAAGATAAAAGAACTCAAAAGAGAAAGACAACGAAACAAAAAGCTAGGGTTTCAGGCCCAGAGCAAGGCGTAAAAAACTCCTCCCTCCCTGGGACAAGAACCAAAACCACACAACCCACAAAAAGACCTAATACTCCCACATATGAAGTAGGGTGTCAAAAGACTGCTCCCTCCCCAAGATAAGAAGATGGCCCAAAATTCAAAACAAAAAACAGAAATAAACAAACCCAAAATCAAAACCTACGCTTAGGACTTGAAGCAGAGTGAGGAAGCTCGTTCTCTCCCCAGGACGAGAGATTGACCCTCTGGTTGGTTCGAATCATCGTTTGCACCTTGTTAGCCTCCCCGTCAACGACGCCAAAATGTTGGTGTTCAAGTAGGGATAATTTATCCACCCTAATCCGACATTAATTTTATCAATCCGGGAGCATATCCTTCCAAGGCAACGTGCAAGGTATATGCAGAAACAAACACATAATCCGTTCAACCAAGGGTTTATGGTTAAGATTCAAAACATTGCCGTGAAGTAAAATCAAATGCTGGACATTCAAAACAATCTTAACAGTAAGAAATAATAGCAACAACTATAACAAGAAATAATCCACACACATACATAGACGTAACACCTGATCAGAAGAGCGGGCCCAGCTCTCTGATCAGGGCTGCATTGCTCACAAAATGCTTTAGAATAACAAAACCAACAATATTTTATTGATCTGAAAAATGTGATTACAATCTCCTTTCAGGAACCCCCATTTATAGGAACAATGTCCATTTTATACACAATGCAAGGGAATAACAAATTTCCCTGAAACATGATAACCGCGTGTTTAGAAATGGACTTTATTTGGAACGACACGAACAATAGATATCCAGGATAGAGCAAGGGCCGAGAATAGGCCCGGGGACTCGTGATTCCAGCTACACGATCTCCCTTTAGCTGGCCGTTACCAATTCTGTTGCAAACTACTGGAGCGAGGGTTCTTGTTTTCCAATCTGCAGTCAAACACAGATCTTAGTGCCGCAATTAGGTAAAACTCCGTGACTTTAATTCATTAATCAAAATATTCCAATTGGACAAGTCAGGGGTATTTACCTCATAAGTTTAGCATGGAAAATGTAGGTAATTAAACAAAAAGGGTCAGAAAGGATGACAAAAATGGGCAGAGAGATAGCCAGATTCGGTGCCCAACAACTTCCATATGATCGTATTTCCTCATAAATGCAAGATTGTAGCCTTAGACCAACTCATATTTTTCGCCTTTGATTCTCATGTTATTGGAAATGTCCCTCTTGTAGGGGAAGCTCTACACTCCTATCAACATATCAGAGTTGGATTGTTGAAGGATTCTTCACTTATGGGAACCCTTTAACTCCCTCCTCCCCTCCTTCCCAACAACTCATCTTCAGTTGCTTATATGAGCATGATATCATCCTCTACTATCCCAGTTGATCCACAGATTGTACCTAATGAAACTAACATCCAAATTTTTGGTGACAGAATGCCACTTAACCCCATTGAGCTAGATTACGAAGCGATATATTTGGCTTGTGCGGATTACACCTTCTCTTCGATTAATTGGGTAGATCTATCACTAGATTATGGCACGTATTCTGATCATTTTTCTCGCATATTCTCTAATGATGAGAGAATCATGGAGATCATGATGCCAGATGACGAGCAGTGGGACGAACATCACCATCATTCCTCCTTACCAAATTTCATTGAGGATAATATCAGTGATGTATATTTAACTAATTTTGTTGATCCTCTTATGAATTTCATCTCCATTCATAAGGTCGACTCTGAAAATAACCTTTTGAATATCGAAGAAATGATATATCTTGATATCTCTATCAAACTAGGTATTGTTGAAAACATATACATTGGAGCATCTTGTTCTCCATTTGAGATATAGAGAGTTTCAAGTTGTCTTTACATGGACTTATGAGGAAATGGTAGGTATCGACCCAAATATAGTAGTGCACAAGATTAAAACGTATCTTGATGCCAAACCTGTCTGGTAATGCCTCCATCCGGTCCATCCCTAGAAGACTGTCGGGATTAAGGCTGAAGTTGAAAAGCTTCTTCGGACTGGTTTCATATACCCTGTTCCTTTAACTAATTTGGTATCAAACGTTGTACTTGTCATGAAGAAACATGGTACGATTTGAGTATGTGTGGGTTATCGGGATGTGAATCATGCTTGTCCAAAGGACAACTATCCAATCCCATTTATTTACTAGAATGCTGATGACTGCACTGGTTGCGAGATTTATTCGTATATGGATAGATTCTTAGGCTATAATCAAATAAACATTCTCCTAGTTGACTAACCTAAGACTGCATTTATTTGTCCCTAGGGTACTTTTTCTTATCAGAAACTCCCATTTGGTTTAAAAAATGTTGGGGTCACTTTTCAATGTGCTATGTATTACGGTTTTCACAACATTAAACACATCATGCAACCCTATTTGGATGATTGCCCTACACATTCTAAACATCAGGCTAATAACCCGATGCATCTTAGGATTATTTTCCTCCTTTGTAGACACTATAACATTTGACTTAACCCACAAAAATGTGTGTTATGTGTTGGTTTTGGTCGACTTATAGGTTTTTTCATTTGAAAACAAGGAATTCGTATTTATCATTTGAAAGTACAAGCGATCATTGATTTTCCTGCACCTTCTTCCCTTGTTTAGTTACAAATATTCCAAGGGAAAGCTAGCTTCCTATGGAGGTTCATCCCTAATTACACTGTGTTGACCAAAGGATTCACTCGCTTGTTGAAAAAAGGGGTCCCCTTCCATTGGTACAATGTTTCTCAAAAAGCGTTTGATGCCCTGAAATATGTATTGGTTCGAGTATCTCTTTTATACCCCCTAATTATCAGTGCGGCTATTTCCTATATCTCGCTACTGCTATTTCTACTATAGAAAAGGTATTGGTCCAAGAAGGCGATAGAGGGATTGAACATCCCATTTATTATCTGAGTCATAACCTTAACAATACCGAAATCAGGAATACTCATGTAGAAAAGTTGGCTTTGGCAGTTGTTCAAGCCATCCAAAGGTTTCGCCATTACATATTGCTTTGGAAAACTACGATTGTTTCAGATTGCAACCCTATGACATATATATTGTTACGTCAATCACTGGGGGGAAATACTCTAAGTGGATCGTTATTGTAGGTTTTAACCCTGTACAGAAATTACCTTCAAACGAATTCTTAAAAACATAAAATAAATAATGGAGGAAAAATAAACATAAAACACATATACACAAATATTTTCCCCTGGATCCCAAAACCGAGAGTACCAGATTGATTTTTCATTATATTCCTTTCAATGTTACAATACATATATATACATGTCGAAGCATTCATAAAATCCAATCCATTAACCTTGGATTAGAACATAATTGTAGTTCCCTTGAGTGTATCTACAAAATACCATGGATAGAAAACCATCATGCCAAAACCATGTGAAAAACCCTTCCACCTAATATAGGGTCCAAAAAAAATTCCCAGGGTGTTGCCCCGGAACCTGTGCAGGGGGGGGATAGCCTCCATGCAAACCCCCCAATAGGGGGGGTTGCACCCTCCCTACTGCGCTCGACGAAACAAAGGGGGTATGACCACCCCCCCGCTTTACACATGGGGCTATTTGTGGAAAGAATGTAACACACACCCAATAGTTATTATGCAAGTGTTCAATGTAGAGTTCATCAAGACCAAGTCAACGAAATCCCTAGTTTTCACTGAGCTAATGTGAAACCTTCCTTCCTCTGATTCTAAATGTACATCTAAAGATTCTATCCTTGATGAGTCATTGCTTCTGATTTTGTCATCTGACCTGTGGTATGGATATTTTCTTATCTATCTCCAGACCCAAACTTTCTACCTTCCCTAGTTTTCACCAAGCTAATGTGCAACCTTCCTTCCCCTGATTCTAAATGTACATCTGAAGATTCTATCCTTGTCGAGTCATTGCTTTCGATTTTTTCATCTGACTTGTGGTATGGATGTTTTATTATCTATCTCTAGACTCAGACTTTCTGCCTCAATACCTCTCGTTTTGAACAATGACATATTCGATAACAATCCCAAGATTACGTTCTTATCGGTGACACCCTTTACCATCATGGTATTGAGACAATTTTACGGAGGTGCATCACCCTTGAGGAGGCCAAGAAAGTCCTTAATGAATTCCACTCGGGGGCATGTGGTAGACATCTATCTGGTTATGCTACCGCACAGAAGATATTACGCGCTGGTTACTTTTGGCATACTATATTTCGCAACTGTATTCTCGCCGTCTAGAAGTTTCATGCGTGCGAGTTCTACGATCGTAAGATCCATGCTCCGCCTGCTCCATTGCACCCTGTTGTCCTTGTTATTCTCTTTGCGAAATGGGGTATCGACTTCATGACATGTAACCCTCACTCGGTTGAGGGGCATGGTTATATCATTGTCGCTATAGACTACTTCACTAAATGGCCTGAGGCGCTACCTACATATAAAAACACTAGAGAAACGACTGTATATTTTTTCTTCAATCACGTTATTGCTCGGTTTGGTGTTCTGCAATCAATAATTACTGATCACAGAAAGCATTTCCAGAATCATATGATGACCAAACTAGCTGCTAAGTTGGGACTTTCTCATGAAAATTCCACTCCCTACTATCCTCAGGCTAATGGACAAGTTGAGGTTGTGTTGTGCTACTCAACAACCCCCCCATTGAGTAAATAACGAGGACCTGTTTGAAAGTTTTAGACTTGAATCCTAAAATAAAATAAAAATCCTTTTTTTTTAATAAAATAAGACAATTTCATATTTAAGTTTTAAATATTACTAAATAAAATAAATTCTCTCAAATAAACTGTTTAGCGGAGTTTATCCTTTTGTTTAATACTTAATTCCGTCTTATATTTATTAGAAAATGATATCACATGCAATTATATCAGATGTAGTTCGAATTTAAAATCTTCGATGAGTAGACCCTGATGAAAGAATTTCTGATATAAAGCTCTCAATTAAGTTTTCAAGTTTTTAAAATGCCTTTAAGTAAATAAAGTGATTGTAAAAAAATATTATAAAATTCGGTCCCACCAAATTGCCCACAGTGTTATCGAAGTTTTAGTATCAACGATTTCAAACTGAGTACCATAAGAAAATGCTGATAGTTGATCTCTGATACCCTCTTCAAGTAAGCTCCTGGCTACCTTTCCCCTCCGCCTTCTAATTGCCAATTATTCCTTTTTCCTTTTGATATCAGAGTTTGCATATCACACTTTCTTATCCGTGTAGCCTTTATAATCTCCGATGTCGAAACGCCGATAGGAAAAACCTCTGATAAATCTTTCGTTCATGTTTTAGACCGTTATAAAGGAGAATATTGACCGGAACATATAATTTTGCAAGTTTTAGAATTAAAACCTCAAGGATTTCGCCGATAATGATTTTTCGATACATTGGTATCTGCAGAAACCACGTGAACAAAAAAATTGAGCATTTAATGGCCAATTTGTGTGATTTATGGTTTCGAGGTTCTAAATGATTTGTTATGATTGTCATCTAATGCCAAAGCATTCTCTCATTAAAACATGAATTGATGTGAAAATATTGTTTACATTAACAAATTCTTGCCGCTAATATTTGTTTCTCCTCTTAACAAGTAAATCCTGATAAACAACAATCAGAGGAAATTTCTAAAGCCATAAAAGTTAATAAAAAGGCCACAACCCAATCACAGTTAGTCTTCCCTCTAGTAGAAACCGCTGAGATGTCACCATTATTCTCGGACATTACATGCACTCCAGACGCAGGGTCTTCCTCTTGGGAATCCATGTACAAATTGTTTGAAGATGAAAACCCAAGAGTGGTCGAGAGGGAGAAAGCTACAAGAGATGATACAACTCTAGTTTCTGAGTCTACATGGAGCGATGTAGCCAATTCTCTTTTACACAAAATCGCAACTCGTCCAAAAATCTTTCCCTACACAGATATAGTAAGATGGGTTTTCGATCACTTGAATATTGTAGACAAAGATTTCCTGACTCCAAAGCAGACAATTATCGGGTCATTCAAGCCCAAAGATTTGAGGAAAATGTATCACTTTCCTCCTTCGCAGAAGAAGTACGACACACAGTTTGTCCAAAAATTTATGAAGGAGAACCAAAACCTGACAAATCTTATCAGATAGTGGAGGAGGGACCTGAACAAACAAAAATGCGAGGACAAGGCTATGTAATCATTTGCTTCCCTTGTTAGAACTTTTTCTCATGTCACTGATATGATATGTCGTTTATACGATTATCCTAATACACATAATTTTTCTGAGGAATGGGTGCCATTAATAGAAGTTGCTTCACATGGATACATTATGGACTGGGCAAATATATTGTTTAATAATTTAACTGTTCAGATTTTAAGTTATAGGAGAAAATGCAATTTTACTAATAAAAATATTCCCCTATTCTTCATGAGTGCATTTATAATTGATGCTATATGTTTCACATTTGATTTCCCATCCATGGGATGGAAATGGACAATTTAAGATCCAATGCCCGTTCATATATATCATGATACCTTGTGGGAATCCAAATTTCATTTTCAATTTTCTAAGATTTGTCATGGAATCATACTCCCTATTCATCAAGAAGTGTTCAACAATAAAGCACCCAGATTCTCTGCAGAGGCCAATGATGATTTGATGTCAATAGGAAGGTGGTTCGGGGAGGATTCATTCACTTATATTTACATTTTTTGTAGTCTTGCCAATCCACACGTTTTACCCCTTTTTATCCCTGATAAGTTATTAGCCAGGGCAATTGCATATTAGACAATTGGGAATGGTTTAACCAAAATACTGAAAGATTCCAAGAAAACCATATGGCCTTCCTTTCCCATTTGTTGTGGTACCTATGCATGATCTAATTTCAAGCATGCTATTCTTGAAATTTACCAAATAAAATCTTTGAAATTACCGACTATCCCAAATCGACAATGTGAACTAAATGGGGTCGCTAAGGATGTCACGACATAGGCTAAGATCAAGAAATTCAAAAGCGAGCCTATTAAATTTGATGATCTATTCGAGATGGTTCATGAGTATCCCAGGGTTGAGAGAGCAACGACAAAATGACTTAGTCCGGAGGAATTGATTGAATTTAATCAATACCGTAGTCAGATAATAACACATTTACCACTTGATTTTTTGAGAATTTATCAACAAAACACTGAACCTCAAAAAGCATTATCTCCTTCAGTTAAAGATTCAATTGATTCTCAAATCTTAGAAATAACTATTCAATTGTTGAACAAACAAAGAAAATTCAAGAAGAAAGAAAATTAGATGAAATTTAGGAGCGTTTTAATCAAGTCATATCAACATCAAAGACAAAATAGCTAAACACTCCAGTCCTGAAAGAACCAATGTAGATTCCGATAACCAATGGGATGACCTCGTTCATTGCTGAGGCTCCCAAGAAAACCATTATCGCTGAAGATATGGATATTATCCCAACATTTCCTACATCAGAAGTTATCCTAAGGGTTGAATAAATTCCTCCTTTAGATGTGTTTTACAGACCTAAACATAGAGTAGTTGTGAGGAGACAAAGAAAGAAAAGAAAGCTAGACAAGGCCCAAGCACTAGTCCCCGATGAAAATCCTTTTGAAGTTCTCTGGAAAGGAGCTCAATCAACTCCAGATTTAGAATTAAACAACTCTCGTAGTTTGCACGGGCTTATGCTAGTGCGACTATTGATAAAGCAGTAGAAGTTCAATTGCTTCTCAAAGAAAAGGAGGAAAAAATTGTTCAATTAGAACAAACTCTTCAAAATGAAAAACAGGTGCTAGAGCAACAATGGAAAGTAAAAATTGATGGATTACAAAAGAGTTTCAATGATTTTAAACTACAATTTGAATCTAATATGAAGGATAAAGATGCAAAAATACAACAACTGCAAGAAAATATAAATCAATTGAAAGAAAACCTAGAGACCAATGAATTTAAAAAGGAATTAGGAGAACTTAATACACTCCTTGCTCAACAACAAGTTATATTTTGTCAGAAATTGACTACGATTTATGATTTATGTAAATCCAGTGATTCCTTGGTTAAAAAATTGTCTGATTTGAGGACATTTTATGAGCAAGTTGATGAGAATATTTATGAGCATATAGACTGGTAAGACGGTACGAAGGGAAGAGCGGTCGATCTTCCCCAGATTGAAGAGTCTCAAAAGCACATTGTTTTCGGTGATTGGGACATGAAGATAAGGCAAGCATAGATGGAAATCATCAGAGCCAGAAACCTCACTTCCAATCTCACTGAATACATCAGTGACAACCTATTGAAATCTAATCTTATCAAAGAATTCCCACAGGATACATTACTAGATGTCAAATATTTGACAAAATCTTGGCAATAATCATCAAAGAAGAAGGTTGAAAATATCAAGAGTTTATCAAAAGTGAACCTCCAAAACCATTGGAAATTATTGGCAAAGCCACATAGTCAATGGCTTATGTTGAGGTGTATTTCTAAATCGATAGCTCAGCTCCTCCCGACACTCAATGATGCAGTCTTTACGGGGTAGATGCATATGCAACTGATTAATCCCCCCCAATTAAAGTCGATGATAGACATATGTGGACTGAGAGAGAAAATGGGAAAGTAGCCTTCAACACAGTCATAATCATATTGCTACAACAGATTTCCTATCTTTGTCTTTACTTTATCTTAGCTAAGTTTGTTGGAACCGTTTCGAGATATTTATTTTTACTTTACTATATTTGTAATCTTAATAGACAATAAAGCTGTCCTCATGTATTTAGAGGAGAGGTTGTGAATTTTTGTAAGACAACTTTGAAGTTTGCACTACTATTACTTTCAAGTTATCTAATAGAAAAGTTGAACCATAAGCTATATTTTTCATGAGTAGAGTCTTAATGTATTGGGTACTATTATCCTTATATTGCTACTTTGATTTAATGAGATAGATATTGAATTTTCTATAAGTTGTTTCATTATATGTATGTTTTACAAACAGTGAGACATTTCCACTATTGATGTGTAAGATTGTATCCTTTTAATCATGTGTGAAATAATGAGATATTTTATGTGATTTGTTTTAATCAACTAATTTAATTAAATTAATTTATCTTATTCGTTTTCTCTTCATAAAGTGTTTAATGATCTATATTGTTCTATGTTATATGAAATATTTCAGAAATCACATACAAAGGAATACTATCACGAGAAATATATAGATTAAGTATATTTCATTATTATTGTATTTAGATTTAAATCACTCCATTACTATCATTTTATACTTTATATCCATTCACTCATATATTTTTAAGGGAAACTGGTCCCATTATCCCGAGTTAGAGGCACCATTCCAAACGGAAAAAGAGTTGTTTTAAGTTCCCGACTAGGTGGTTATCCTTGATGTTGAGGTAGATATTTTCGAGCCTTCAACATTTTTAGCGCTAGAAGGAGGCCCTGAAGAGTATGAATGGAAACAAGGTCTAATCCCAAATTAAAATGCCATCAAAAGAGTCAAGTCCTCTCAAAATCCCCACCAACTTCAAGATCCCATTAAAAATCTCCAACTCCTAGATCTGAAGTTGTTGAAACATCCACAAAATCTCCTAGTACACTTCCTTAGAAAATTACCCGAGTTTCCACCCCAGAGTCACCAGAAGTTCAGACTTTAATCAAGAGATTAGAAGGAATTTATATTTCAGAGGAAATTTTTTCTCAATCAGAACTCTCAGAAGGAAGTGTAACATCATATTCACAAGTTTCTAGTGTATTAACTCGATCCAAAAGTGAGAATCTTGGAATTAGTCCTTTTGAGTTTCCATTACATTTCCATCGAAGGAAAAATACTACCTCAGAAACTCAAACATATACTACTGAGATTACATCCTCGTCACCCCCTCAAACACCTTCACTTGATCCTTCTTTATTTTATTCTTCTCAATCAATCACTTCCTCCACTCGCATTCCTCAAACACAATCAACTGTTGGTATTTCCACCAATATTTTTATAGGGGTTATTTCTTCTTCCACATAATCGTTATCAACCTCTGGCACATCTACATCTTTCTCTACTCCCTCTACTTATATAATGGCAAACAGACGTTGGACTAATCCAAGTGTTGTTCAAATGGCACCATCCCTCCATCCTCTACCTAAGGATCCAGAAATATGGCTGCCCAAATTCAATCCTTATGCTAGAATCCCTGTTGAAGAGCATCTCCATAATTTTATGTTAGCCATTAATCTTAATGGAGTAGTTGAAGAGGATTGTGTAGTTATATTATTTCCTTATACTTTTGAAGGATATGCAAGATCATGGTATTTTTCATTACCCCCAGGATTTATTAATGATTAGAATACATTTGAAGAACAATTTTTACCTAAATTTGGTGATGATCGTACAAAAACCACTCTAATAAATTATCTCTCTAATCTCAAAGAAAATTCAAATGAAAATATCAAATATTTCAATTCTAAGTTCAATAAATTGTTAAACAAATTTCCTACTACTTCAAAACTTGGTGTTGATGTACAAATTGAATGGTATATTTATGCTCTTCCTTCCAATATTGCAATCTTTGTAGACAGGCCTAACAAGATAACTTTAGTTGATAACATGAAAGAGGCCCTATATGTGGAGAAAGGGATTCTTGCCCCGGAAAAGAAGAATGCCCATGAAGTAAGGAAAACAAATAAAGTCACTTTTAAAGAAGAATCAAAGAAGAAAACTCCCAAAGATCCTTTTGATCTAGAAGGCTTACAAAACTCCCTTAAAACCATTTCAAATGAAATGGTGGAAATGAAGAAACAAGTTGTTGAAACTTCTAAGAAACCTTTCAAACATTTTAGGAAAGCTCATACTTCACAACTTCAACCTCCAAATATCATATCTAATGTTGAATCTCATTGGGATGAGGATGAAGAAGAAGAGGCCTTATCTGTTGAAGAATCCCAGGAAGAAGAATTCGTTGAGGTTCATGGATTGTGGGATTTCATTCTCATTACTTCTGAAGATGAAGAAGAACAAGAAGATTTATAGTCAACACAAGGAGTAAGGGACCCGCAGATTCAACACAATCGGTTCAAAAACAGAAAAATTCTACTCCTACTAATAAGGACAAAGGTACAATTAAAAAAATCCCTTCTACATATTCTAATTTAGTTCCATCTTCTTCAAATTCTCCATCTTCATCTAAAACTCTCGTTATTTCTGACCCCGTTGAATATAACATAGTAGAGGATATGAAGAAGTTTAAAGAAAATATTTCCTTATATGAAGTAATTAAATTAAAGCAACAACATAAATTCTTACTTAAAGAATTAAATGCAGTACCTGCATCACCTTTGCATGCTACTGTCACTTCTAAAGCTTCTAAAGGAAAAGGTAAACATCCAACTGATTCTTCAGATAAAATTGATCCTACCGATGCTATTTTAATTGGAGATAGGTCAAATTCCCATACTCCTCCTTTCCTTTTGACCTTTGAAATTTTTAATAAAAATGTTCACAATTGTTTAGTAGACTCTGGTGCATCATCAAATATCATGCCTTATTCAGTTTGTCTTAAGCTGAACATAACACCTGACAAGTCTATTGTCCAAATTGCTTAGTTAGATAGGAAAAAAGTGAAAGTATTAGGGTAAATGAATTATGTTATTATAAGACTGTCTTCCAATTCAAAATTATGTCAAATCATTGATATACTAGTTGTTGATATTCCTGAGTTTTGTGGCCTAATTCTAAGCATAGATTGGTCTGAGAAACTAAATGGTTATTTCGCTACAGACTTGTCTCTTATGTGGCTTCTTTATAATGGTAAACCCAATCAAATTTGGGTTGATCGAGAAAAACACATGAAGCATTTAGTAACCAATTTGGGTGAAGAAAATGAGCCAATTGTTTTCACAAACAATATCCTTGGGAATTATTCTTCTGAATCCTTCTTTGACAATTTTTCTACACAAGAATCTCCTTTGTTAGTTGATTCTACGACCTCTCAAATTGATTTTTTTTTGCATACAAACTCATGTGGATGTGTAAATATTGTAGATAAACATGTAGTTTTTTTTTTTTTTTTTTTTTTTTTAATTCTATATTTTGATGCCTCTAAATCTAATGATGGTGCAGGAGCATGATGCATTTTAATAAGTCCTGAAGGAGAGAAAACTATGTTAGCATGCAGATTGGAATTTGAATGCACAAACAATATTGCTAAATATGAAGCACTAGTTCAGGGTTTGCATAAGGCTATAAGTTTTAATGTAAAACACCTTCAAGTGTTTGGAGACTTTGAAATTGTTATAAAACAAGTAAGAAACACCATCCACTGTGTCTATAGTCATTTGAAGCATTATCAATCCCTTATTCAATCTCTCACATCAAAGTTTATAACATTCAATATTTCTTCTATTCCAAGACTCCAAAATGTCAGTGCTGATCGATTAGTTATTGTTGCATCCAAGCTCATGCCACCTGAAGATTATAGCCCAAATAGGTTTTCTATTGAATTTATTTTTCACCCTTCTATTCTCGACAATGTCACTAATTGGTGTGTGTTCAATGATGATCAGGATATTTTAAGTTTTCTTACATTTGAAGGGTCATATACTAACCAAATAATTGGTGAAAACGAAAATGATAGACAATTGAGTCAATCAACTGAGAAAAATTCTTTACCCAAGCTTGTGGTAAAGCTTGAACCCCTGTATGAATTAAAAGATAGGTTTAAAAGGGTTACTAATTGTAAGATTCAAAGTTCAATTTTGAGGTTTGAATTAATGAACCTAAGTTCAGATCTTAAGCCTCAGAACATTAATTTAGGCCTTGGACTCTCATCAGATGAGAGATATGCCTTTATTCATCTATTGAAAAGATACAAAAACATTTTTGCTTGGAACTATGAAGATTTGAAAACTTATGATACCTCTATCATTCAACATACTATTCCAATGTTACCAGATGTGAAGTCCATCCAACAAAAGTTAAGGAAAATACATCCAAATTTGGAAAATCAGATTAAATATGTGCTGAAAAAACTCCTCAAGGCCAAAATCAAATTTCCAGTTAGACATTCTAAATGGATTTCAAATCTGATATCTGCTAGGAAGAAAAATGGCGATATTTAGATTTGTATTGATTTTAGAAATTTGAATAAAGCCTATGAGAAGGACAATTTTCCACTCCCACTGATGGAACAAATCTTACGGTTAATAGTTGGTTCTAAACTTATGTCTTTTCTAGATGGTTTTTCAGGATATAACCAAATTCTTGTGCATCCAGATGACAGGTTAAAAACTGCATTCAGAACTAAATGGGGAACTTATGCATATCAAAAATTTCCTTTTGGATTAATAAATGCAGGAGCAACCTTCTAAAGAGATATGGGAATTTCCTTCAAAGTTCTGATCAATAAAAATGTTATTGTTTTCTTGGATGATATAATTATATATTCCAAGAAAATAGACAATCATTTCCATGATTTAAAGCAAATCTTTGAAAGATGCAAAAGATATGGAATCTCATTAAATCCCAAGAAGTCATTCTTTTCCCTAAGTGAAAGAAAAATTCTATGATTTATTGTTTCCAAAGAAAGAATTTATATAGATCTGAAAATAATCAAGGTAATTTCTGAAATTCCTTTACCCCATAATAAGAAATCAATGCAATCTTTCCTTGGCCAAATTAATCTTGTCAAAATATTTGTCCTAGATTTTTCTCAAATTGTTTCCTCCCTACAAGATATGATTAAGAAAAATTCAATTTTCAAATGGGGACATAATGAAAGGGAATCCTTTGAAACAATAAACAAGCTATCATTTATGCCCCCTCCTTGAAAACCCTTAATTTTTCTGATCAATTTATATTGTATACTTTTTCTTTTGAATTTTCCTATGTAGCAGTTCGAACACAACTCAATGAGAAAAAGGTTGAAGCTCCCATTTCCTTCTTCAACCTAAATTTCCAGGGAGCTAAATTAAATTATTCAGAAGTAGAGAAACACGATTTTGTGGTTTTCAAGTCTATCAAGCATTTTATACCTTTCCTTTTGAAAACTCATACCAAAGTAATTGTTCCTTTCCCAACAGTAATACAATTGCTTGTACAAAAGGAGTTGGGAGAGAAAAGGGAAAATTGGGTCACTGCTCTGCAAGAATATGACTTAAAAATATAAAATTATTAGAGGTCGAGGTTTTTGCAGACTAATTACTGGAGATCTTGATACATTAGCCAATGAAGGCTGACGTAACACTGTTCAAATTTCAGAGGTATGTCTTACTAATACTGAATCACAGTATGATGATCTGATACTTTATTTAAAAAATGGTTATGTAGAGTCTCAATGTATCAGGTACTATTATCCTTATATCACTGCTTTGATTTAATGAGATAGACAATGATTTTTCTATAATTTGTTTCATTATATGTATGTTTTACAAAAAATCAGACATTGTCACTATTGATGTGTAAGATTGTATCCTTTTAAGCATGTGTGAAATAAAAAGATCTTTTATGTGATTGGTTTTAATAAACTAAAGGGTGAACTTACAGATCAAGCATATTTTATCCTCCTCAAGCTTGTTAAAAAATAAAGAGGTACTGACCAGTATGGTTGGGGAAATTAATTGGGAAAACATGATACTCCATTTGCTAATGATAGCGAGTCGCTCTTGAACACAAAAAATCTCCAATTCATTTCTATGGATGTTGGGTTGGGTACTTTTTTTGTCTTTCGATTCATCATACCTTTTCAGAACCTCCATTTCAGTTTTGGGTCAATGCTGCCAACTCCATTCAATGTCGTCGGTGTGTTCAGGAGAAGTCATTTAGTTGATATCCATTACAATACTCTTAAGCCTTCATTCCATGTTTTCCTTTCCTGATACACTTTCGTATTAGCATCATTATGTATCAATCATGATACCAATTTCGTGTCGTTGATGGGGGGTACATCAAGGTCCTCCTGCGATGGGTCACTTCCTATCGACATTAACACATTAAGAAAGAAGTTGACTTGGAAAAAACCTTGGTACCTTGGTACTTACATACATTAATTGGGATTTTCCTCGCTATCTGTGACATGTTTACATCATTGGCCTTCGAACGAAAAAATGTGTGGTGTTCGATGTCAACTAATTTACTCACACCATACAGATTGTACTATAGTACCTTGGGAGACATTAACATCATCAACGGTTTCTCTCACATTTTTTAATGACTTATGTCATCGATTGGTAATCAAATGGTGTCTACTATGTTGGACCTTAGCTCATTGATTCACGTGGTTATACTTGTACATTGGTTTGGTCGTGTGAACAAGATAGAAGACCCCAGATCTAGTTTCATCCATCTGGGCTACGATTTCAGGAGTTATACAAATATCACAATGTATGATGGCCATGATCATACAAACAATCATTCTAGTCATGGGTCCACCAGTTTTCATCTGTGGATGCATATTTTGATCATTGTACATGTTATGTTAGCTTATGTGGTGAGTATGGGTATGCCTCCCTCAAAAAAAATAAAATGTCATGATATAAATGTATTGTAATAGATGAAACTTGACGACTATTCTTAATCCCAACTTGTCACAAGGTAAAACGCTTCAGTCACCAGTCATCATTTATGACTTTGCGCTTTAGGTGACAATCTTTTATAGCCCATTTTGTCACATCCGGTCAATAGGAATCCTAATGGGATCAATCAACATCATATTCCTTCTTGTCATCATCATTGCAAAAATCCCTAAGCATGCCTCTTTCATTCCCCAGAGTTTATACCTAAAACTGCATCATATGAGCCAGTTTTAGGACCAATGCTCCCTGGCCTCTTATTGGACAACGTTCACCTATAGGTTTCTCCACTTTGGCCTGCGTTGATCACCTACAGGTTGCTCCCCTTTACACTTGCGTTGGTTCTAGAAATTTGGGAAAACGAGAGAGTATCCCTAAGCCTCCATTTCTAGAAGCTTCTAAGATATGTTGTAACCATTTACCTCAAATAAAGCATTTAGATCATATCCTAACCTACATTGGAGTTTCCATCCCTTATCCTTTGATACCATCCTCCCATCAAAGGGGGATCTAAAACCTTAGATTGGTAATTGGATAAGAATTCCCAAATTACCCCACTCCTCTATATATTTACAACCTTCCATATGCAAGAGGTTGGCTTTTAGAGAGTGATCTTACCCTTATGCTGCTATGTTGAGAGGCTTAATTTCATGCATTTATGGTGATTGGAGATGCACATTGTGACAAGGAAAGGAAAAGTTAGCCTGGAAGAGCTCTTCTACAATATCAACACCTATTTACGGCTGTAACTCCTTCCATTTATATTAATGCAAATAATTCTCTGTTTTCCTATATGTGATGTCGTTATTTCATGTATTTCAATACTATATTGATATAATGAATAAAGTACTTAGATGATACTACATAGATCTCGTAGTTTCTTGACTTGTGTTGTCTGACTGTGCAGGTTCTAATTTTGGCAATCAGAGTTGGAATTGGAGCATTCAAGCTAAAGAAGGAGTGAAGCATGCAACAGATTCTAGGTAGGCTTCATTTATCCATCTATGGAGCATTCAAGCTAAAGAAGGAGTGAAGCATGCAACAGATTCTAGGTAGGCTTCATTTATCCATCTATGCATTGGGTTCCTTGTCTCTCTATTGTTCTCGGTTAGCCACCAAACCTAGGGGAGATACTTTTGTCAGCAATCGTAAATCCCACATAACAGACATAGCCAGTATTTATAATAATAAAAAACAAGTATAATATGTCTTAACCATAATATTTTAGGGAAACATCAAAACTTTTGGAGTGTAGATCACTTGTGTGTGCGAAAGGAGGTGTTTCACATCTTATATTTGATTTTCTCAAACATGATTAACACATTTTTTGACAAGGTAAATCAATTTAAGTGAAAATTAGCATAATATTTTATCATTTACCCTTAGTAGATATGAGGCTAACATGGAAATATGCTGGTTACATTAGAGTTCAAATACTATTTTATTTTACTTATTTAGGTGTATTTCCATTGCTCACCATAATTTGTGGCATATGTTATCTTTCACAAGCTATAGATTGTACCCCACTCCTCTTGTTGTGGTTATTTACTAGCGTTAATCCAACTTAAGTATAAATTTATTAAGCATAAGGAAGGATTAAAAGACATTAAGACATAACTCTATTGGTACTTAAAATATCCCAAGTTAATATTAATCTATTCTAGTGTGTGTGTGTGTGTGAGAGAGAGAGAGCGGGAGAGCCTAAAGGGTTAGCTTAACTGATTTGACTTTCCATATCAAAGTTGTAGTGGCCAAGGAGGTCAAGAGATAAAATCCACTCAAGTTCCTCGAGATTAGGCATATAGTATGCATTGACAACATTTACCCTAGGCACCATTAAAGTAATGTGAGGAAGCACCTAGAGTGTTTTCATGAGGAATATTTCCATGGATAAATGTGTGGTGCGTACATGTGTTAGAGGGACCCTACTAAAGTTGTCAATAATACCTAAAATCTAGAACTAAAGGTATGAATATATAATAATAGCTGTGTGTTTAAAATTCTCTTCAAGAAGCTTCTTTAGAGCCCATTATAATTATAAAAGAGTGACAAGGGTTCATTTGGATAATATTGAGTGAAGGTGATCATAAATTTAAAAACTCTTGCTTCCAATCCCTTTAAAAAATTTATTGTTAAGTTTTTTAAGATAATAAGACTAATGATCGAGGATAACTTGCAATTATGTGCATTCTGAAGTTCATGGTATCGAAACTTGATTTCAGACTTGAATATTTTGAGGTAGTATGAACATCAAATTGGAATTTGTCAAACACGATCTCTCATATATTAGCATATCTATGATATACACTATATAAATTATATAGAAGCTCTATACCAATGGATTAAATCTGACCTTGTGAGGTACTAAAACAAGATACTGAATCCTTCTACAATATTTGCAGAATATAAAACATGATATCTCAATCACATGCAAATAATAGAAAGAAGTAAATCAATCGCACAACACAAGATATTCTTGGGAAAATAAACTGCTCAAAACCCCACTATCATATATTGTATAAAGTCAAGGAATCATGAAACAATACAATGCTTTCTCACATCGAGAAAATATTGCACTCTCCTGACTGTGTCACTCTAATCCTGCTCAAAATTGGCTTGCAATGCTTAGGAAAAATTGACAAACACTTAGCCAATTTTCATCCTCTGCTAAGCCCAGCCTTGCTCACGCAATCCCTAGAGAAATAGGTCCATACTAATTAGGAAAATAAACCATCCTTGATTGTGCAATCTATCATGGCCTTCTCATGACTTTGTAATTACACCCAGGCAATTTTCTAATAATACAACTGATAGTTATGTTCCCTTTAACCTCTGTCTCAACTGGGTCTTCATCAGAACTAACATGCATGAAACTATTAATAGCGAATCATCAATTATTTGATTTATCACTACTTGTGAATTAAATCTAATTTAATTCACTGGACCTCTCAATAATTCACCACTCAGTTATAACTAGTTAAACTGATTTTAACTCAATTAATTTGAGTTAACTGATTACACTCACACCACACTAGTGCTACAACTGCAACTAGATCCCCAAAATATTAGGATCACTCTACATGCCTCATCTTAGACCCTCAACTCGAATTTCTTGAGCTAACAGTCTTCATGACTTATTTAACTGATAAAAGTTGTTATGAGATGAAATTACAATTTATTTAAGGGAAAAATAAATTAGAATCCCACATTTAGCACTACTGTGTAACTGAATTTCTCACCAATGTGTGAGTGGAATCCCAAACCAGTGTGTGTGCATTTTTTATCTTTTCTAGTTTCCAATTTCACTATTTCTTGTTGCAAATTTCAACACTCCCTCTCAACAAGAAAGGAATTCAATCTATCCCAATTCGATACCTTTGGAATGTTCTGCATGCAACACTTCTCTAGTGTTGTTTGCACCTGCAACTCCTGAAAATGAATAGCCTCCGAACAATTGAATCAATATGATGCATCTGTCATCAGAGTCTCTAAAAGCTACTAGTTATTGCACTGTCTACTGAAATCTTTGCGTTGCTATTGACATTTGCACTGCTGCCAACTCCGATCTATGCTCCAATATCCGACATCTATTGCTCTGATTTCTGTCTTCCTGACATTTGACTACATCAATCCAACTGATCCTTCCTGTTACTATTGTACTTTTGGATCCTTGTAGCCAGGTTCAATCCATGATACACACCATATCAATGGGCCCTGCCAAAATTTCTTCTTGGGATTATATCTAGACATCGCCCCACCTCACACTTAGAGGTATAGCTGCATGTACTCCCTCTTCCCATATGGCTCGAAATTTCCCCCTCCTGGAGGTCTCTGCTTGAGTGGACTCTTCCACTCGGTCTCCCCTCTACTTCTCCAATTTTGGTTGCTCCACAACCTTCCGAGACAACTTTTGAGGCTGCATGTTGAGAGATAATTTCTCCCTCTCAACCACCAAGTCATTAACCACTTATTTTCTCCTCAAATATTTTCATGCATCCTCGACCTCAAGATCATAAAGGTTCTTGACTCTTACACCGATCTGTTTCACCTGTCCTGTGGCTATGTGTTTAAGGAAAACCTTTCCTTTTTTAAACATCACATCATAACCATAGTCTTCCAATACCGACACGAAGACACGATTCTTCCTTAGGCCTAGAACATACAAAATATCTGCTAGTCTGAGAGGGGAGCCATACTCCCTCTGAAAGGTAACTGGACCTATGCTGGTCACACTATACCTCTCTTCATCTCCAAATTCTATGTTCTATTGGAGGTCCTTATCCTCCAAGTCACTAAAGAGATCTCTATTCCCCGTCATATGGAGCAAGACACTGCTGTCTAGATGCCAAATGCATCCCATTACAGTGTTGGCAATGCATGCAATGAGAGTAAAATAAAACTTGAACTGTGAAGCTAATGCTTCACCCGCTGCAACTGTAGGCTCCTTCTTGCTTGCCTTATTCTATGGACAATTCGAGGCATAATGCCCATGCTCGTGATAGTGAAAACACATGATCTTGGACAAGTATATCTTGCCCTCTTTACCTTGGGTCTTATTTTCCTTGGCTTTCTTTCCTTTTCTAACTAGTGCATGATCTTCTTCTTTACTGGTTTTGGAGGTCCCGTCTCTAGTGCTTCGCCTTATATCTTTTATTACCAAGTCAGACCACAAATGCTCCCAGTCTGGTAACTTCTCCCTCCCATTCATAGAGTCCTGGTAGCTATGCCAGCTCTTGGGAAAGCCTAGAAGTGCTAGTCTGACCAAATCATCATGGGCTACTGTCACACCAACACTTCGAAGCTCATCTCGACATTGAGCGAACTTTGCCAAGTATGTTGGTACTGTCTCACCCTCTTCCATCTTAATCTTTCTAAGCTTGCCCTTCATCGCCAACTTCTTGTGGTCATTTCTATTCTGAAACATATCTGGAAAGGCCTTCCACATAGCATATGGAGTTTCCTTCCCATGGATACTCGAGACAATATGATCTCGAACTCCCTCTAACAAGATCCTTCTCGCCTTTGATACCTTCTTTTGGCATGCATCAAGAAGTTGGGCACCTACTGCTGTGGGCTTGATAATATCAATATCTATGAATTCCTTCAACCCATTGTTCTCCAACACTGCCTCCATCCCGTCCTTCCATGAAATATAATTCAAATTCCCCTCGAGTGCATATTCGATTCTCAAGCCATTGAAAGACATCTTGACCTGTTGTTGGATCCCGAAGAATAAATATGCAAATGTGAACTTGTTCAAGGAAAACTCACTTTCTTATCTTCTATTTTGATTCCTGGCGCTCTGATACCATGTAGAAATTACATAGAATCTCTATACCAATGGATTCGATCCGATCTTGTGATGTACTAAAACAAGATACTGAATCCTTCTACAATATTTGCGGAATATAAAACACGATCTCTCAATCACTTGCAAGTAAGAGAAAAAAGTAAATCAATCGCACAACACAAGATATTATTGGGGAAAGCAACTAATCAAAACCTCGCTATCATATATTGTATAAAGTCAAGGAATCATGAAACAATACAATGCTTTCTCACACCGAGAAAATATTTCACTCTCCTGACTGTCTCACTCTTATCCTACTCAAAGATGGCTTGCAATGCTTAGGAAAAATTGACAAATACTTAGCCAATTCTCAGCCTCTGCTAAGCCCAACCTTGCTCACATAATCCCTAGGGAAATAGGCTCCTATTAAATAGCAAAATTAACCTTCCTTGATTGTGCAATCCATCATGGCCTTCTCGTGACTTTATAATTGCACCCAGGAAATTTTCTAATAATACAACTGATAGTTATGTTCCCTTTAACCTTTGTCTCAATTGGGTCCTTATCAGAACTCACATGCATGAAACTATTAATAGAGAAGAATCAGTTATCTGATTGATCACTAGTGAATTAAAATTTAATTCACTGGACCTCTCACTAATTCATCGCTCAGTTAGAACTAGTTAAACTGATTTTAATTCAATTAATTTGAGTTAACTGATTACACTCACACCACACTAGTGCTACAACTGCAACTGGACCCTTGAAATATTAGGATCACTTTACATGCCTCATCTTAGACCCTCAACTCTAATTTCTTGAGCTAACTCAATCTTCATGACTTAGTTAAGTGATAAAAGTTGTTATGAGATGAAATTTCAATTTATTGTCCAATTTATATAACGGAAAAATAAATTAGATGCCCACATTTAACACTAATGTGTAAATGAATTCCTCACCAATGTGTCACTGGAATCCCACACTAGTGTGTCTGCATTTTTTTTCTTTTTTAGTTTCCAATTTCACTGTTTCTTGTTGCAAATTTCAACATACATGTCAAAAACTAATTTTACAGATTTTTTTCATTTTTAGTTGTCTATAATTCTATATGTTTCAAATTATCTACCATTCTTAAGGCAGTCCTTTCATATTGAATTTCACCCTTGGACCCCTCAAATAGAGCAGAACCCTCAAAAGGAGATGTTATATTCAAGGATCTAATAGTACACAGTGATAAGGAGACCAAATTCCAATTCTAGAGGCACAATGATCAAAAGGAAGCTTTGCATAAACTCATATCACCACTCATTTGGCCATCATTTAGTGAGTCGCCATAGACAACCCTTATGTCAACTCAAGGTTAAATACTCACGATAAAGCATTAAAACCTTTAGGTGGAGTGCATTAATTTTTCATTTTCATATTGATTTGTGTACATTGTTGTTGAGAAGGAAACATCTGTGTTAGTGGATGGATCCTTTGATCTAGGCGATGTATGTTTATTAACAATACTAAAGGTTGCATTATTTCGCAGATAGGTGTGGTAAGTTGAATAGTCCTTTGGTTGTGGCTTCCCAAGTTAGAATTTGCTAATCCAACCTACATTGTTAATGTGGAGAAGTCTTCATACAACATTCATATAATGGTAGAGCATTGTTGAAGTTCTAGTTATGACTATCAGATAACTTTGGGTTGGATTTTGGTTAAAGAGTCTTTTCCCATTGTGGAAGAGGAGGACATTGATTATGATGACAACATCAACAACACTTGGGATATCATTTGTTCATATTTTGAATTTGTTAGAATATATATAGATAATCAAACACATGTATTAGAAGGATTTTGCCCTTTCACGGTGCCACTTAGCATTCCTTTGTCTTGTTTGGCTTCACCAAACCCTAATCGTAATAGCCTCATGTAGGGTTACATGGGTTTATTGTGTTGGAATTATCTTTTGTGGTATCCCGAAACCCTTCTTCCCCCCCCTTCCTTGTATTGTGTCCCTTCTATCTTTCACTTTAGGCTGTGTTGCTAAGTCTTAAGGTGATTTAGTGAACCCAATCCCCTTAGTGGTGATGATTCCCATTGAAGCACCTAGTAATTTTTAAAAAATAAGGTGTGTTATAGCTCAAAAGGAGAATGTCAAAATGGTAGGGGGAGAAGATTTTAGTATATATGGCATCAAAATTTTTATCGGAGAGATAGTTTTGGGGATATTTGGTGGCAAATTACCTTACACAAAAGATGTGAAGAATTGAGTTTTGCAAACTTTGGTCCTAATGGTGGGATGTTGTTTTACTTTCCATTTAATAATATGGGGTTGGAAATATTTTAGTTTTATATCCTATGAGAATAATGTAGTATGATCTGAGTTAAGGTCCCTTAGGACTCCTCAAATGTTGGGAGGCTAATTTTGACCCTCAGAGAGAGTTTTTATCTTCCATGTAGATCTCAACCATTCTCCCTAGGCTTCCTTTTCCCTTTTGGACTATCAAATACCTAGATTTCATCAAAAATAAGTTTGGTTGTTTTATGTCATTAAAAAAGATTGGAATTTAAAGTTGGACAGTAATTGGGTATGTATGCGGGTAGAGGTGGATCTAAAGAATGGTCTCTTGGAAGAAATAGAGCTCATTTATGAAGGTTCATAATTGAATCAAAATATTGATTATTGGAACATTCTATTTCTTTAATATGGATGTCACGAAGTTGGCCCTACGCTAGCTACATGTAGTAAAGCATTACCCCAATTCCCCCCTTTAAAAAAAAATTGGAGTCCCAAATCTTAACACTCCATGGAAAATGAGGGTTTTGAAGGAAAAGAACTTAGATGTTCAGAGGCGTTAGTTAGTGAATACCCCCCCTTGCGATGGAAACGGGGATTCAAAATGATAACAACAAAGGCTTAGTTGATGGTTCTTTGTGTCTCTCCTCCACTATTCCTATTTCCACCAAGGTTGAAGAGGTCCCCAACCTACCTTATAGCACGTAACCTCCTAATTTAAAATGTATTTCTTTTGCATCCATTTCCTCTTGATATTGGTTGAATTGGAAGACTATAATCTTTTGATTACTTTTCCATTAATTAATATTTATAATCACTACTCCAACAAATTTGTTTTTGGGAAAATATGTTGTCTTTATGCCTCCTCTCCATTTTGAATGTGGTCCTTGGTTGTAATCTAAACTTTACCTCTTCGATCAGAGAATTTTTGGGGACTTATCTTTGACACAACCCTTTAGAAGGTTATTTATTTATTTATTTTTAATTTTTAATTTTTTTGAAGTAAAAGACCAACACCTAGTGGACTTGGAACCCTTGAAGATGTGCCTTAATTGGAGGAATGGGAGGAGGGATGTTGATAACATTGGTAAGAGGTTGAATCATTTCATCATTTTTTAAGAGCTCATTAAAGGTCATTGGATTATAAAATTGTGGGTGGATTCAAGAGGTATCTTGGACCATCTTCTTATTCTTCTTAAGTTAGGAAAGAAAGAGTTAAATCCTCCTTCTCATATGAAATTTAACCCTTTGTGGCTTCTTTGATGAGGATTTCCATAATATTATATCCTATGACTAGTCTCGTATTTGTTAGAACTTTGCAATCTCTTATATGAAATAGTTTGTGGAAAATTTGGTTAGGATTAAGGAGGCATCCAACGCTCAAGCCAAGTCTTTCAATAAAAATTCCTTGGTGCTTCTCTCTAACACTAAGAAAAATATAAATGCTACTCTTGTGGGAAAATCATCATGTCTACTTTCAGATGAAGATGATGCTTCATTTAAATCTCTTCATTTTTTAGGCATGATCTTCTTGCTAAAAAGGAGACCACCTGACATCTTAAAGTACGGAAATTTAGACTATTGAAGGGGACAATAACATTAAAATTTCCACAAATTTTCTAGTTATGAGGAAAACCTGAATAAAAATTGGGAAATAAAAAATTAAAATTTGGTCTTTGTTTCATCTTTGCTAGAGAAGGAAAAGGAGGGAAGGTTTATTTTGGAATTTTTTTTACGTATCTTGCTGGTTATCCCATCTAAAAGATTCATAAGGTATTAAACCTTTTTCCTAGAGTGTTCTCAAAAGAGATGAATGAATCTTTAATTACGAAAGTCTTTGAGGACGAGATTTAGGGCACTTTCTCATGTTGAAGAATGTAACTAGTGTCGATCTTCATAATTGTATTTGTCAAAAGAAAAAAATTATTGTAAAAGAAAAATATTATTGCAACATGGGTTTCATGCTCTTTCATTTATTTTCTAGGTCATAGCCTCCATTGTAGGCTTCTAGGTTTTTTCAAGAACCAAAAGAGTCATTATCGCATTTATTAAACCCTTCTTGGGATTTCGCATCATGTAAAGAAATTTATTTTTGAGTCGAAGTAGTCATTTTGTCCCTCCTTACCAAGTCGGCCCTATTGGAGGCAATTCGACCTCATGGAAGCGGTGTAAACTGAGGGAGCTGAACTCACTTGGTAGAATACACACTCTCAAGTTAGATCTGAAGAAGGAATTTGGGATTACAATAATTCAAGTACAATTACAGGAATTCATGATTACTTGAATTCAAGTACGATTGCATGAGTTCATGATTGCAAAAATTCAGGTACGATTACCTAAATTCACGATTATAGGAATTCGGGTACACTTCCATGAATTCACAATTACATGAATTCAGGTATGATTGGAGGAATTAGAGATTACATAAATTTGGGTATGATCGCAATAATTCATAATCATAGGAATTCAGGTATGATTGTAGGAATATGTGATTACAGGAATTTGGGTATGACTGTAGGAATTCAGGATTACAAGAATTTGGGTATGATTGTAGGAATTCAGGATTATAGGAATTTGTGTATAATTGCAAGAGATCGAAGATGCAAGTTGAAGTTGGTTTATGAAGAATCAGGGAAAGACTTGTTGAAGGGTTTAATTGGAGATTGGGGGAGGTCTTTGTCTAGGTATAAAGGGTCTTGGATTGTCTCATCTCAATTTGAATATACTAATGGAAGAGTTGGACTGGGTTTTCTCCTAGATAAGGGTTTTTCCTTGGCTGAGCCTGCCTACATCTTGTGTCCCTTGTTGTGATCTTCATTGTTTGAAATTTTTTTTGATGAAAGGAACATAATAAATTAAAATAAGAACTAATAAGAAGAAAAGAGAAATCACAATAAAATGTCAAAGTCTAAGAGAAATATAGCTAAAGAGCCTAATCCATATGATGCCCTAAATTTCTCAAAATGGTATTAGAGCTTGGTTCATTGGGATAAGGGAATTTAAAAAGTCACAACAAGCAATAGAAGGCTTCAAGACAAGGGAGATAAGTGAGTTATAAGGGATCAAACTCCTACAGAAAATAAGAACGAATTCTGGGTACATTTATAAGTGACTAGGCCACATGCCTAAAATAGGAGATCAAAAGGTTTGAGAAAATTAGAGGCTCTATCTTAGATGACCAAATGGATAATATTGCATCCCATGGAAGGCCGACCAATCTAGATAAGAGAGAAAAGGTGTAAGGATTCTTTATAAGGGTTTTATCTCCTTCAAAATTCTGAGCATAAATATAAATTGGAAGCCCTAACACTAGCCACCGTCACCTTCAGAAAGGAGTTGAAATTTTGAGAAAGGTTGAGTCCTAAAATTAATATATCACCCTCCTTCATGTCACCATATTGTAACAAGCAATACGTTGATCTTATAGTTATATGTAAGTCAAGTTTGGTGGTAAAATATCCTCTGTTTTGAGTATATAGATACACAGTATGATCCTAAACAAGGAGACAATAAGTCGAGCCTCCTCTCTTAAACATTAAAAGCATCTCAGTCCTAAAGGAAGAATAAAACTTATGCATAAAAAGAAAGCATTCTTGACTCAAGGAAGAAATAAGTCTTCAATAGTAAATGTATAATGCACCAACTCATGGAATAACCCTTGAAGATTTCATCAAGATCATGTAAGCATTGTTTTTATTCTTTTGTGTCATACATATAACATCATGTATACGATTTTCAAAAGCAGAAAAAAGCTCAATGGAGTATCAAACAAAGGTATGTGTGTCTTAAGGTATGTATAACCTGCTCATTTGTTAAATCAGATATCTTAAGGTTAGTAGATTATACGATTGGAAAATATTGTTAATCTCTAAGATAGAACTCACTCTCATTCAATTGGTCTCCATCTAGCAAATGTCTATGATTTGTAAATAGTCCAAGATATATATCAATCATTGACAAGAATGAAATTAAATAAATTCTATTAATTCATTCTTTAAAATACAATGGAAATCCTAATCACCATTCTAGTGTAATCGTTTATGTTTACTATGCTTGCCAAGAAATATTGCAGGTATATATTAAGAATTGTGATTTTGTAAATCAAATCCTTAAAGCACAAGTTGACAGATAAGGAGATGAACTATGAAGATGCCATCATTAAGGAAAAATTACCAGGTTTGTAAAATGAGTAACTCAAGGTATGTATAAAGATTTATAGTAAATATTCTTCTTATTACAAGGAGCAATCATTTTGGAATTTGTTCTATATTACTAGCTCTTTCATGTATAGGATTTTGAATCATAAGGATTATTGTTTGGGTGATTATTCTTTAGATTGAATGTACTCTTATCATTATATCTCTTGTTATTTTGTTTTGATAAAAACCTAAGCTTAGGGTCCACTATAAAACCCTAGCATTTCAATGCTTAGGGTATGCTAATGATGAAACCCTAATATTCTTATGGTTTTTTGATAAAGTTTATATCTCTTATTGAAATCATGCTCTCTTAATGTTTATGAATGTTATGGTAAAACCCTAGCCATTTAGGGTTTGTCGTTGATGTCTAGAAACCCTAATTTTTCTTAGGGTTTGGTATATTAGGGATTATGACTAAAACCTTGTAATAATCAATATAACATTCTAGAAATGGATCTCTGGGTATATATGATTTCGTATAATTGAAACCATAGACTGGTCAAAATTATTTTATATCTAATTTTGGAGTTTGTTGTTTATATCCAGGGTTTATGATAAAACCCTAATATGAGAATGATATAAGTCTCTAGGATATAATAATGGAACCCTAGAGATGAAGCATTGGTATGCTAAGTTGATTGTTTATATTTATGATTTAGTTTTTGAAATCTAGGGTTTGTAACAAAGCCTAGTAGATATTTATATTCTAGGGTATGATAATGAAACCCTAGAAGTATAATGTTTTCAAATATTGATATGATTATGTTTTAACGATGAAATCTAGGGTTTATGACAAAGACCTAGTAAATATTGTTGCAAGAAGTCTAATGGATGAAACTCTTGATTGATTATAAAACCTAAATAAGTTTATGTCTTAAATATCTAAAATATGATTTATTATGACATACTTGACTTCATGCTTTTGTACATACATTGTTTTTGGTTGTACTTGTTGTTAAAGGTTTATAGGTACATAATCTTCAAGATGATGAAGATGCTTACTTCATATTTGATAACGATGTCGAGCATGATGGTAAGAGGGAGCGGTGAGAACTTCGATGACATGACCATGTTACCATGTGAAGGAATGATGGAGTTTTGGAAGGTCTAAATTCTCTGATGAATTGTTAATGTAAAAAGGAAAAGCCTATGTGTCTGAAAGAATAAGATAATTGATGAAATTGTCCTTTAATTACTTGGACAAAGGAGAGTGTATGTCTCCCTAGTTGAGAGGGAGCTTGAAAATAAGCTAACAACCTAATGAAAAGGCCATGAGTATGTTTGAAATTGGAGAATAGTCGAAGCAATATTGATGGTTATTCATGATTGATAAAGTTGTGAACAAAACTTGGATGTTTGGTGTGACTGAAAAGTTGAAGAAGTAAAGCTTCCGAGTAGATGTGTTTGATATGATGATGATATAAGCAACATCAAAATGATTAATAACCCCAAAGGTTTGTGTTAAATATGTATAGTGAAATTTTATTACTAATTGGGGTTATGTTTGTGTGGATATCTGCATAGAAGGTTACATGTTTGAAGCATGCTTGGATTGATGGATATATATGGTTTAGTTGTTAAGGAGAGATGAAGAATCTTGGGGTGACAAGATTCTTGGGAGGACATTTGGTCGACCTATGATGATGTCTAGATCCTGAAGTGGGGAGGGTGGCGTTGGTATTAGAGCTTTAACTGTGGATACACACCTAGATCTTTGGGTTAGTGTTAGAGATAAAGCCTGATGGTACTTATAGAGGCTAAATCTTGGAACACACCTTAGTACCACCCTATTAGAATACTTTGTTCAGGTATCTAATCTATAGAATTGCGTGTGTTGTGAATCTTCATAGAGTATATCATTTTGAGATCTTCCATGTACGTCTATATATATGTAATTATGAATACCTCCCTAGTTAAGAGGGAGTGTTGAAGAATGTAACTAGTGTTTGTCTTCATTATTTTATTTGTCAAAAGAAAATAAAATATTGTAATAAAAATATTATTGAAGCTTGGGTTTCATGCTCTTTCATTTAATTTCTAGGTCATAGCATCCATTGAAGGCTTATAGGTTTTGTCAAGGGTCAAAAGAGTCATTGTCACATTTATTAGACCTTTCTTGGGCTTTTGTTTCATGTAAATAATTTTTTTTGAGTCAAAGTAGTCATTTTGTCCCTCCTCACCAAGTCAGTCTTGTCTTGGAGAAGTCGTCCCTATTGGAGGCAATTCAATGTCATGGAATCAATATAAATAGAGGGAGCTTGACTCACTTAGTAGCACACACACACACTCTAGTTTGATCTCAAGAAGGAATTCATGTACAATTGCAAGAATTCACGATTACAGGAATTCAGGTACTATTGCAGGAATTCACGATTATAGGGATTCAATCAAGTATGATTACATAAATTAACTTTTATTGGAATTCATGTACAATTGCATGAATCCGCAATTACATGAATTTGGGTACAATTATAGGAGTTTTCAGTTATAGGAATTCAAGTACAATTGCAAGAATTCATAGTTACAAGAATTTAGGTACGACTGCAGGAATTTACGATGATAGGAATTTGCAAATAATTGTAGGAGATAAAAGTTCAGGTTGAAGGTGGGCGATGCAGAATCAGGGAAAGACTTGTTGAAGGGTTGAATTGGTGATTGGAGGAGGTATTTGTCTAGGTATAAAGGGCCTTGGATTGTCTCATATTGATTTGAATGTACCAGTGGAAGAGTTGGACTGGGTTTTTCCCTTAGATAGGGGTTTTTCCCTGGCTGAGTGCCCGCATCTTGTGTCCCTTGATGTGATATTCATTGCTTGGAATTTGTCTTGATGAAGGGAACATAATAAATTAAAAGAAGAACTAATAAGAAGAAAACATCAATCACAATAAAATGCCAAAGCCGAAGAAAAATATACCTAAAGAACCTAATCCACATGAGGGCCTAGATTTCTCAACGTCTCGTCTATGCAAAAAGGGAAAAGTCTTCAGACCATTAGCCCTATGATGGAATTATTTCAGGATTTTTATGATCTTCACAAATAAAGTCTTCTAAAGGTTGTATATAAGTCCCAATGCTATGGAAAAATTATAGGGTTTTTCAATGCAACTCATTTGGCCCTTATCCCAAAGAAGTAAGATCCTTGTTCTTTTGATGATTTTAGGCCAACTGCACGATGTAATGTTATTTACAAGCTAATGGTAAATAGGCTTAAGCCTGGTTAGAGATTTCATTTTAGAGTAACAATTCGGTTTCCTTTTTAATATACAAATTGATGATGTTGTATCACTAGCTTAGGAAGTTATCTATTCTATCAAGCTTAAGAAATTTCCTTCTGTCATTCTTAAACTAGACCTCTCCAAGGCATATGACAAGGTTAGCTGAGTCTATCTTCATTTGTTATGATTTAAATGGAAGTGACTCTTTTTATAGGAAAGTGGATAATGGTTTTTCTAAGCATTACACCTTTTATAATTCTCATTAATGGCTGTCCTTCGTCTTTTTTTCATTCTTCTAAAGGTTTGAGGTAAGGGTTCCCCTACTCTCCTTTATTGTTTCTCTTTGTGGTCGAGGATCTTAGTAAATTAATCGGTGATGCTAGGTGTTATAGGCCATTTTGTCACATCTAGTCATTAGGCATCCTAATGGGATCAATCAAAATCCTATTCCACCTTGTCAACATCATTGCACAAAGCCCTAAGTGACCCTCCTTCATTTCCAAAAATGTATTCCTCAAACTACCTCATCTGAGATAGTTTTAGCACCAACACTCCCTAGCCTTCCTCTTGACAATTTTCACCTACAAATTGCATCGCTATGGCCAATGTTGATCACCTACAGGTTGTGCCCCTTTGCACATGCGTTGGTTCCAGAAATTCAGGAAAAAGAGAGAATTTACATAAGCTTCCTCTTCCAGAAGCTTCAAGAATTTTTTACCACCTTTTACCTTGGATTCATCATTCAGATCCTATCTCATCCTTCTTTGGAGTTTCCATCCCTTATCATTTTAACCGATCCTCCCATGAAAGGTGGATCTAAAATATTACATTGGTAATTGGATAAGAAATCCCAACTTATCCCACTCATCTATATATTTACTACCTTGCATATGTAAGGGGTTGGATTTTGAAGAGTGATTCTACGCTTATGCTGCTGAGGTGAGAGGTTAAAATTCCATGCATTTAGGGTGATTTGAGGTTCATATTGTGATAAGGAAAGGAAAATTTGATAGCTTGGAGGAGCTCTTCTACAATATCAACACCTATTTGTGGTTGCAATCTCCTTCCATTTATATTAATGCAAAGAGTTCTCTGTTTTCCTATATGTGATGTTGTTATTTCACTTATTTCAATACCATGTTGATCTATTTAATATAGTACTTAGATGACACTTCATATATCTAATAGTTTCTTGGCTTGTGTTATCTGACTTTGTAGGTTCTAATTTTGGAAATCAGAGCTGGAATTGGAGTATTCAAGCTGAAGAAGGAACGAAGCGTGCGACGAATTCCAAGTAGTATTCATTCCATCATCTATTTACTTTAAGGAAAGCATTGGGTTCCTTATTTCTCTGTTTTTATAGGTTGGCCATCAAACCTAAGGGAGGTAATTTTGTCTGTAATCGTAAATACCACATAACAAATTGGAAACTCCACTAGGAAAGGTGTATTCCCTCGGTGATTTTACTTGTCCTTTATGTTTTATTATTTGTTTCATAGACCTTTTTTACTTTGTAAGTCAGGAATAGACCTAGGAAGTGATTTCATTGAGCTATTTTTTCAATTTTGGTGCCAGAATCCTCTTTCTCGAGACCAACTCTCTGCCATTGCCTCTGACAAAGCACTACACCTCACTTAGGCCCACTCTGTCCCAACGTTGTAGAGCACTGCTGCCTCCTCTGAACCAACTTTGAACCATGTTTTTGCATAAAATTTTTCTCTATTTCTAAGTGTCTCCTTAATCAACCTACTTCCAGCTGACCTTCCTTGAGACTTGAGTGTCTTGTGGTCTTCCTTAAGCCTCCATTTGGTTTTCATTTGAGTTTGTTTTCCTTTGGTATGAATTGGTTTTGATTTTTATTTTTTCTTATCATTTGGTCGCTTGCAAACTAATTTTTTTTGGTCATTGATCGCTTGGATGAATTGTTGTTCTACTCCTCATTTTGAAAAGTGCATTTGAATCAGTGATTAAAAAATTAAGTGTGGTGAAAATAAATTTTTTGCATTTGGCATTTACGGTTTTGTATATGTATTGGTGTAGGAACAATTACATTGAAATGGAAATCACGTCTTGCATATTGTTTGTTGCATGTTGTATGCTTCATATTGATTGTTTCCTTCCTTAGCTAAATTTTCATTGAAAGAGAATATTTCCATTTTCTCATGCTAGATTTCCATTTAGGGATATTTTGGTGACATTTGTGGTGAGCCCCAAAACTTAAAATTAATCAAAGATAAACAATAAAGTTTATTGAATCAACCTAAGGATAATTTGTAACATTAACAAAAACACATAGAGGTCTAGGCTAGAGATGTGTTCCGACGTCGTTAAACATAGGAGTTGTCGTTGAATTCTAGCGTGTATTTCAGGGGTAATATCCCATTCCATGTATGTGAGTGTATAGGATCGTTCTCCACGTACCTTTGGGTATATTGGACGTTTCTTCATGCACATAAAGTAAAGGGAATGCTATCTTTGAACCATTAATCATAAACAACATTACTACGGACCACACTCCCATGTACTATCGAGTATATTTTGGGAGTCCCCTATAGGTTGCTATCCATCCATAGGTAACCAAGTCTGCTGCCTTGTATATCGTGATACATTGAACACAACATTTAGGGAGATTGGCTGCTGTACGTTAAGTCCTTGGTTTTGCAATGTGTATATTGCAGTTCATGGTTCCTTGGTAATCCTTTATGCATAGATTACCCTCTTTTTTATTTATTTCTTTTTATTTTAATAAAATTTATTGTCCAATGTGGAAGAACAAAATCCCCCACCCCGTCCTTCACGTAGAATGCAAAATATGCCTCTACTTCCACTAGAGGCTACTCCTGGTTGTCGTTAGAAGCACAAGAAGATAAAAACTACTTAATCAAGAACATCGGGAATCACTTTTGATCCTCCTCTTGATATTGGTCCACTAGAAACATCTGCCCCTTTGAGTTCTGAGCCTGAGATAACATCTACTCTTGACGGTGACACTAACACAGTCAAAACAGAAGTCCCTGAAAATTTGTTTCCTAAGGTTGTTGAACCTGACTTTCCCAAGTTAGACACTTTGATTTCTGAGGTTTTTGAGATGGAGGAGCCTCGACCATCTATAAATGTTACTTAAGGACCTTCCCCTTCTCTTCCTTTGTCTCAGTCAGAACCTATATATCTTGGAACCGATGGTGAATCTCTTCCACTCGAAATTGTGAGTATTAAAGAGATACCTCAAGAAAATCCTTGTCCTTCTACTCCTGTTCATTGGGAAGGACTTCATTTTTATCAAACTGAACCTCTTCCTCTTCAAACTCCAACAAAAAATCCTTTTCATGATTTTTTAGATTCACCTGTGGATTTCTCATGACAATATTCACAGGAGTTGTTAACTATGACTGGAATTGATCCAATTTATCAACCCATATCTGCCACCATGGTTGAGACATCAAATGTTACCTCCACATCCATGTTTGCAACATCACTAGAAACACATCTATATGGTGGCCTGTCTATCCCACCAGGTTATCAGTCTTTATCTGGCACCTTTTATGGTGTAAATTCCAGTCCTTGGACCTCTCCTGTGTCATCCAATACAAGAATATCATCTAATACTTCCATTATGAGTGCCACACAATCTGATCCTCCCCCTCCTCCAATTACACCTACGGTTGTGCAGCAGGCTGACCGTTATATCAGTGGGAAAGGTTACCTTCAACAACCAAAATCTCCTTATGTTGGGTATCCTCTCTCCAGGTCATAGTTGCCTCCATCATCCCCTCCTCCTTTGGAGGGGAGAAAAATGTTGTTTGTATACCTCAAATTGGTAACCAACCTCATTATGGTCCTCCTTATCCTGGCATGGATCCCAGTGTTTGACAACCCACTTTTCCCGTTCAACCTAGTTCATATTGGGACCATCAGCACCAAAAGAAGGTAAAATACATGTGAGCCAACCTTTAAAGGTTTTCATTTCATCTCAATCTATTCTAATGGTATCTAGAACTTCCTAGGTTCCACTTACCCAACCAGTACATAGTACTTCACACTCTCAACAACTTGTAAAGGGTACTCCTCAAGTCTCGATAGGACATATTATTCATAGCATGGTGCAATCCCAATCAAGCCCACCTTATCATGGGACAATGCAAACTCCCAACGGGAAGTAGTATGGTCCATATCAAGTGCCTTTTCAAGGAAAACAAATTGAGTCCCAACCGTTCCATCAACATTATCATCACCCTAGTGCTGGGCATCAAGGCCACTTGTATATTGGTTATCAGAATCCTCCTTATCTCGGTACCTAGGTTCCTTATTATTAGAATCCCCCTTAACTGAGAATGCAAGTGCCTGGTGCTCAAGCTATTCCTTCATATCTAGGTCACCCTCCTCTGGAATTTAACTGGAAGTTTCCTTTTGTGGCCACTCTCGAATTGCTAGACTTAACTTGGCTCCCTAATGGCCCCATTGCTCATTCACCATGGTGGTCTATTATTCCCACTAAATTGTCTTTGGACAAAATTCAATGGAAATCCAGGAGAATACCCATCGACGTACGTCATTAATTATCATCCGTGGTTTTCATCGAACTCCCTTAATGATGATTCCATTCGACTTCATCTTTTCCAACGAACGCTTACAGGTAAAACAACTAAATGGTATATTGAGTTACCTAGAGCTTCCCTTCATGAACTCGGCACTTTAGCCACCATCTTCCTCAGAGATTTCTAGTTACCCATCAGATATGAATATGGAATGGAACTATTGACCAATTTCAAACAATCAGATTCCACTCACATCTCAGATCACATTCATGAGTGGAGGCATCACCATCGATTGGTCAAGACCTATGTTCCTGATCAGTTGTTAGCGGAATGGTTTACCAAATCTTTGTTGTCGCCTATAACAAATGATGTGGCTAAGGGTGGAGTCATGACCGAAGAGCAAGTTATTACTTGTGCGCAATATTTGGATCTCATTTATACCCAATCAAACACACTCTATGATAATATACCAAACTCTCTGTGACCTTAGAATGTTGTTCCTCCTCCACCTGGTAAAGAATATCATACCGCTGATGGCATGATTGGTTCTGCCAATTCACAGTCAGTGAGTAAACCATCTGGTGCTGCTGTTACCGCATTTTCTCAAAACCCTCAATCCCATATTCATGCAATTTCTGCTTTTGAGTTAAATTCCATTTCATATAATAAGAGAGGGTCTCCACAACAACCTGGAAGTAAGAAGAAAGGAAAAGTTAAAAAGAAGAAATATTCTTCACTGGAGGATAAACAAACAAATTAGTCTTCTGATGAGAAGCGAAATCCTAGCTACCCGTGCTTGATTTGAAATGATGATCACTTTACATGTAACTGTCCGCATCATGTTGAAGTGAATCAATTACTTAAATCTCTTGCTTCTCTCGTCATGCTAACTGACCCGTTTCCCAATCAAGAGACCCATATAGTTGTTCGAGACCCTTCTTCCTCTAACACGGTTTTGATGCTTTCATCTTCGCAGCTGAGATTTGATGTTATGGTGGCCACTCAGAATAAGGACTATGGTAATGTGAATCCACCTAACAATCATGATAATGATCAACCTTCCAATTCGGCATCACTTTCATCTGTCTCTACGCCACCTCTGATTCCTGCGGAATTCACTATCAAACCTCTGAAGGGCATTATTCATAAGTCTACTTTCAACCCTCATTCAAGAGCTGCCCAAAATCATAACGTAGTTGAAGACTTGGCTGAGTCTCCATCATCTATGTCAACTCTTTAGGTGTTGCAAAATTTCCCTGCCCAAATCAGGCCTTGGTTTCAGCTATTAGATGTGTGGATCCGTCGGATTCTAGCCTAGTGGTTTTATCTCACGAAAAATATACCCCTTGGCTTCCAGCTCAATTAACTTTTATAATTCATCGTTCCATCATGGATGAGGGAGCCTAGACCTGCATTTTTTCCATGTCTTGCTGGAAGGAAATAGGTTCGCCTCAACTATGTCAATCGACGACCACATTGAAAGATTTCAATGGAAGAACTTACAAAAATTATGGGATTTTGAATTCCCTTCAAGCAGAATTAGGGGGAAAAACCGTCTTCATAGAAGTAGAAGTTATTGACGAACCTGTTGATTACAATATTCTACTGGGACATACATGGGTTTATGCTATGGCTGCCATCGTTTCAACCTATTTTCGTTTGATTTCCTTTCCTCATAAAGGTAGGATTGTAGCCATAGATCAACTCACCTTTTTTGCCTCTAATTTTCATGTTACTGGGAGTGTCCCTCTTATGGGGGAATCCTTACAATCCTATCAGCATGTCAGGGTTGGATTATTGAAGGATTCATCGCTTATGGGAAAATTTTCACTCCCTCCTCCCACCCTTCTCGACAACACTTTTTCGGTTACTTATATCAACATGATATCATCATCTACTATCCCGGCATATCCATGGATTGTACTTGATGAAACCAACATCCAAGGTTTTTGCGACCAAATGTCGCTGAGCCCTGTTGATCTATATTATGAATCCATTCATTTATCTTGCATGACTTATACCTTCACTTCAATCAATTGGGTAGATAAATCACTGGATTATGGCACACCTTCTGATCCTTTTTCTCGTATATTCTCTACCGATGAAAGCATCATGGATATCATGATGCCAGATAACATTTCGTGGGACGAACATCATCATTGTTCCTCCTTAATAGATTCCATTGAAGATAATCTCAATGTTATCTATTTACCCAATTATGTCAAACCTCTTACAAATTTCGTCACTATTCATGAGATTGAATTCGAAAAGAACCTCTCGCATATTGAAGAGATGATCCTCGATATTTCTATCAAACTAGGCATTGTTGAAAATCTGTACATTGGAGCATATTGTTCTCCATATGAGATCGAGATTTATAAAGTCCTTTTCTATGAGTTTCAGGATGTATTTGCATGGACTTATGAAAAAATTCCAGGAATTGAACCAAATATAGTCGTGCACGAGATTAAGATGTATCCTGATGCAAAAATTGTCTGACAGTGCCTCCATCCACTTCATCCAAAGAAGGCTTCTAGGATCAAGGCTGAAGTTGAAAAGCTTCTTCAGGCTTGTTTCATATATCCTGTTCCTTTAACTGATTGGGTATCAAATGTCGTCCCTATCATGAAGAAACATGGCATGATCTGAGTATGTGTCGATTATTGGGATGTGAATCGTGCTTGTCCTAAGGAAAACTGTATGACCCCTTTCATCGACTAGATTATAGATGACTGCTTTGGCTGCGAGATATATTCATTCATGGATGGGTTCTCGGGCTATAATCAGATCAAAATTCTCCCGACGAACTAACCTAAGACTACATTTATCTATCCCTGACGTACTTTTGCTTATCGAAAGCTCCCATTCGGCTTGAAAAACGCAGGTGCCATGTTTCAACGTGCGATGGATTATGATTTTTATGATATAAAACACATTATACAACCATATTTGGATGATCTCCCTGATCATTCTAAATATAAGGTTGATCACCTAATGCATGTTCAAGAAATATTTCCTTGTTGCAGACATTATAACATTCTAATTAACCTACACAAATGTGTGTTTTGTGTTGGTTCTGGCCGTATCCTGGTTTTTTTAAAAAAAAAAAAAAAATTCAAAACAAGGAATTCATATTGATCCTATGAAAGTGCAATCAATCGTTGAATTTCCTGCGCCTTCCTCTCTTGTTCAGTTACAAAGACTCCAAGGGAAAGCTAACTTCCTACGGAGGTTCATCCCAAATTATGCCAAGTTGACCAAAGGATTCACTTGCTTACTGAAGAAAGGGGTACCCTTCCATTGGGATGACGTTGGTCACAAAGCATTAGATTCCCTAAAATATGTACTAGTTCATGCATCTCTTTTATACCTTCCTAATTTTCAACGCGACTATTTCTTGTACTTAGATACTACCATTTCTACTATAGCAATTGTATTGGTCCAAGAGGATGATATTAGGACTAGAAATCCCATTTATTATCTAAGTCAGAACCTTAATGATATCGAGATCAAATATACTCATGTAGAAAAGTTGGCTTTAGCAGTCGTTCAACCCGTCCAAAGGTTTCACCATTACATCTTGCTTAGGAAAACCATAGTCGTTTCAGGTTTCAACCCTATGACATAGATATTGTCATGTCAATTATTGGGGGGAAAGTACTCTAAGTTGATCGTTATTCTCCAATAGTTCGACCTGGAATTCATCAAATCCAAGTCGAATAAATCCCTAATTTTTGTCGAGATTATGTGTGAAAATCCTTCCCCTGATTCTGAATCTACATCTGAAGATTCTATCCCTAAAAAGTCACTGTTTCTAATTTTGTCATCTGACCCGTGGTATGGATATTTCCTGATTTATCCCCATACCCATACTTTCAACCTTATACCTTTTTCTCTGAGCAGCGACATATTCGATGCTAATCCCTAAATTACATCATTATCAACGACACTCTTTACTGTCATGGTATTGATACGATCTTATGGAGGTGAATCACTCTTGAGGAAGTCGATAAAGTTCTCAATGAATGCCAATCGGGGGCATGTGGTGGACATCTATCTGGTTACACTACCACGCAGAAGATCCTATGCATTGGTTATTTTCTTCCCACTATATTTTGCGACTGCATTGTCATTGTCCAGAAGTGTCATGCATTCTAGATCTATGATCGCAAGATCTATACTCCACTTGCTCCTTTGCATCCTGTCGTATTTGTTTGTCCTTTTGTGAAATAGGGCATTGAATTTATGGCATGTAGCTCTCACTCGGTCGGGGGGCATGGTTATATTATTGTCGCTGTTGACTACTTTATTAAGTGGTTCGAGGCGATGCCTACATTTAAAAACACTGGTGAGACGACTTCATATTTTTCTTCAATCATGTTATTGCTAGCTTTGACGTACCACAAGTGATAGTTACAGATCATAGAAAACATTTATGAAATCATATGATGACCAAAATAGCTGCCAAGTTGGGACTTTCTATAACACCCCCATCCCACATCTACCTAAGTAACCAACCAACCAGTGAAAATATATGAAGAGAGGCTACTCTGATCATATTTGATGCAGGGGCATTAGACACTAGCTAGCAATGTAGGAGGTTTGTCCACATGTTGTGGCTAGGAGGGTTCGAAATCATCTAAATTGTAAACAGCTAGGTGTCAATACCTCAGCTGACTGTATCATTTAGATCAGTTAGAGTCGTAGAAGTCGAATAGTTCAGTTAGTCTATCTGTCATATTTCAGTTAGTTGAATTATTTTAATTAGGCTGTTGATTTTCTAAAATTGTCCTCACAAAGGAACCGAACAAACAAATGTTCATGTATAAAAATGTAATCCCTCGGATGTATATGAGGAGAGCAAGAGGAGAAGGAAGAGATTTCTGCAATAAAACTCTGTGTATTGAGCAATTTCTTCCGGTTGAATAAACTTCAAGTCCTGCCGATTTCCAAACTATCAGAATTTATAATTGTGAAGAATTGTTTAACTGTGGGGCGATTGTGTACTGGTAATTCTGTTTCTCTGTCTTTGATTTCTCGTAAATTTTTTGGATGAACCCTGTGAATTCACCCCACTCACAAGTGAGGTCAGAGTAGGAAGCCATTGTCGTTGAGCTCTGTTTTATGATAATAGAAATTCCGCTCAATGAAAAGAATTACATTTGTTTGTTGGTAATTAGAATTCTCAACCCGAGTAGAAAAACTGAGTTGAGGCATACAAAGGAGAACGCAAACTCGATGTGAACCTTGGTCAAGCCCTGTACCAAAACCACGAGCGGATTTGCGGAGGCGGATTGCCCATATCGCACCGCTTTTGCGGGTTAAGTGGTATTCCAGAATTGGAGCGATTCCATAGAACCATTGACGCGTGGCAAGGGTGGACCCATGAAAACCGCCGTTCAAAGCGCGCCATCTCACGTTAACGTTCATACCAGGATGCCGAGCGATATTCGTACATGCCGTTGATCTGGGAAAGAGCCATCGGACAGTGGTCGCTTACTGTAGATGCGCGGGAGATAACGAGGGTGTCGGCATTAATACAAAGTTTCGAAGGTTTAAACATTGGTTATAAGGTTGGCGGTATAATATAAAGCCGAGAGATTTATTTAAATTTTCAAAGGTGGTCGATGATATTTATTTATCAAATTCCTCAAATTTGATAAATAACATCCAAAAAAAAGAAATAAAGTAGACCACGTGGAGTAGAGAATGAAATTTCAAGGGAAATGCTGACAGAGCCACGTCTACAGTTAACCATATCTCCTTAGAAGGGTCCGATTTTAGTTTTGTTGTCGTCATTTGTGGTATCAGAGCTGTTGTTTGAAGTTGTTTTGTTGACATGGCAATTCGAGTTGGTAGAGGTGCTGGCAGAAGGAGACCTGTTGCCAACGCAGAGGTGTTGGGGATGTTGCAGAGGGTCGAGGCCAGGATGGATGCCATGGAGCGAAGACAGCCCGCAGATCCTGAAGACATCAGCGAACCAAAAATAGAAGAAGCAGAAGAAAATGTTGAAATTCCTCCTGACATGAGGCTCCTTAGAACTGTTCTGGGGTTTGCAGTTAAGCCCAGAATTGAAGTGTCGAGTTATGCAGGGGGATTGAATCTAGAAGAACTAGTAGACTGGATTAATGAAACAAACAAGTGCTTCGACTATGAAGAGATAAGCGAGGATAAAAAGGTCAAGTTTGCAGTGACAAAGCTGAAGGGACATGCTGCACTTTGGTGGGATGGAATACAGGCAGAAAGGAGGAGAGTTGGCAAGCAACCTATCAAAAGCTGGACCAGAATGATGGTTAAATTAAAAGGTAAATTCTTGCCTAGTGATTACCAGCTGACATTGTATAAGCAAATGTAGAACCTGAGACAGAGGTTGCTGACAGTAAAGGAATACACAGAGGAATTCTACAGAGTGAGCATAAGAGCTGGGCAATTTCAAGACACACCAGAGAAGACTGCCAGATACATGAATGGTCTCAAGCTGGAGATCCAAGATGAGATTGGTCTCTTGTATCCTAAGACAGTGGAAGAGGTCTATCAGATGGCCTTGAAAGCAGAGGAGAAACTCCTGAGGAAACAGTCTGCCAAGAAGAGAGGTACTTTCTGTCGAAAGGGAAGTCAGAGTGGTAGAGGAAATCCTGCTACACCCAGGGATGGAGCTGACAGTAGCTCACCTCAGAATGCATCTACAGAGGATGATGTAAGGGGTAGAAGGGGTTCTTACAGAGGAAAAGGAAGAGGAGGCAGAGACAGAGGCAGAGGTAGAGAGTTGAGGTGTTATAGATGTCAGCAAGTGGGACATAAGCACTATGAGTGTCCAGAGAATGTGGGTGCTGGTCCAAGAAGTAATGTTGTTGCCCAGGCTGGAGAAGAGGCAGAAATTGAAGAAGAAATTTTTCCAGAGAGGGGAGAATCCTTGGTGGTAAATAAGGTCCTGTTGAAGCAAGATAAAGAAGTCACTGAGCCTGCACAAAGGAAGAATTTGTTTAGGAGCATATGCAAAGTCCAAGGGAAATGCTGCCAGCTAGTCATTGATAGTGGCAGCACAGATAATCTGGTTTCCACTGAGGTAATAGAAAAGTTGAAGTTGAAGACAAGGGAGCATCCAAATCCCTACAGGGTGTCCTAGCTGCATAAAGGGCACCAGCTGGTTGTGAAAGAACAGTGTGAGATAGAGCTACAAATGGGCAAATATAGAGATAAGGTCCTGTGTGATGTAATGCCCATGGATGTGTGTCATATACTACTGGGTAGACCTTGGCAGTTTGACAGAGTAGCAGTGCATGATGGCAAGAAGAACACTTACAAGTTCTTCAAAGATGGGATACACCATACATTGATACCCATGGAAGAAGGAGAGCCATCCAGCAGAGTGATTGATCCAAAGACCTTGTTGCTGAGCGGGAAGGAATATCTGCAACAGATAGAAGAAGAAGAGGTAAGATTTGCTTTAGTTTGCAAACCTAAAGTAGTTCTTACTTCTACAAAGATTTCTGATTTTCTAGTAGAAATCCAAGAGATGTTAGATGATTATTGTGACATTATTGTGGATGATTTACCTGATGAGCTGCCACCTGTGAGAAAGATCAGCCATCAGATAGATTTTATCCCTGGTTCAAATCTACCAAATAAGGCAGCCTACAGAATGACTCCTAAAGAAAATGAGGAAATCAGGAGACAAGTACAGGAATTGGTGGACAAGGGGTTGATTAGAGAAAGTTTGAGTCCATGTGCAGTACCAGCAGTATTGAGCCCAAAGAAAGATGGAGTCTGGAGGATGTGTACTGATTCTAGAGCAATCAATAAGATCACAATCAGGTACAGATTCCCTTTGCCTAGAGTTGAGGATTTGATGGACTGTTTCAGTGGTGCTAAATATTTTTCAAAGATAGATTTGAAAAGTGGATACCATCAGATTAGAATAAGAGAGGGTGATGAGTGGAAAACTGCCTTTAAAACAAATGAAGGACTGTATGAATCGATGGTAATGCCTTTTGGGTTGTCAAATGCACCTAGCATTTTTATGAGACTTATGAATGAAGTATTGAAAGAATTCATTGGTAAATTTGTCATAGTATATTTGGATGATATATTAGTTTTCAGTAGAACTAAAGAAGAACATTTAAGGCATCTTAATCATGTCTTGAAGAAGCTGCACCAAGAGAAACTGCTGATAAATTTAAAGAAATGCTCATTCATGAAAGAAGATTTGGTGTATTTGGGTTTTGTTGTTTCTGCAGAAGGATTGAAGATGGACCCATAAAAGGTTAAGGCAATTGTGGAGTGGCCTTTACCCAGGAATGTCTTTGAGGTAAGAAGTTTCCATGGACTTGCCAGTTTTTACAGGAAATTTATAAGAAACTTCAGTAAGATCAATGCACCCATAATTGAAACAATAAAGAAGAGAAAACAAATTTAAGTGGACTGCTAAAGCAGAAATAAATTTTAAAGTTTTGAAGCAAAAGATAACTGAAAAGCCTGTGTTGATTCTGCCTGATTTTACAAAACCATTTCAAGTAAAATGTGATGCCAGTGGAGAGGCCATTGGAGCTGTGTTGAGTCAGGATTATAGGCCTGTGGAATATTTCAGTGAAAAGCTGAATGACACCAGAAGGAATTATTCCTCTTATGAGAAGGAATTCTATGCAATTGTTCAGGCACTGAAGAAGTGGAGACATTATTTGATGTGCAAAGAATTTGTATTATATTCTGACAATCATGCTTTGCAGTATATTGTACAGTAGCCCAAGTTGAAACATAAGCACGCTAAATGGGTTGAGTATCTCCAAGGTTTTAATTTTGTTTTGAAACATATAAGTGGCCAAGCCAATAAAGTAGTTGATGCTTTGAGTAGGAGGCACATGCTTGTTCAAGAAACAAATTTTGAAGTTGTAGGATTTGATTTTCTCAAAGAATTGTATAAAACAGATCCAGATTTTAAAGAAGCATTTGAGGCATGTAGTAACCCTGTTCTAACAGATAGAAGCTAGTGGCTGGATTATTTCCTGCAGGAGGACTTGTTATTCAGAAGAAGCTAACTGTGTGTACCAAGATGTTCCATGAGAGAAAATTTGATTAAAGAAAAGCATAGTGGTGGACTTGCTGGACACTTTGGTACTGATAAGACTTATGAGCAGCTGAGTCACTTCTATTACTGGCCCAAGATGAGAACAGAAGTGGACAAGTTCATGAAGAATTGAAAAATCTGTCAGTATGCTAAAGGAAGGAGCCAGAATGCAGGATTGTACACTCCCTTGCCTATTCCAGACAGGCCTTGGGACATGGTGAGTATGGATTTTGTTCTAGGATTTCCCAAGACTCAGAGAGGGAATGATGCAATCTTTGTTGTGGTGGACATATTCTCCAAAATGGCACATTTTATTCCATGCTATAAAACTAGTGATGCCACCCATGTTGCTAACTTGTTTTGCAAGGAAGTTGTTAGATTGCATGGGTTGCCCAAGAGTATTGTTTCGGATAGAGACACCAGATTTGTGGGTCACTTTTGGAGGAAATTGTGGAAGAAACTTGGTACCAAACTAAGTTTCAGCTCATCTTATCATCCTCAGACTGATGGAAAAACTGAGGTAGTGAATAGGAGTCTGGGAAATTTGTTGAGAAGTCTTGCAGGAGAGCATCCCAAGCAGTGGGATCATATTTTTCCCTAGGAAGAATATGCATATAATGACTCACCAAACAGGAGCACAAGGCATCATCCATTCCGTATTGTTTATGGAATGCACCCCAGAGGAATATCAGAGTTGAGAAATCTGGGAAAGGCAGAGCTGAGAAGTGCAGATGGTGAGGAATTTGCTTCAGAGATCCAGGCCATACATGAACAAGTGAAACAACAACTACAAGGCAGCATCATCAAATACAAAATCAGAGCAGACTTGAGCAGAAAAGAAGTTCATTTTGAAATAGGAGATTTGGTTTTGGCACATCTGAGAAAGGAGAGGTTCCCGAAGAAGCAATATAACAAACTAAAGTTCAAAAAGATTGGGCCATGCAAGATACTTAGAAAGTTTTCTACAAATTCTTATGAGATTAAATTACCTCCTGATGTTGGAATATCTCCCATTTTTAATGTTGCAGATTTGTACAAGTATGAGGATGATGGTGCAGAAGAAAGATCAGCATACAAGGAACAGATTGAGTGGAAGGAGCAGCTACCTCCAGTGCAACCATTGCAACTAGAGAAGATATTGGATAAAATACCATTCAGAAGGACCAGAGGACAAGAGTACTTCCAGTACTTAATCAAATGGAAGGAAAAACTAGAGGAAGATGCCAATTGGATGACTGAAGGAATGTTGCATAAGATAGGCATATCAGTGGAAGAGCTCATGGACAGGAGCCCATGAAGAAGATTGCCCTCGGGAGTCTCATGCAGGGGCATTAGACACTAGCCAACAATGTAGGAGGTTTGTCCACATGTTGTGGCTAGGAGGGTTCGAAATCATCTAAATTGTAAACAGCTAGGTGTCAATACTTCAGCTGACTGTATCATTTAGATTAGTTAGAGTCGTAGAAGTCGAATAGTTCAGTTAGTCTATCTGTCATATTTCAGTTAGTTGAATTATTTTAATTAGGCTGTTGATTTTCTAAAACGGTCCTCACAGAGGAACTGAACAGACAAATGTTCATGTATATAAATGTAATCCCTCAGATGTATATGAGGAGAGCAAGAGGAGAAGGAAGAGATTTCTGCAATAAAACTCTGTGTATTGAGCAATTGCTTCCGGTTGAATAAACTTCAAGTCCCGTTGATTTCCAAACTGTCGGAATTTATAATTGTGAAGAATTGTTTAACTGTGGGGCGATTGTGTACTGGTAATTCCGTTTCTCTGTCTTTGATTTCCCGTAAATTGTTTGGATGAAACCTGTGAATTCACCCCACTCGCAAGTGAGGTCAGAGTAGGAAGCCATTGTCGCCGAGCTCTGTTTTATGATAATAGAAATTCTGCTCAATGAAGAGAATTACATTTGCTTGTTGGTAATTAGAATTCCCAACCCAAGTAGCAAACCTGAGTTGAGGCATACAAAGGAGAACACAAACCCGACGTGAACCTTGGTCAAGCCCTTTACCAAAACCACGAGCGGATTTGCGGAGGCGGATTGCCCATATCGCATCGATTTTGCGGGTTGAGTGGTAATCCCAGAATTGGAGCGATTCCATAGAACCGTCGACGCGTGGTAAGGGTGGACCCACAAAAACCGCCGTTCAAAGTGCGCCATCGCACATTAACGTTCATACCAGGATGCCGAGCGATATTCGTACATGTCGTTGATCTGGGAAAGAGCCATCGGACGACGATCGCTTACTGTAGATGCACGGGATATAATGAGGGTGTCGGCATTAATACAAAGTTTCGAAGGTTTAAACATTGGTTATAAGGTTGGTGGTATAATATAAAGCCGAGAGATTTATTTAAATTTTCAAAGGTAGTCGATGATATTTATTTATCAAATGATATTTATTTATCAAATTACTCGAATTTGATAAATAACATCCAAAAAAAGAAAAGAAAGTAGACCATGTGGAGTAGAGAACGAAATTTCAAGGGAAATGCTGATAGAGCCACGTCTACAGTTAACCATCTCTCCTTAGAAGGGTCCGATTTCAATTTTGTTGTCGTCAATATTCAACCTCCTAGGTGACCTTAAAGAAGTGGAACCAACGAAAACACATCACAAAAACCTTCCACATAGGAAACAATGCTCCCAGGAACCATCCCAACCACTAAGGTAACTAGCCCCTGGGTCCCACTGAGGTTTTTATCCACTTAACCCATGGAATCTCCCACAATATGGGCATGAGTATGTCTCAGAGGCTCTATATCCTCCCATGACATAGGCATGCATGCATCCAGGGACTCACTTTCCCAGAGTTGTGCTTGCGTTTGCGGGATTTAAGGAATTTTTTCAGGCCCAGAGCCCAGGCTGCTTCCCATAACTCAATGACAAGTTTAGATATGAAATAAAACAATGAAACAATGATGTATGTGAAAAAAATATGACAAGGACTAGATTAGAGCCCTATTATCCATGACATGCATTTTTTCAAACATGTCACAAATATGTAATCTACAGTTGTAAACAACAAATATGAGCATAAGGGTCATAATAATATGAGAATCGCTGAGAAGAATTGTTCCCTTACACCATTAGCTACACTATCATCTATTAGGTCATAGATACATTATTTATTCATTTACAAATAAAAACATGAGGAGAGGCATACATCATCACTATCAAAATACATGCTCATAACCAACAAAATAAAGATATAGATACTAGGGATACATCAAATATAGAATCCACATCTAAATTAATATATTTACACATCAAATCCCAAAGAAGTGATCTGCTCATTAATGAATGTAAAAACCAACTGGAGATGGGACTACTATGTTCCACCCGACCATAGATTGGTTGGGCCAAATCTCTCTTCACCTAATCACCCCGTGCCATATTCCAAGCATGAATGTGGGACTCATAACCATCTAAAAAGAACCAAATAGGCATGGATGCAACCTGAGTTCTCTACCTACACCATGAGGAATTTTACTGCCTCTTAGTCTCCCAGGCTTTACCATAATCCACAGTCTGATCCAGGGATCACTAGGCCCTACACCAAGACCCACTCTCCACGCCTTACCATACATCCCATCCTGGGACTACTAGTCCCAATGGAGAGTAATCCTCCTCTTGGATTTACCGTATATCCCGTCATTCATCGACAAGGATTCCTAGGCCCATCAGGGCACACAATATTGGCTTTACCACAACCCACAGTTTGATTTAGGGGTTACTAGGCCAGTGGCTTTACCACGATCCACAATCCGGTTTAGGGATCACTAGGCCATGCGTTTTTCATTTCAGAGATCCACCTCACTCAGCTTCGAATCCATACAACAATCCATCTCAACCAAAGAATGAGAATCCATATCATCAAGGCTATCCGAAAATGGCAAGGCTAGGTTGAAAACGCTGTCACACCTGAAAAAACACATGCCATGACAGAAAAGAACCACATGCAATACCATGCATGTCAAATATAGCAAGGAAATCACATGTGAAAATCAATACCTTCAAAGAATCCTACTGTAGCTGCTTGATCCTACTCTTCCTTGCTTGATCCTACTCTTCCTTGCTTGATCCTTCCTTCTTCTTGCCTTATTTACCTCTCTTGATCCAATGCCAAAGTGCTCCAAGAAAACTCTAAGTGTCCAAGAGTGAGAGAGAGATAATAATGAGAGATCTCCAAAACTGATTTGATAACAAAGGTACCAATTGATCATTATAAGCCTTTTTATTGATGAGGCCTTTATTTTCTTCATTTTCCATTATTTTCCTTCATTTTCCTCCTCACATGCAACCTGTGACCTTTCACCTCCCTTTTCTCCTAATTTCCATTATTTTCATAAATAAATGTGCCAACAATGCCATTTTGTCTTTCCAAAGCCTTTTCCATTTCATTTTCCAATTTCCTTAGCCATAATAAACGAAATGAACATGCACTAGGATATTTTTCCCAACAATCAGCTTGGAATAAGTGTCCCATCAACCATGGTTATTATTTTTGTTGGCAATATGATTCTTATGTCTTAATATGTTGTCCTTGATGGCAACTCTCTGGCTAATAATGGAGTATATGTCTTCTGGAAAAGCTCAGTAGTTTACAGAAGGTCTATAAGAAGAAATGTGTAAAGTCCAGTAGAAGTTGGTTAATTTTCATATTGAAGGTTCTATACGTAGGTTTGCACAGGCCAAGTCGCGTATACACGTAGATAAGAACAATCCAAGTCACGTATGCCTTTTTCGCTCTAAAAAGATGATATTAGGGGGCATTACCATGGTATTAGCCCACAGTATTGAGCGTTGTATCGTCTATTTGATTCCGTCCAAGAATACCATTGGTAGTTGTGTGGTTTTGATTCATGGTATTGGTAAAGGCTAAATCTATATAAGGAGAAGAAGATCATAGTGCAAGAGTGTGCATGTGTAAGGGTTGTCATCGAATACTTCTCTCTGAAGTATATCTGCATGGGATGAGATATGTTTTATGGATGGATATGAATCTATGATGCACCCTTGGATACAATGATGGATCAGGATCTCTAGACCTGAAATGACTATGTTCATGCATGATCTATTGAAGAGATGATGAGATCTGTGACTTGGTGCATGTTTGCTAAAGTGAAGTGAATAAATCTGGGTAAGTTCTATAGATCTGAAACATTCTGCAAAATTAATATTTACAGATTTATACGCTAGTTCGTCTTGGTAAAAGCGCGTATATACGCGGCTTTTTCTTAGAAAAAGCGAGTATGGAAGTCAGGGTTTTCTGAAGTTTATTGCAGAGGTTATCTGTTTATTGCTGCTGTATTTCTGCTGTCTGTCAATGAAGTCTTCATGTAGATCTGGGTTGCTTGAATCCTGTATATGTTGCTAAGTTGAATATGTACAAATATGATCAATGAGTAAGTAAATATGTTTAATTATGTCTGAATGATTAAGGGTGCTGCAATACTGAAAAGATATTTGACAGAAAGCCTCAGATCTGGTTCTGATACTGACCATATTTTAGAAGATTACTATTCATAGATCTATACGCAGGTTGGTGTGAAGGAAAGCGCGTATACATGCGGGTTTAGTAAAGCAAAGTACCGTATGTTTTTTAAGATAATGAATGTTCAGGGTTGATTTTGATTCTGCATACTGATTCTGAATTCTGAGTTATTACTGTATATTGGTTACAGTGATCTTACTGTTCTTATTGAAGTATTGGGTGAAGTTTATTATTGTTGATCTTTATGAAGAGTTGTGTTGAAGGTGTGTGATCTAGTGTGAAAATTAATGAAACGTGGTTTGCAGTGGTTCTAAGGGTTGAAGCCTTCAGTATGGAAGTAGAAGCTGGTGTTCTAATCAGGGGGTTGAAGCTCCCTTCCAGTATTGGCTGGTAAAGGAGATCAGGGGGCTGTAGCTCCCTTTTAGTAGTAGCTAGAGAACGAGAGAAGGTTGTAGCCTTCTGCAGGTAGAAGCCTGCATACTGATATGAGTCTGCATCAGTACAATATTGTAAGCAGTTTTCCATATAATAAATATTGAAGACAAAGACGTCAACAACGACGGTTTTCTCCCGAATTGCATTTCCACCTTAAATCTTGGTGTTCATGTGTGCTGATTTATTCTGCTATTACTGCACATATTTACTGCTTAACTAACTGTTGCATAATTGATAAGCTGAGTTAAAGATTGTTTTTGAAAGTTTATCTAACATTAAAGGTATCTCATTATACGCAAGTTTCTGTTGGTATATCCACGTGCATATGCGAGTTGGGTTCTTTAAAGACGCGTATGGAATTCAGTAAAGAAAAAGTTAACGTTGTCAGTGAGCTCTAAATACTGATTCACCCCCCCCCCCTCTCAGTATTTTTCCCAACAATTTTTGTCTTTATTAACTTTTATTACATGGAATTTTCACCAAGGCTGTTACAGAACCCTCCCCCTTGTGGGACACCATCCTTGATGTTCAATCACACATATACCTCAGCAAAATTGCTAGAAATAAAAGATAGTACCCATGGAAATTTATAACATAGGTCGATGCAGTATTTACAATGATCACCTTGCTGAACAACAAACCAACATGACAACATAACCACAAAAATATAATGACATGACACCCATACCTCTTATTGGAGCTTTATAACATAACTCATGGTGGTATTTACATCCATATACATATGTACATATAACAAAACATCACACCAAAACATACACTGAAACAGATACCAAACATCATACCAAAACTGCTTTGCCTCAACTAGCACACAAGGAAGGATACATAGCCCACATCTGATCTGCCATTTCCCATGTAGCTTCATCAGTTACAAAGTGCTTCCATTTAAATTTAACTTGCTCTATTGCTCAATTTCGGAGCTGTTACACTAAAAACTGTCATCCTAACATTCTGCTATAAGTATGAGCTCATTATTACTCATACTTCCTCCTTTTGTAAGTCTAACATATCAGTTCTTCATGTCAAGCCTTGAAAATCAGAAGAAAGTTCCTAAAAATCCCCTAAACTTTGGTATCGCACTTTCTCTATTCATTGCCTGCGGTCTCGCACCTAAAGTTCAGCCCTCCTGTGGAACCATACCACACGTTCTTTGTGTTATAGGTGCGAACCTCTGTAAAACTCAAAAAGGCGAGAAAGTAAAGTTAAAAAGTTGATTTCAGATCAATTCTAGAAGATTCTAGATGGGAATTTTCGGGAATGGATACACTTTGATAAGGTTCATGTATCCCTTACTTGATGGAGCTAACCCCTTGATGTAAGGAGCTAATCCCTTTGAAGGAGGATTCTATCCCTTCATATTTGGAACAGAAAACCTCCTCTTTTCTACTATAAAAAGAGGTCTTGGGTAGCCTCAAAGGGAGTTCAAGCTTTAGGATATTTGAGGCTAAATGCTGTTGAGATTCAGACTCTGTTAATTAAGACTTTCTGTGAGGAGAGATTACATACCTCTTTTGGTCTTGGTTGAAAGAGTGCAAAAGCTTATCAAAGTAGAAGAGATTCCTGCTTCAGACCCCAGGAAGACCTGCATGACATCAAGGCACAGGTTGTAAAGGTTTTCTTTCATTTGAAGTTAATACAAATATACTCATTTTTCTCAATAAGCTGTCTATTCATGGTTTATTTCATAGATTCCTTGATCACTATGATAAGTATGGTTTATAATAATGTCTATACAGGTGCTATGTAATCTTTTTCTTGTTTGTGACTGCAGGTTTATGAAGAACACTCCTTCAAGTGCACGAGGGATGACAACAATTTCAAACAAGCGTTGGAAATAAGGTAGGCCTTGCACCTATATAGAATTTTTATGAATCTTATATGCTTAGAGAGAAATTAGTATAATTGGCTGTTTTTTGCTAGTTACTTTTAGTACTAAAGAGATCAGTCTTGTCCGCAAGATGGATTAGTCTACATAACAAAATGGCGACTCCGCTGGGGATAAGAACTTGTAGTTTTTGGTTCTCTTTTATCTTGATTTGAGGAAACATTTTTTCCTTATTTTTGATTGATACATATATGTCTGGGTAATTTAGATTTTCCCTGTTTTTGAAAATTTTGAAATTTTTTATGTTTTTCTATAATTTTTCCTGAGACCGCACTCTGCCTTCTTTAGACAGAGCGGGCAGTTTCGCACTTTCTGTGAGATAACAGTGCGGGACCGCACCTGGTTATACTGATAGCCTGCGGACCCTGTTAAAATTTTAGAAAACCTCCAGATTTCTTTCTGTAGTTTATTTTTATTTGGATTTAACATCTTTGGTTTCTACCTAGACTGATCATTATTTCTGTCAAGAATTTTTTGTGAATGAACTCCAACAGTATTGATGTTTTGGTGATTTTCTAGAAGATTTTGCATTTTGGATTGATTTTCACTTGGTTTTTGTAGTGATTCGAAGCATTAACAGTTTGAAGTATCTCAGATTACATTGATCTTTTTGTCTTTTTGCTGAATCCGACCTGATTGTGGAAACATCCTTTATTGAGAAATAAAGCCATTTGTTTCTTTGCGAATCTTCGAAAAAACTTGGTTGAAAGTTTTTGAATTTCATTTAAAAAAAAAAAAAAACATATTTTGAGTGTTTTTGATCTGTTTGTTATTCTGGACAAATAGATCCTTAGTTTGCTGAACAACTAAGAAAAACATTCTCCAAAAAATCTCAAAGCTTTTATTCAAATTAGAATCAATAGATCTCAAGATTAATTTTTGTAGTTTTGTAGTAGTTTTTAAAATTTTGTAGCTTTCTTTTGAAGGAAAATTGTTTTGTAGCTTCGAATTTGGAAAGAAAAAGGATTTTGTTATGAGCTTTGATAATTTATCTCATTATTGAAAAGACAAAAAAAATATTTTCTTTCAATTATTCTTTATGTTTAAAGAAGGAATTGTTCATTAAAAAGAATTGCATTCTCCAACTCTTTCTTTAGATACAAAGTTCATTGAACGAAAAAGAATTGATTATCATTTCTAGGTGCATTCTTAGTATTTTTGGAAGTCGAGTCTTCACATCATCGAAGTTTCATTTCCGCACCCATTGACTTAAGGAACAACTCATAAAAGCAACGCTTAATTAAAATTCATCTAGTAATTTTTTATTTCTAGGGCTCTTATCACCAACATAGCTTAGGCTAGTATCTTGGAGTAGGGAGTAATTAACTCTCCAAGATAACTAAAACAAACAAGTAGATAAATCTTGCGGTAGGAAGAATTCCAATTGTTGCATATATGCTCTGGGAAGCTCCTCTTAAAGGAGTCAAGCACGAGATCATATCTGAACCAGTGGGGTAATCAATCCTTCCTCATTGGGAACGATAGAAGATATACACGTATTAACAATGGTAAACCTCGGATAGACCATTGTCGAGGAGCCAGGGGTCACTTGTTGGCATACCTTGAATTATTTTAAGGAGCCTTCAAGGGGATTGAGCTTTGTTACTCTGCCCTTGCGTGTGTGTCGGATCGTAGACTGTTCCCCCAGGTATATTTGTTTCTGTTGGTAACCTTAGAGACCATAATCTTTAGGATTCTTTCCTAAGGTGACGGTGGAGGGAAGATCCCAATGTACCTGGAACAGATGTCGGCTAGACTCACTTGGACTCTCCGGAGGGTTATCTTCACTCGAGACGGTATAGTGGAGAAACTTGCACCGGTCTGTTCCATTAAGCAGGTTGTCGGGGTAACTTTTCCAACCGCCCTTTTCGTATTAAAATTCTACTAAGTTGGATTTCATCACCGACTAGTGTTTTTTAGTAAGGAAAGTTACTGTTTGTGTGTGGTTTGAAGTCTTAGATTTTTTTTAAGCGTATGATTCAATTGTTTGTTTCTTAGAGACTTTAGGTGTTTTCATTGAAATTTTTCTTTGTTTGCATGTGATTAGTTAATTTTTAATCGTGGCGGAATTGCCGAGACAATCCCGGAGAATACAAGGGAAACCCCCTGAATATTCACCAAGTCAGCTTGAAGGGCTTCGGGCTCTGGTATCATCCAGTAGAGGTAGAATTAGATCAACAGAAATTGGAAGTTCATCTATAGTTATTCATCCTGATCATCAATACCTACAACAAAATACATTCAAGAACCGATTTCAGTTTCTGAAGTTACTGGAAGTATTTCTCCTTCTGGTGAATTAGCTGACGAACCTGAAATCTCTGAACCTGAAACTGAATCTTTTGTTTTGGAAACATCTTCAGGATTTATTACACCAACTTCTAGTGATCCAGGTTCACCTAGGGTAAGAAATATTATCACTGACGATCTTCCATCTGGACTTATTTCTATTGAAGAACTTATTAATCCAGACGAAGATATATCTCTTCCCGACTCCCCTCAATCGTTAAATCTTAGGGAGCGTGAATCTATTTTCTACAGCCCCATTCAAACTGATCCTTGGTATCTCTCTTTAACAAAATTTTTAGAGAATCCGGGTCTTGCTTTTTATCCACCTCGAATTCCATTTCATCCTACAACCATAGGTTATTATCCGTCATCTTTTATGGCAGGAGAGTCATCCATGTTTTCTCAGACACCGGAATCATTTTTACACGGTGGTCCTTCTGTTCCTTCGGGATATCAGGCACTGTCTGGTACTTTCTCGAGAGCAGCTCCTCGACCAATTGAAAACGTGTTATCATCTGGTTTTAACGGATTTAACATTAAAACGTCGAACACAGAGCAAATTTTTATGATGTCTGGTAATATTCCGAATCCTCAACCTCAAGGCAGTCAGTTACCGCCTGGGGGGCAACCTCAAGGCAGTTAGTTACCGCCTGGGGGGCAACCTCAAGGCAGTCAGTTACCTCCTGGGGGGCAGCCTCAGGGAAGTCAGTTACCGCCTGGAGGGCAACCTCAGGGAAGTCAGTTACCGCCTGGGGGGCAACCCTAGGGAAGTAAATTACCACCTGGAGGGCAACCTTCAGGTAGTCAATTACCACCTGGGGCACAACCTCAAGGTAGCTTTTTCCCAGGACAAACTGTGGAATCATATTATTTTGGGGGACAACCCCAAGGACAGTACGTACCTCAGGGTTATCAACCTCAAGGACAATACATAACTCAAGGTCAACCCCAAGATCAATATGCTCCTCAGGGTCCTTATCAACCCCAGCTTCAGTACGCGCCTCAGGGTTATCAACCTCAAGGTCAGTACCCAATTCAAGGTTTCCAACAGCCTTCTGGTCAACCATCTATTCAAGGAGCCGGAAATTTACCATTTAATTATCAACCCTACGTTCAACCAAGTTATGGTCCTTACGTTCAACCTTCTACGGGACAATACCCCGGAATAATGGTGTGGGATCCGTCCCAATATCAACAGCCTTTGCAGCCTAATGTGCAGTTGCCTTATCAACCTAGACAACCTTTAGTTTCTGGTCGAACCCAGCAACTTGTTCAGCCAGCTATTCAAACTCCTGCACCTAGTTCAGTTCAGCAGTCTGGGCCTAGTACACCTCAGACTCCACCCCAAACTGCTGCAACTGCTGCAACGTCTGTTCAACCTGTAACACCTGTTTTTGGAGTATCTGTAGCACCGAATTCTTATATCCCTGTATCCGTGCAAATCCCTCAAGTCTCTGTACCCCAGTCAGGATCTTCAATCCAGACTTCGGTTCAGATGCCTACAGGACAAGCTGGTACAAGTACAGTTGTTACAAGTCAACCACAATTTATATATCAACCGTACTAGGGACAGTCGCAATTCGGTCCCTATACACAGAATCCAAGCTATCAGTATCAACCGTACCCTGTCTATACTTATCAACAACCTCAATATGGTCCGATTCATCCTGGTTTTCCGGGAGGTTACACGATTCCTAATGCTAATCCGATTCCCAGTTATCCTGGGTATCCGCCTCCTGGATCTGCTTTGGCTTCTCAAGGTTTTCGAGACCCTAACCATCAATTACCATTTATTGCAACTTTGGACTTACCTGATTTGACGTGCCTTACGAATGATTCAATTTTTTATTATCAGAACTAGCCGCCAATGCCTCATAAGTTGCCTAGTGATATACCAAAATTCAAAGGTAAGCCAGGAGAGGATCCATCGAACCATGTCATGACTTATCACCTTTGGTGTGCATCTAATTCAATCATTGATGATTCGATTCGTTTACGTCTTTTCCTAAGAACTCTTATAGGTCTTGCTTCCAAATGGTACATTGAGTTACCACGAGGCTCATTTCATAACTTCAGTCAGTTAGCAACTACCTTCTTGACTCATTTTCAGTTGCCAGTCAGATACGACAATGGCACAAAATTATTAACTTCGCTAAAACAATCCACGTCCACGTATATTTCTGATCATATTCATGAATGGCGACGTAGGAGATGTTTGGTGAAAGTTTACATTCCGAATCAAATTCTGGCAGAATGGTTTGTTAAATCATTGTTACCCAAGATCACTGAAGATGTAGCTAAGGCTGGTGTTGTTACTGAAGAGCAAGTAATTTCTCAAGCTCAGTACCTTGACCTTGTTTATACACAGTCAGGTACTTTACATGAAAAAATCCTAGACCTTCCAAAACAAGGTCAAATAGCTGCTGCTCCTTCAGGGTCTCATGCCGCTGACGGTATGATTGGTACAGTCAATTCTAAAAGTAAGAAGAAATCTTCCAAGAATTCTTCTCCTATTATAACTTTACCTGATTCCCCGAAAGGAGAATCTTCCCCCGAATTTTCTGCCGATATTCACGTCGTAGAGACATCTACGGCCAAATCTAAATCCAATGGTAAAAAGAAAGGGAAGAATTAAAAAAAAAAAATTTCGAAAGAGAAAACTGATAAAAATGAATCCAATGACGAAAAATGTAAACCTCGCTATCCTTGTTTCATTTGTGAAGAAGATCATTTCACGAAAGAATGTCCATATCGAGCCGAAGTTACGAAATTTGTTAAAGGATCGCAACAACCTGCTGTCTTGAAGGATCCTTTTCCAATTCAAGATAATAAGATGGTTGGTTCTACCTCGACTACTTTTGAAGAACCTATTATGATGATGTCTCATGTAAGGGTTGCGACGTGATCGCAAGATTACGGTTCTAAGAATCTTGTTGATGGTAAAGAAGCAGAATCTTCTAATGCAAACGCATCAACTACACCTCCTCCTATTTCTGGTCCACTACAGATCGAGAAAAAAAATCCAGACTTAATAATCAAACCGCCTGCTAAAGGTGTTCTTCGTAAATCAGCTTTCAATCCACATGCGAGAGCTGCTCAAAATTACAACATTGTTGAAGACTTAGCTATTTCTCCTTCAGCAATGTCGGCTTTGGAAGTGCTGCAATCATGCCCAGTGCAACGCAAATTGCTTTTGTCTGCTATAGGAGCTGTTGATATTTAGGATTATAACCTTATAATCTTCGATTTAGAAAATAGTACACCTCGTTTACCTCACCAAATGGCTTTCCAGATTCCAGTGTTAGTAAAAAACAGACCAATTTTTCGGACTGTGATTGATGAGGGAGCTTCAACGTGTATTATGTCGATTCAGTGTTGGAAATCACTAGGTTCTCCTACACTCAACCAATCTCCGACGATTCTTAAGGCTTTTGATGGTCGAGGTTTTCAAACTTTTGGTATTTTGCAGGATTTACCCATAGGGGTCGAAGGTAAAATAGTAAATCTAGATGTGGAAGTGGTTGATGCCCCTCTAGATTACCACCTTCTCCTAGGTCGAAGTTGGTCTTATGCTATGACTGCTGTTGTTTCTTCGGTCTTTCGACTCATAAAATTTCCACATCAAGGAAGGATCGTAACAATAGATCAGTTAACTTATTTCTCTTCCGACCTAGCCTCTACAGAAACAATCCAACATGTTGGTAAAACGACTATTCCTTATAAGGATGTTGGAGTAGGTTTGATTAAAGATTCTGGTTTACTAGGAACTTTCTCCTTTCCTCCTCCTAACATATCGCCTTCTATTGCAAATATTCACATGATTTCATCAGACACTATTACGTTTGATGATCCTTGGATCGTACCTTCCGATTTCGAGTTAGATTCATTTGATGGCATGATGCCTTTGAGTCCATTTGAAATTGCGTATTAGGCTGTACAGTCACTTTCCAACCCCTCTTCAACCAAAACTGATCCAATGAATGGGATCCATGAGGAATCACTTTCTATATCTATTTCAGTCACAACGACATTTCCTGAACTTGTTCATACTGATGAGCAAATTTGTGAGTTTTTGTTTGTTGATGATTTACCATGGGAAGATCTACATCATCGATCTTCGTTTTTACCTGAGCTAGATCATTTTGAAGATGATTTCGCTTCAATTTTTACTGCTGAATATGTTAAAGAACCGCAGAATCCTTTGCAAAATCCTAATTCTGAGTTAAATTTGGAAAATATATCTCGAACGGTTCCCATTGACATTTCAGTAAAACCAGGAATAATTGAAAACATTCATATAGGTGCTTGGTGTACTGAAGATGAAATTAAAGCTTATAAAGCCCTATTTCAAGAATTCCGTGATGTGTTTGCCTGGTCCTATGAAGAAATGCCAGGAATTGATCCGTCAATCGTTGTACATGAAATTAAGACTTACCCGGATGCTAAACCTATTCGTCAACGCTTACGTCAAATTCATCCTAGAAAAGCTGCTGCTATTAAAGCAGAAGTTGAAAAACTACTTCGTGCAGGATTCATTTATCCAATCCCCTTAACGGATTGGGTATCGAATATTGTTCCTGTGACTAAAAAACAAAGAACCATACGAGTATGTATCGATTATAGGGATATTAATCGAGCTTGTCCTAAAGACAATTATCCAACCCCCTATATCGATCAAATAATTGATGATTGTGCTGGCAGTGAAATGTTTTCTTTTATGGATGGCTTTTCAGGTTACAATCAAATAAACATACTCCCTGCTGATCAACCGAAAACAACTTTTATTTGTCCATGGGGAACGTTTGCTTACTGTAAACTACCTTTTGGATTAAAGAACGCTGGCGCAACTTTTCAAAGGGCTATGTCTTATGCATTTCATGACATTAAGCACATTGTACAGCCTTATCTCGATGATTTACTTGCTCATTCATTACGTAGGGCCGACCATCTCACTCATTTACGAGCAATCTTTATGAGATGTAGGCATTATCGAATTAGGTTGAATCCGCATAAATGTGTTTTCTGCGTAGAATCGGGTCGATTACTAGGATTTGTTGTTTCGAAAGCAGGCATTCGCGTTGATCCATCGAAGGTCGAAGCCATTGTCAAATTACCTCCTCCTTCGACTTTACGCCAACTCCAAAGTTTGCAGGGGAAAGCAAACTTTTTACGTCGATTCATTCCTAACTATGCCGAGCTTACAAAAGGTTTTACCCGATTGTTGAAACAGAACATTCCATTCTTTTGGGACAAGATCGCTGATCGATCTTTTGATTCACTTAAACACGTGTTGACCCATGCACCGTTATTGCATCCTCCCAATTACAATCAGGATTACTTTTTGTACCTCGTCGCTTCCCATTCCACTATTGGGATGGTATTGGTTCAGGAAGATGAATCTCACAATGAACATGTGATTTACTATCTTAGTTGAAATCTGCATCCGACTGAGATCAAATACACACATGTGGAGAAATTGGCCTTGGTAGCTGTCCAAGCTGTTCAAAGATTTAGGCATTACATCTTTTTACGTAAAACCACGGTAATTTCTAATTGCAACCCTATGATGTATATTTTGACCAAACAATTGCTAGGGGGCAAGTATTCCAAATGGATAGTTATCCTGTAGGAATTTGACTTGGAGTTTGAAAAATCCAAGGCAAAGAAATCTTTGGTATTTGTGGAACTGATGTGTGATTTCCCCTCTACTGATATTGAAACAGTGGTAGAAGAGTCCATTGCGGACGAATCTTTGTTTCTTATCAGTACACTTGATCCATGGTATGGAGATATTATCGTTTATCTCCAAACCCAATCTTTTCGGCCTGACATCTCACGATCTCAGTGACAGAAAATATGCTTCCAATCCCAACAATATAATATCATTGGTGATACACCTTACCGTCGTGGAGCAGATTCTGTTTTCTGACGTTGTCTAACTCATGAAGAAGCTGAAAAGGTTTTAAATGACTGCCATTCTGGAGCATGTGGTGGTCATATGTCTGGGTATGCCACAGCCCAAAAGATATTGCGTGCTGGTTATTTCTGGCCAACGTTGTTCAAAGATTGTATCTATGCGGTTCGGAAATGCCACAACTGTCAACTTTTTGATCGAAAAATGCGCGCGCCACCCACTCCTCTTCACCCTATAATTGATGTTGGTCCTTTTGCGAAATGGGGTATCGATTTTATTACATGTAACCCTCACTCGGCCGGGGGGCATGCGTATATTATCTTAGCAGTTGATTATTTTACTAAGTGGGCCGAGGCGATGCCTACATTTTCGGCTGATGGCAAGACTGTTGCAACTTTCGTATTTAATCACATAATTGCTAGGTTCGGTGTTCCTCAAGCTATTATTATAGATCATGGAAGTCACTTTCGGAATGTCATGATGACTGAACTAACAGACCAACTTGGCTTGCGCCACGATAGTTCCACTCTGTATTATCCGCAAGCCAATGGTCTGGTTGAAGCCATTAATAAAGTTTTAGTCACCATGATCAGACAAATTATTGGTATTCACAAGACGAATTGGCATTCCATGTTATTTTCAACACTTTGGGCATATCGAACCTCAGTCAAAACATCAACGGGTTTCACTACTTTTCAACTGGTTTACGGTTTGGAAGCTGTGTTGCCGATTGAATGCGAAATTCCGTCACTAAAATTAGCTGTAGAATTACTTCCAGCTACGTCTGAAGAGGAAAAATGTTTCTTGTACTTAGCCTAATTAGATGAGAATCGACGAAATGCTGCAATAGCAAACAAGGCTCATGTTAAACGGATTAAAGCTCAGTATGATAGAAGTGTGACCCCTCGAAATTTTTCAGAAGGAGACCTAGTTTTACTTTATGATCAAGCTAATGACAAGCTAGGAGCTGGGAAATTCGTGCCCATGTGGCATGGTCCTTACATTGTTAAACGAAAATTAGCAAAAGGGGCCTATGAGTTGATAGATTTGACGGTGTCCCTTTGGATAAACCCAGAAATGGGCTTTATCTAAAGCGATATTATGCTTAAACTTGGTGTGGAGATTCTTTAGGTTAGATTTCTTTACTGCTGGTGTGTTTTAGATTAGAAAAGTGTGCCTAGTTTAGAAGTGTGTTTTTATCACTATTCCTGCTTATCTGAGTTTTACTCTTGGTATTGCAGATGTTGACGTCTCTTCAAACCTACATTGGTTTTGCTGATGGTGCTTGTCGTAGTACACGGAACATTTCTTCCGCAGCTTGGGTTATCTATTCACCCTATGACGAGTTAGTATCCATGCATGGGGTAAGCCTTGGTCAAACAACGAATAACATTGCCGAGTATAGTGCAGTGATTGAGTTATTATCTGAATCCATATCATTTGGAATTCAGAGTTTGATTGTTAGGTTGGATTCTGAACTTGTTGTATTACAACTTAACAGAATTTATACCATTAGAAATCCAGTGTTATTACGGTTATTTTTAAGAGTTCGTCTCTTGGAACGTGAATTTGATTACATTGAATATCAGCATATTCCAAGACATTTAAATACATTAGCAGATGAAATTGCTTCTAGTATGATAAATCGACATTTGCAATAATCAAAACAGTAAATCAAACGCATTCATAATATGTATACAGATAGCCGGTAAATAGTGATATATCATAGTATAGAAGTGTTTTCAAAAAATATATACATCGTCTTCGATCATAGGTTGGAAACACCTTATGATCGGCAAAAAATGATAACACAAAAAGTCAAAAATATGAGTCTACAAGATCATCCCATCACTGATGGTGATCACGATAAGAAACCACTGCCCGAGCCACGCTACATAGGAACCTCCTAAAAGGTCTTGGAACACCAATCACGTATCTCTGCAACTTGAGAGGAATGTCATCTATGCTCGTCTCTGGAATATCTAGAGTCAAACGCTCTAGATGATGCTCTAAATCAGTCAAAATTTCCGCTGATTGGCCTGCTGGGGCTGGGGCTGGTGCAACTGCAGCTGGTTGTTTTCTGTCATAAGGTTGGAGATGGGCTGGTCGCCGTGGGCCCACATCTGCATTCAAAACTTTTGGTTATTAGTTTTCAAGACGATAAAAAATAAAAAATTTAGGATTTAGCAAACGTTGAAAAATGATTGTACCTGAGTCATCCCACTGTTCCCCTGCTGAGAGAGCCATCTCTCGGTCGCTGCAGAAATCTATCCTGGCATATGGAAAATCCTCTATCACAAAAAGTTGGTGATCCAGCCAACGACAATATGAAGAAGGAAATCGAACAATCTCAGTACCCTCGATAGCATGACGAGCCATCAATGCGGACCAACGAACCATCCTAGATTCTCGAAGTCAACCAACATCAACAACAATACTCTGTGGAGCTAGGATGGGGATCCTCTCTAGAGAAAAGAGACGACGATGGATCCATATCCAAAGTTTTTCAGTTTCCCATCTTTTGCTCTAGTTAGTTAGCCTTTTACATTAGCCAACACAGCTTCACACCAGTTAAAGATGGTGCCGCGAAAACAGTCCACAGAAATACGCATTTGGGAACCTGTAGCTACATGCAGCGCAACACTCCCACATAGTTTGGTAATAGTAAAATCAATAACTTTCAATTCAGGATGGATGATGTGTTTTATATCAATCCGTTTGTCCCTAGGGTTTGCCTGGTCATTGTAGAATTCTAGTTGGAGACTAGAGACAGAGTGGCCACCTGGCCTAGTCCCAAACAAAGAAACTTGTTCGCCCCTCTTGGACAAACCAGTCAGAAAATATATATCCTCCAGCTCAATTTCGAGCCGGTGGCCACCAATAATGAAGCACTGGTCCTGCACATTCCATCTGTTCACCAACCATGTCAGGAGTTCGACCTGTGCCCTCATGCCTGAGATGGCCCAGAATTTGTACAAACTGCATGCTCTTAATGCTTGCTGTGTGGGTAAATGGAGTATTGCGGCTTCGTCCACGTCCTCATGTTCACATTCTCTCCAAATCAACATCTTGATAATCCTATAATGCATAAAAAGGCAAGTTTAAACAATCTTATTTGAAAATTTTTGGGAAACAAATGAGAAATATGCATTTTAAATTTGACCGCCCGGGTACTGCACCCGGCTTTTGTAAACAGTGCGTAGGAACGCACGCGAGCTGTGTGTTGGGTGCGGACCCACAAATTTTTTCCACATAGAAAAAAGTTGGGGTCCGCAGGTCGCATGTGTCGCGCCTGCGGACCCCCGCGGGTGAATTTTTAAACCATATTTTCCCCTAAAAATACAAACTAAAGCCTAAAAATGAATTTGAAATGGATGGAATACAAGATTAAGAGGTCGTGGATTACCTGGGACTGACGGTTCTCGATTTCGTCGGACGGATTTTCCAGAATCTTCACATGAACTTTCTTACCCAAAAGCTTTTTACTTTTCACTCTGAACTTGAACGGTAAAAATGAAATTGAAAAAGTCATTTTTATAAGTTTTTTCGAATAGATGAAGTTTTAATTTATTTATTTTTCACTTTAAAAAGGGTATTTTTGAAAGCATTTTTACTTATCTTAAACAGGTATGTGTAATGTTTCAAGTTTTTGTGCAGAAATTGGATTTTTTAGGATAATTGATCATTTTTCAACAAAGAGTATACTTTTATCACTTTTTCGGACTCTTTCAAAAAATTTAAGAAAACCCTGGAGTCCTCTTTTAAGCCGTTTTCAGACTCTCTAAACATGAAAAGATTGCTGAGTACTTGACTATTCGAACTCGTTAAAGTAAATGAACAGTCGTCCCTTTAGTATAAGTTTACCCCTTTTCCGGACTGAAATGGACTATTTACGAAAAAGGTATACGTTGACTAATTACGGTCAATAGAGTTCTCTCCTGCATTATTTTATCCTTTTTCGGGCTCGAGAGACTAAATTTACGAAAAAGTACACCCACGGAGTTTTCTTAAATTTTTCTTCTGACTCCCTAAAATTGAAAAACACCGAGTTTCTCCTATACTGGACTTGTTAAAACTTAACAGTAAAGGACCTGTTCAATTTTTAACAGGAACGAACCACTCCTTCTTAGGGTTCGAATTTTAAACTAAGTTGGACTCATCCGAAGGATGAGCTTATAATCAAGCAAATGTTATCCTCCTCAAGCTTGTCAAAAATAAAGAGGTACTTGCCAGAAATGGTGGGGGAAAAAAGAGAAAAATGGGCGTGTTTGTTGTATTTTAATTTTTTTCGAAAATCCAGCCAACCACTCTTGAACATGACACTTTTATTCACCTGGGTTGGAAATCCTTTGCCTAACAGTTAATCAAACCATATTGAAAGTCTTCAGCCGGTTTCTGGGTATTAGCTTTGGGTCAATTATCACCAAGCCATCTGCAGTGTCGTTATGTGTTCAAGAGGACAGTTCAAATAAACCATTCATCTGCAAAATATCGGTCATCCGTTTTGACCATCCCTGAGTCAGTCCTTGCCAATATATTTTCAAAACTTGATCTATGATTTCGTGTTGTGGGCTTGCCTACGACAGATCACTTTCTATCGACAGCAGCACATTATCTAGGAAGTTGATCCAGAAATTTTCAGTACCTTGAAATCTGCATGCCTCAATGGAAGGTTTCTCGCCTTCGACGATAGGTTGCATCATTGACCTTCGATCGAATGATTCCGTGACATGTTCGACTTCAGCTCATTCATTCACATTTCACGGATTGTGCTGGGTACTTTGAGAACCATTGGCAATAATGGTGGTTACTCTCACACTTGTTAACAGTTTACATCAATCACTGATAATCAAGTGGTTTCTACCATGTTCGACTTCGACACATTCATTCACATGGATAGAATCGTACTAGTTCGAGATGCGGAAATCAAGACCCTGGATCTAGTTTCCACCATCCAGGTTGCGAGGAATTTTGTTAACATATGTACAGTAGACTATTTATAAACAGATGGCTGCGTCCATACTGTGTCTACGCATATTTGCACTATGATGTATTCAAAATCATTCCTGTATCAGAACGATTTGAGTTAGTTTTAGTTAATTTTAATCTGAGTATGGGAATGCCTACCTCAGTGATGACATGTATACATATATATTTTGCATTGAATGTTTTTACAGGTTTCGACTGGGGTGTCCACAGGATGATCTTTGAAATGATAAAGTACTGCACTCTTCATATATGACAGACTTCAACGTCATCTATTCCAGACTTTTCACTTTAGGGGGAAATCTGTTACACTAAAAACTGTCATCCTGACATTCTGCTATAAGTATGAGCTCATTATTACTCATACTTCCTCCTTTTGCAAGTCTAACATATCAGTTCTTCATGTCAAGCCTTGAAAATCAGAAGAAAGTTCCTAAAAATCCCCTAAACTTTGGTATCACACTTTCTCTATTCATTGCCTGTGGTCCCGCACCTAAAGTTCAGCCCTCCTGCGGAACCATACCGCACGTTCTTTGTGTTATAGGTGCGAACCTCTGTAAAACTCAAAAAGGCGAGAAAGTAAAGTTAAAAAGTTGATTTCAGATCAATTCTAGAAGATTCTAGATGGGAGTTTTCGGGAATGGATACGCTTTGATAAGGTTCATGTATCCCTTACTTGATGGAGCTAACCCCTTGATGTAAGGAGCTAATCCATTTGAAGGAGGATTCTATCCCTTCATATTTGGAACAGAAAACCTCTGCTTTTATACTATAAAAATAGGTCTTGGGTAGCCTCAAAGGGAGTTCAAGCTTTAGGATATTTGAGGCTAAATGCTGTTGAGATTCAGACTTTGTTAATTAAGACTTTCTGTGAGGAGAGATTACATACCTCTTTTAGTCTTGGTTGAAAGAGTGCAAAGCTTATCAGAGTAGAAGAGATTCCTGCTTCGGACCCCAGGAAGACCTGCATGACATCAAGGCACAGGTTGTAAAGGTTTTCTTTCATTTGAAGTTAATACAAATATACTCATTTTTCTCAATAAGATGTCTATTCATGGTTTATTTCATATATTCCTTGATCACTATGATAAGTATGGTTTATAATAATGTCTATACAGGTGCTATGTAATCTTTTGCTTGTTTGTGACTGCAGGTTTATGATTAACACTCCTTCAAGTGCACGAGGGACGACAACAATTTCAAACAAGTGTTGGAAATAAGGTAGGCCTTGCATCTATATAGAATTTTTATGAATCTTATATTCTTAGAGAGAAATTAGTATAATTGGCTATTTGTTGCTAGTTACTTTTAGTACTAGAGAGATCGGTCTTGTCCGCAAGACGGATTAATCTACACAACAGGAGCATGAACACCTTTTTCTGCAATATACACTAAAGCTCTGGCTGGAATTCTCCATCTGGCTCCACCTGCAATAAAAACTGGTCAATCACATGATCAACATCTTTAACATACTTCTTAAGCAATGATATATGAAAAACATCACCGAATTTCATTTTGGAAGGTAGTGCAAGTTGATAGGCCACTGGTATGATCCTCTCAATAATCCTGAAGGGTCCACAAAACCTTGCTGCCATCTTCTCACATGATCCAATCCACAAGGAGCTCTTCTTGGGCTTGATGTGCAAGTAAACGTGTTCCCCAACCTGAAACTCCTTAAACAACTTGTTTCGGTATGCATAAATATTTTTCCTATCCTGCAATTCTTTCAAATTCTTCTTGATCACTTGCATTCCTTGTTCCATATCTACCAACATGTTTAGTCCAATAAATACTTCGTTAACTAGATCACTCCAACTAATGGGAGTGTTGAAACTCCGCCCATACAGTGCCTCAAATGGACTCATCCTCAATGATTCCCGGTACCCGTTGTTGTAGGTGAACTCTACCAGTGGAATATACTCTTCCCACTTTCAGTGCTAATGGATCACATACGTCCTCAACATATCCTCCAATATCCTATTGACCCTCTTAGTCTGTCCATTTGTCTTCAAATGATAAGCTATGCTAAAGGCCAACTCGGTGCCCAAACCTGTAAAAAACTCCTTCCAAAATTTGGAAGTGAACTTTCCATCCCTATATGACACAATCTTCTTTGGAACACCATGCGATCTGACCACATATCTAATTATGAAATATGCCACATTATTAGCGGAATATGTAGTCTTCATTGGAATGAAGTGCGCAACCTTTGTCAACCTGTCCACAACAACCATGATGGAATCATGTTGTTTAGCTATTTGGGAAAACCTATGATGAAATCCGTGGAAATGACCTCCCATTTCCACTCTAGAATCGCAATCAGCTATAGTAGTCCATCTGGATGCCTGCAATCTGCCTTAACCTTTTGAAAATCCAAAAACCTAGCTACAATATCTGCCACATCCTTCTTTATATTCGACCAATAATAGAATCTCTTTACTGTATTCAATGTCTTATGATAGTGTGGGTGACCCAAATATGGTTTCGCATGAAACTCCCTAAAGATCACCTTCTTGAACTCACTACTATCCGACACATATATCTTGTCTCTAAATATGACCAATCCATCTGCCGTGAGATGATAGTCCACATCCTGTAGACCTATTCTTGTACTATGGTGCAACATGTACATAATATCCATATACTTTTCATCCTGCCATCCTGCCTACAAATCCTATCCTGTAAATATTTCCCATAGGAGCTCATAGCCACTATGTGATTTACCTGTACCTGCTTGCTAGGAGCATCTGCAACCCTATTCTCCTTTCCCTTGATGTACTTGATCTCGAAGTCAAATTCACTGATCGTGGCCAACCATCTAGCTTGCCTGACATTCAGATTCCATTGGAAAAAAAGTACCTCAGCTCAATGTGATCACTAATCACTACAAAACTCATGCGAATAAGATAGTGACTCTACATCTTCTATGCATGTATGATTGTTTCTAGCTCAAGATCATGTGTTAGGTATTTTTTATCATGTTCATTTAGTTTTTGGGACTCATAGAATACCACCTGTCCATCCTGCATAAGGACCCCGTCAAGTCCTCTCTTGCAAGCATCTGTACATACTACAAACTCCTTTTCCAGATCTGCGATCTTTAACACTAGAGAATGCGTCAACAATTTCTTAAGCTGCTCAAAACTAGCCTCACACTCCTCTGTCCAATCAAACTTATTACCTTTCCTCTGCAGTGATGTAATAGGACAAGCAATCTGTGAGAAGTTCCTGATGAACCTCCTGTAATAACCTGCCAACCCCATGAAGGATCTCACCTAATCGACATTTATAGAAGCTACCCACTGCATGATGGCCCTTATCTTTTCTGGATCTACTGCAATGCCCTCCTTGGAGACAACATGTCCCAAGTAATGTATCTCAGTCTAGAAAAAACTGCATTTATTGATCTTAGCATACAACTGATTCTCCCTCAATAATCTCAACGTTGTTGCCAAATACTCAACATGTTCTTCCTCATTTTTAGAATATACCAATATGTCATCAATGAACACAATGAAAAACTTGTCCAAATAAGGATGCAAGACACTGTTCATTAAACACATAAATGTAGCTAGGGAATTATTCAAACGGAATGGAACTACAAAAATCTTGTAATTCCCATACCTTGTCTTGATTGTGGTCTTGTAGATGTCCTCTTCTTTGATGTGTATATGATGGTATCATGATCTCAAGTTGGTCTTAGAGAACACTACTTCTCCCCTTCAACTGATCAAACAAGTAATCAATCCTCGACAATGAATACTTGTTATTGATGGTCACTTTGTTCAACTGCATGTAGTCAATGCACAATCTGGGAGTACCATCCTTCTTCTTCACAAACAATACTGGTGCACCCCATTGCGATACACTTGGAATATTGTATCCTTTGTCAAGCATATCTTTTAGTTGCAACTTTAATTCTACCAACTTAGGTGTGTTCATCTTGTAAGGTGATTTTGATGCTGGAGCTACTCTTGGTACCAAATTAATAGAAAAGTCTACCTCCCTCTAAGGTGGAAACTCTGAAATATTTACAGGAAATACGTCCTAAAACTACTATAGAACTGGGTATCTGCTCAAAACACCCACATCCTCAACTTCCTTACCTTTATCACTAGAAATGTCTATTGCGAACAACACACACCCTTGGCTGTCAACATCCTAATTGATGTGGCTTTCCTCTTTCCTTGTAAGACTCTTGGTTCCCCATTGTCATCCAAGCACTCAATGGATTTGTCATAACAATCCACCTTGGTCTCGTGAAGGTAAATCCAATCCATACTCAATAGCATACTATATGATCCCAATGGAAATATGTTCAAGTGCACTATTGTAGGCATACCATTTAACTCAAATGCACAAGCTCTAACCCAATGGTGAACTCTTTTCTTTGTACATGTAGCCAAGTACACTAACCAAAATTCTGCATGCATTTCTTTATTCAAGCCACACTCATTCACCAAGTTAGGAATAACATAGCTATAATTAGATCCATGGTCAATCAAAATAGAAATAACTTGATCACAAAGCTTACCGTCCATCTCAATGATATATGCTTGGTGCTCTGCCTGCCTATTTTCCACGACTACATAAATACGAGGAATGCTCTGCCCAACATCCCCAACAACCTGTGCCTCTCGTGGACTATAGACTTGAGGCCTACCACACTGATTCTGCAGAGAATCTCTCCTAAGGTGTTCCTCATCACATGTCCAACACTCCAACCATCCAGTACTATTACCTCTATGCTGCTACTGTGATCCACGTCCCTGCCTAGATGCATTAAAATTCTTTTGTGGTGCCAAATTTTCTTTCTCCTCTGCATTATGAGGCCTTTCTATTTTTGGTTGCCATATACCTTTACCTTTGTCTTTCCCTTTCCATCCTAGCTGATATTCATTCTTACGCTTTGACTGTTCATAACATGTTTAAATTTCCCAATGAATTCCTCAAGTGATCTAGGCTCATCATACTCAATTCGATCTCTAAATTCTAATGGAAAATTAGTGACAAATCACTGAAATTTAGCCTTCTTATCTTTAATATATGGTACATACCTCAATAGCTCAAGGAACTTAGTCGTGTACTCTTCATCTATAATTAACCCCATCTTTAGCTCATAAAATTCTTTGGCCTTACTGTCGTAGTACCTTTCTAACAAGTAATTCTTTCTGAAAATCCTCTTGAACTCATGCCAACTCAAGTCCTCTATCCATATGTCTCTGAACCGCTTTACATCTTCCCACCAAATATCTAATTTAACTTTCAGGTTAAGTATAGAAATTTTGGCTTTCATATTATCTGTGTACTCATGCAACTCAAATAATTGTTCATCCCAAGTATCCAAGCCTCTGCATCTTCTGGTTTCTTCAAGTATCCATCAAAAATAGGTGGCTTTTATTTCTTAAATTCATCTGGAAAGTATTCCCTGTCACTCCTCCTAAAAGGATGATAGCGATGACAATCATGATGCCTATGTAAACCAAAACTAGAATAGTACTTGTACTCATCACCCCTCCTAACCGGAGTGTCCAACAACCTACCATCTCTCACTGTGTCAGTGCTATCCGACCTATGTCTACCAAGAGAACTGCTTCCATATGCCCCATTAGTTATGTCCTCCTACCCATGGCTAATCCAAAGTGTCCCTTGCCACCACAATTATGACAAACTCTGAAGAAGTATTGTATTAACCTTTGCTTGTTTCTCTTGTGCCTGTATGATTTTTTTCATTGTATTCCTTACAACTCCTTATTTATTCCTTTAAGGTTCTCAATGTGTCTGCCAAATAAGAAGAGTGCCCACCATGTTGCTCATCTAATTCATAGGGAGAGTCTTTTTATTCTACCATCTTGCTATTCATTTGATCTCCTTCCTGCAAGGCTTAATATCTTAGTTAAATCAAATCTTAATAAACCAACATACCTTAGTATAATTTGGGGAGGAAACCTCATCTGCAAGATCATCCTAATAAACATGAACATGTACAAACATAATCATAACAACATATAAACACATAACAACTAAGTGTACCAACACATAACATCATTCTAGCTAGAGTCCAGTCATCATTGCATGACCATATCGCTACACATACTATGACCTCATGCATGACAACATCAACCATACCAATGTACATGGACAATACGCAATCATAAACATAGACGATACACAAGCATACACACAGACAATACACAAGCACAAACATGGACAATACATAAGCGTAAACACAGACAATACACACACATAAAACATATATAGTCAAGCATGAACGAAAAATACTTGTAACAACAGGTAGTGACATGTAACCAAGCATACAAAGATGATACATGCAACAACATATAACAACATGTAACCAAGCATACAGTCATGATGACACACTTCCCAACAACCACATCCTCTTTCACATGGTGACATCACTTCACTCTGATCAATACCATGCATATGAAACCAAAACATAGACCATAAGGATGATTAATACACATGCAACTGACATGAATGCATGACCAACACATGCCGCCCATCCAATCCAAGGGGTGAACCATTCTCTGATACCACTCTGTAACACCCCCATCCCATATCTACCTAAGTAGTAGGCCATTCAGGGTAAATATGCGATGAGATGCTACTATGATCAGATTAAACCTCTTAGGTGACCTTAAGGAAGTGCAACTGACAAAAATACATCATACATACCTTCCACATCAACAACAAGACTCCCAGGAACCATCCCAACCACTAAGGTAATTAGCCCCTGGGTCTCACTAAGGTTTTAACCCACTTAATCCTCAGATGCTCGCAGTACAGTATGGGCATGAGTGCGTTTGGGAGGCTTTGGACGCTCCCACAATATGTGCATGAGTGCATCTAGGAGGCTCTAGATGCTAACATGACATAAGCATGCATGCATCCAGGGACTCAACTGCCTAGACCTGTGCCTGCATCTGTGAGATTTAAGGCACTTTTTCAGGCCTTGAGCCCATGCCACTTCCCAGAACTCAATGACAAGTTCAGAGATGAAATAAAACATCAAAACAATGATGTATGTGCAAAAAATATGATAAGGCCTAGACTGGACCCCTACTAGCCATGACAAGCATTTCGTTAAACATGTCACAAATATGTAATCTACAGGTGTAAAAAACAAATCTGAGCACAAGGGTCTCATACTTATCTAAAAATTGCTAAGAAGCATTGTTCCCTTATATCATTAGTTGCATTATCATCTATTAGGTCACAGATACGTTGTTCATTCATTTACAAATAAAAACATGAGTAGAGCCATACATCATTATTGTCAGAATACATGATCATAACTAACAAAATAATAAGAGAAATACCAAGCATACATCAACCATAGAACCCAAATATAAATAAATACATTTACACCTCAAATGGAAAGGAAGTGAATTGCTCATTAATGAATGTAAAAACCAACTAGGGATGGGACTACCACGTTCCACTCGACCATAGGTTGGCTGTGCCAAATATCTCTTTAGCTAATCACCCCGTGCCATATTCCAAGCATGAATATGGGACTCATAACAAACAAAAAAGAACCAAACAAGCATGGATGATGCTATATTTCTCCACCTACACTGTGAGGAATTTTACTGCATCCTAGTCTCTCAGGATTTACCATAATCCATAGTCTGATCCAAGGATCACTAGGCCCTACACTGAGACCCACTCTCCAAGCTTTAATATAACCATCCCATCCTGGTACTACTATTCCCAACGGAAAGAAATCCACCTCTTGGATTTATCGTATATCCCTCCATTCACCAGCAAGGATTCCTAGGCCCACCGAGGCACACAATCTTGGCTTTACCTCAACCCACAGTCTGGTTCCAGGGTCACTAGGCTAATGGATTTATCACAATCCACTGTCTGATACAGGGATCACTAGGCCATGTGTTTGTCATTTCAAAGTCCCACCTCACTCAACTTCTAATCCATATGACAATCCAGCTCAACCAAAGCATGAGAACCCACGAAAATGGCAAGACTAGGCTGAAAACATTGTCACAGTTGGAAAAAACCATGCCATGACATAAAATAACCACATGCAACACCATGCATGCCAAAGATAGCAAGGAAATCACACATGGAAATCAATCCCTACAAATATTCTTGATGTAGCTGCTTGATCTCGCTCTTCCTTGCTTGCTCCTTCCTTATTATTACCTTCTTTTCCTTTCTTGATCCAATTCCAAAGTGATCCAAGAAAAATATAAATGTCCAAGAGTGAGAGAGAGAGAATAATGAGAGAGCTCCAAACAAAACTGACAAAAAAGGCACCAACTGATCCTCATAAGCCTTTTTATTGATAAGGCTTCTATTTTCTTCATTTTCCATTATTTTCCTCCTCACATGCAATCTGTGACCTTTTCACCTCCATTTTCTCCTAATTTCCCTTATTTTCATAAATAAATGTGCCAAAAATGCCATTTTTCCTTTCCAAAGCATTTTCCATTACCTTTGCTAATTTCCTTAGCCATAATAAATCAAATGAACACCCACTAGGATGTTTTTCCCAACATTCAGCTTGGAATAAGTGTCCCATCAACCATATTTATTATTTTTCCTTTATTAACTTTTAATACATGGAATTTTTACTAGGGATGTTAAACTTTTGCATTAAAATTCCACTCCCTACTATCTAGAGCCTAATGGAAAAGTTGAGGTTGTCAACAAAGTTCTTAAAACTATGCATCAACGTATGGTACGGGTTGATAAACTAGATTGGCACCTTATTCTCTAGGCAGCCTTGTGGGCATACCGAACCTCAGTGTGGACTGCCACCAGATTCAAATCCTTTCAATTGGTCTATGTTCTGGAAGTGATCCTCCCCATCGAGTATGAAATTCCATCATTGAAACTAGCTGTCGAACTTCTTCTTGCCACTTCCGTAGAGGAGGAGCATCTGTTACATTTGAATCATTTGGATGAAACCTGACACGATGCCACTTTAGCCATCGAAGCTCATAAAAGACATGTCAAGGTGTAATACGACAAAAGCGTCAAGCCTCGAGTCTTCTCAGAAGGATACTTGGTTCTCTTATATGTTAAGGAGGCCGATAAGTTAGGTCTAGGAAAGTTCCAACCTACATGGTTTTGCCCATACATTGTCAATCAAGTCATTGTGAAATGGGCCTATGAGTTGGTATATTTCGATGGAGTTCCATTAGCGCAACCCAGAAATGGGATGTACCTCAAAAAATACTATGCTTGATCTCATGCATAATCCACTGTGTACATACTATTTATAGGTGTGTTTAAAGTGTGCCTTTTCAGAGTTTCCCACAATTTCTGTTGATCCCGTTTACGTTTGGTTTGCAGATGTCGACATCTCTCGAACCGTACTTTGGTTACGCTGATGGTACTAGTCGTAGTACTCAGAACCTATCTTCCGTAGTATGGGCTATCTTTTCTCTAAATGGAGAGCTAGTGAGTATGCAAGGGATTTGCATTGGTCGCTCGACTAACAACATCGTTGAATATAATGTAGTGGTTGAGCTACTATCTGACGCTATTTCACATGGTATCCGCTGTTTAGTCATTAGACTTGACTCACAACTCGTAGTACTACAACTTGCAAATATCTATTCGATTAGAAATCATGCCATCCTTTGCATGGTTTTGAGAGTATGTCTTCTAGAAATATATTTCGATTTCATACATTATGAACAAATTTCTATAAATATAAACACTTTAGCATATGCCCTAGCTGATCTCATTTTAGATAGACATTTGCAATGAATGTAAATAATTTTCAATTCACATCACATCATATTGAAAACATAATAGGAACTAGGAAACAATGAAAAAATATACATACATACATATACATATACATATACATTGAATGACTGTACCTGAACATCCCATAAATGGAAAAGGTATTTCAACAACATTTTTTTCCTCATACTAGGTATCCAGAAGAATTTCAACAATCCACAATTTTTCAGCACCTGGATAGTGGCAGGATCATTTTCTGCCGTCGAATATTGCTCTTCATGGTCTCTTTCTCTCCAAAAAAATTCCATTTTGTGCTAATCGATACCTAAAACATCAACAAAGGATTCATTAGGCTCATTTTCATGCAAAAAATATGACAAAAATTGAGGGATAACTGACAAAAATTGATCTTTTTGCGGCCAACGCACCCCTATAGTGCAAACCAGACCATTGCACCTCTCCCAGTAGTCATATTCTGACTAGGTTTAACACATTTTTTGACATAGAGGGGCTGTGTTGGTCCTAAGGCGAGTTTTAGTAATCCCAGGGCCCTGAAAACCTCAAAAATTTGACATGAAATCACAAAAATGGACCATCAAATGAAATAGAAGGGTTTTAGCTCCTACCTGGAAGTGATGGTACTCGAAATGATTCATTGGATTGGCCGCAATCAATTGCAGAAGATCAAGGGAAAAAATGCTTCAAAAACCTCACTGTTGAAGGTAACTGTTAAATGGTAAAAATGATTTGTCAATTTGAGTATTTATGGTCATCTCTTACATTAGTTTATTCAAATTTAATGTTTTGACCTATATATGATTCGTTTTTACTATGATACAGGTATGTTTAATCATTTTTGTGGTGTTTTGAGTAGGTTGAAAGTTGTTAATGGTGTTTTGACATGTTGTAAATAAGTTATATTGACCAGGGAGCATACTTTTATCTCTTTTTCGGGCTCTATAAACTTATGAAAAAGGAACCCCTTGGAGTCCTCTTTCAACTCTTTTCAAACACCCAAAACATGAAAAGATTGCTGAGTACTTGTCTTTTCAATCTCGTTAAAGAAAATGAAAAAAAGTTCGCTCAACATAGGTTTACCCCTTTTCCAGACAGAGATGGACTATTTATGAAAAAGGAATACCTTATTCAAACATGGCTAAGAGGTTCTCTTCAGTATTGCTTTCTACGTTTTCAGACTCGAGAGAATATCTACGAAAAGGGAGATCTGGAGTTTTATTTTTCACCTCTTTTTCAAACTCTTTAAATTTGACAAAGATGTCAAGTTTTACCTCCGCTGGACTGGTTAAAACATCTTACAACAATGGACCTGTTGAACATGATGAGGTCGAACCACTCCTTCTTAGGGTTCATTAAAAATACTCTGAGGGATTCTTCCGAAGGGTGAACTTACAGATCAATAATATGTTATCCTCCTCAAGCTTGTTAAAAAATAAAGAGGTATTGACCAGTATGGTTGGGGAAATTGGGAAACCAGGGTACTCCATTTTTCTCATGGAAGTGAGTCACTCTTGAACACAACACTCTTGCAATTCATCTCCGTGGTTGTTGGGCTGGGTAATCTTCTTATCATTCATTTCAACATACCTTTTCAAAGCCTCCATATCGATTTTGGATCAATGCTTCCAACTCCATTCAATGTTGTTATGTGTTCAAGAGAAGTCATTTCAGTTGATATCTATTGCAATACTCTTAAGCCTTCATTCCATGTTTTCATTTTCCTGATCCAATTATGTATCATCATCATTTTGTCGCAATCATGATACATGGTTCATGTCGTTGATGGGGGATACATCAAGGCCCTTCTGCGACGAGTCGCTTCCTGTCGACATCAACACATCATCCAATAAGTTGACTTAGAAACACCCCTTTGGTAGTTTGGTTCTTGCATACATCAATGGCAAGTTTCCTCTCTCTCGGTGGCAGGTTTACATCATTGGCATTCGACCGAAATAATCTATCTGGTGTTCGACATCAACTCATTTACTCACACCATACAGATTGTACTGTAGTACCTTGAGAGCCATTTGTTAGGTGCTTGCAATTTCTCAGATTGGTAAGACCAATAAACATGGGTAACATCAAACCAACTTTGGAGTCCTAGGACCTAGCCTTCCTGTACTCAGAGAGGGCTCTCTCTATATTTGTATAAAATATATAACTTGATTGATTTAGGATGCTAATTTTAGGCTAGTTTAAATAATAGGGATTGTTTGTTTTGTTTGTTTGGTTGCTTGTTAGGAAGAACAGATGGAGTAAGAGAAGTTCAAACCATTGGGCTATGGGGTATGTTAAAGGTTTGAGGAGTACATCGATAAATCAAGGGTGTTCCACAGGGCAAGCTAAATAAGCCAAATGGATCTTGATAGCTTATGTGGATGTGAAATGAACACTAAGTTGTGAATTTAGTAGCCCTATAGGGAAATTAAGAGTCCTTTAATATGTAATAGAACAACAAGAGTTTTTTAGATTACTATTCTTAAGAAAGAACCAAAGGACAGGGCATACCATAAAATTCTTCAGCCATACTTTACAAAGTAACCTTTAAGGCAACAATCCAACAAATCCTAGAGAGCAAGGAACTCCTAAATTCTCTAGCTATTCACTTTAAGATAAAGAAAACATTTAAGATAACAATTTAGTAATGATTAAAGAGCAGGGAACTCCTAAATTCTTCAACTAGACTTCAAGGACCTTTAAAGTGACTGTTCAAGATAGACCAATGGACAGGGCAAACCATAAACTTCTTTAGCCAAACTCTAGTAAGTAAACTTCAAAGAAAACCTTCAGAACAACATTTCAAGAAGAACCAAAGGACATGGCAAACCATAAACTTCTTTGGCTGGACTCTACTGAGTTTATCTCAAGAAAACAAACTAGGTGGAACTTGAGAGCAGGGAACTCCTAAATTCTCCAATCAGGCCCAACAGAGGAAAACATTTAAATAACATAAATCAGACATAATTTAGGTGCCTCTAAGAGCATATCTTAATTTAAGTTTTATGTTATGTTATAAGAGAAATTGATGTACAAAATGGAAAATAGAAGGGAACAATTACAAGATCAGAATAACATCACCATCTAACAAAGTTCATGAATCCTCTGAATGTGCTTTTTCTATTGATATCCAGTCCAAAACAACTCCAGAGCTCCAAAGCCAACTTCTTTACAACTCAGAGTCTATGCAGTATTCAGCTCAACAACAAACACTAAAAATGAGTCATTCATGCAATATTTATCTGCAAAATGAGGAGGTGATCCTAAGCTAGGGTTTTAGATGTAATTTATTACAGAGTTAATGAATTTTTGACCTTTGAGACCATGCAAGGCCCAAGGAAAAATATTTAAGACAACCTCACTGTAATAATAACTCCTAACTTCACTGTTTGAGCTAACTTTGGAAATATTTGACTTTTAAGGATTTTTAATAACTTTTGTAATAAATGTTGGGTAGATGAGAAATATCTCTGACTGTCTTAATAAGTGTTGACGTCTTTTTTGAAAGAAAACATGCTGTAGGTGGAAAAATGTTTCTCTAAAGAAGTAAATGCCTTGGGTTTAATAATTCGAATATGTCTTTGTGCTAATATTCTTTTGAATTTCCCTTTAACCTCTGTTTTAGGCCTCTAAACCCGATTTTCCTTTTAACCTCTGTTTTAGGCCTCCAAACCTGATTTGCCTTTTAACCTCTGTTTTAGGTCTCTAAACCTGTTTTGGATTTACTGTTTGCTTCATCCCTGAGTGGATTTGATCTGGGAACACTGATAAGATAATGACATTTGCCTCCACATGGATGCAAACTCATCATTTTCATCTTCATCACTTTCACTCTGCATGTTTCTCTGCCATGGCAAATCCATTTGGGTATCATCAGCAACGTGAGGTCCCAACATTGTGCCCTCTTCAACCAATTCAGGTTCTCCCACTTTACTCTCATCCAATTTCTCTGTGTTCTAGAGAAGGTAATGTCCTGTGCCATTAGTAGCATCTTCAAAATATTTTGTAGTTTCCACCATAAAATTCAGCTCATATTTTCCACCCTCTTTGGCCACCTTTTTCAAATATCTGAGTTCCTGCAGCTCTTTACAATAATCATCAGTGTTCTCTTCTAATTTCTTTATATCCCTTTCAATTTCATTCATTTCTGTCCATTTCACCTCACCTTTTTTCCATATTCCATCAATATTTTCTGATAGATTTTCTTCATGTTTGGCCTTGTGTGCTTCCTCCATGTCATTTTCCTGCAAGTAATCAATACTTTGGCACTCAAATGGACTACCAAGTTTATAACCCGTGTCATCTACAATACCAAGTTTTTCCCCTTTCCCTTGTTGTGAATTGTTTTCATTCAGGAGTAGATAGTCTACCTCATCAGTACTTTCTGCTGATAAATATTCCAACACCTCTACAGAAGTGCTAAAATTTGCCCCATTTTTCTCACTTGCAGGTTCTGAACTGAGAAGATAATCCTCCTAGGAAATTTTAGGTCCTTCTTGAATAACCATGTCTCAACATTCTACTACATCTGAACCAGATTATAGTAAAGGAAAAGCAGTGCCTGAAACATCCAAGGATTTTGGGGAGCCAGAAAAATGCTTATCATAATCATGCTGTATTGAAGATCCAAAATCCAATGTACTTGACTTATTTAAAGAGCCTACATAGATAGTTTTGAGACCATCAATGCTTGAGGAACCTAGGGAACATGGGAAAAGAAATTTCCTGCAAGAATACTTCTCCTTAGTTTCCTGAGGTAAACCATGCCTTGAGCTATTTCTGAAGGCTAGAGGGGATTTTGAAGCTAAAAGTTTCACTGGTTGACCAACTAGTCTATTTCTATTAATCCCAGACAATATTTCCTCCATATTTTTATTCATCTAATTGAGAATGAGCTGTATAGTTGAACACATCTGGTGTTACACTTCCATAATATTCACTACTCGATTTCCTTATCTTTGTTGATTTGGACTCACTTTTAGGGCTTCTTGGAGGAATTAGGAAGTGTTTTGAACTTTATTGAATGCTAGAACACCCAGCAATATTCCTTGTCTAGGCATGCAACGCCACTGTGTGAGCATGCAACGCTTTTTGAAACGTGTAACGCCTCTCTGCAGGCACGCAACGCCTTCAAAAATTACGTTGGAAACTATTGGCAAGGGCACAATGCCAAGGTACAGGCGCAACGCCGGTATCAACGCGCAACGCCTTTACTGTTTTCTTGTGGCAAGGGCACAGTGCCAATCACTGTATCCTCCTGGAAAGGGCGTATCACCAAGGTACAGGCGCACAACACCGGTGCAAACATGCAACACCAAGCTTTTGAGTGCGCAGCGCCGAGAAAATTAGCAAAATTTCGCTCAAAAACTCAAAAACTCAAAAAATCTTCCTTGCCGAATGCTCCTAATACTTTGAAAGGAAAAAATGGCTTGTTTGAAATGTTTGATGGGCTTTATAGGCAAGTGGATTTTGATTTGACTTTGAAATACCCACTTTTCTGATGTTTGATGTCTTCTTCCTTTTATCACTGATACTCTTTGACACCTTTTGCATTGTGTTGTACATATTTACCCCTGCCTGTGAATTTTGGCCTGCTGCCTCATTTGAATCCATTTTAAATTTCCACCGTGGCCTAAAACCTCATGCTTCAGTTTGATATTATTATTTCTTCCCGAAACTCTGCTTTACAATGGTCGAAAACCCAAATTTAAATATATCGGGCCCCAGTTCTAAAATCTTAGCTCCCGCGCTTTGACCACCACATGACCCGAGTCCAAGAATCACAGGCCAAAAGAAAGGGGCTTATCGCTCATGTTCCGAGCATGATCATAGCCGTCTGATCAAGTTAGATCAATGGAGCGGTGATCGTTTCACGTGGAGGGCCCCGCACGCAGGAAACCAGCGGTATAGTCCCGCACCGCTCCCACCGGGCAGGCGGTATTCAGCATGAGAACGACGATTCCATAGATCAGGCGCCGCGTGTCCCCGAGTACGGTTTCTGAAACCGCTCCCCCGCGCGTTAAAGCTCGTACTATGACTGGGTAGCGGAATCTCTCCACGCCGTCTGATCTGACGATGTCGATCCAACGACGGACATCCTCCGGCGTTGCTCCCCCTTTAACCCCTGAATGCCGTGACCTGCGGCCCACCATCGTGTCGCTCCCATCCATTTCTAGCCGTTGATCCGCGTTTGTAATCCGACGGTCCAGAGTTCAGTCTCCCCACCTGTTGACTCCGCCACATCACCCATCCACCTGTCCCCCGTACGTCCACGTGTTTTGGTCTCGTACCTCCGTAAGATTCCTCCACGCCATATATATATGTGTGTTTATGTGTTTTTATTCGTGTTTGTCGTTACTCCTTCCTCACGTCCAGACTGTGTTATGTAGAAAGTCCACATTTCGTCTATTTGTCAAAACCCCCACTGTTTTTCTTCCACCACCCTGTGTATTTCTCCCAGTCGACCACGCATCCATCGTCCCCGCCTCCATCTGTGTCAGTATTCTCTAATATTTTGTGGGTTTTACAGGTTCCAAAGAAATAGAAAGGGTGTTTTAATTCATGGTTTCCATAGCAGAGGTTAAGAGCATTTCAAAGGATGATATATTGCTGGCAAAATTTAAAGAGGAAGCCGAGGATAGGTGTGAGAAATGACCACCATTAAAGAAGACAAAATATGGACCTACAGAACCCTCCAGAGAAATTCGCCCCGCATTAAAGATCCATGATTCAAATCCAAAGCTAAGGACGGAGAGTACAGTACAGAGTTGCAGATTATCTCAGGGTTCTTACGGCAGCAGATCCTACTTTCAGTAGAGGCAGAACGATGTATATATTTTATTATTTTGTGTCATGTTTATAAGGAGATTTTTCTCCTCAGCATTTATTCCAGGAGATGATTTGTAAAGTATATTTATTTATAGTTAGTCATTCATAGTGTGGGCACGAATTCTTTCCGCTATTTGATTCAAAATAAGTCATTAAATGTTTTCTATCTACCTCCCCCTCTAGAATTCTCTACCTCATCTATAAAGGCCCGAAAAGAAGACATTGTAAGGGTTCCAGATTTCTATCAGCAGACTGTGCAGTGAAAAGGCTCTCGTATACATCTTGTAATATTTTCTGTATGAAGGTTCAGAGCCCGTAGGGTCTCAGTGAGGAGGGGTTATAACTGTAATGAGGATTCTGGTCTCTGGTATCTCACAGTATGTAATTTCTCTTATGTGTTAATACAATATTTCTTTCATGCTATTTATCTTCTTGTATCATGTTCTAGAATGCGAGTGGCTCACTAGTTTGCAGTAAGGATTCATCCTTGTTGATGCCCTTTCTGGAATTAGTCAAGCGCTTTAAATAGGCCTAGTCATGGTATACTGTTTCATGTTCACTTCATCCATATTTTCTGCTATATTAGTTGCTTGAGGAGGGTGCTTTTAAAACGCCATTATCATATGAGGATTCATAAATTGATATGCCCTTATATGGTTCTGTTGTGTATCTGGGTATCAGTCTCATGTCAGCTAGTATCTTCTTATGTTTCTGCACTACACTCACCTTCTGATGATTGATTTCTGTGATATATTATCTGAACTGGCCCTCTTTACAGTAAGCGGTCTCTTAACTGTCTGATGCCTTTGTATTGGAGTTTTACTTGATGTCCCTACATTGTTCTTATCTTTGTACCAGCTTCTGAGAGAGATTGGTCCCATTCAAAACTAAGTTCCTTGTTCAAGCAAGAGATAGCGAGTGAACTCTTTGGACTGACAACCCAAGCTATATAATAAGTTCCTTGCTATATTAAGATTGCCTAGGCACTGGTCTATGGCAACTCTGGACTGTCTCTAGGGGGGTGACAAAATCATCCACAACACATTGCATGCTTGATCAACTTGGAGCTGGATTTTATTTTTCTCACTGAGGTTTGAAAAAATGGCTTTGACAACTTCGGAATACATTTATTACATATTATAACATAAAATTACAATTGGAGAAATTTAAATAAAATTACATAAGTGACTTTTTATCAAAATGTCATTTTGATAAAAAGTCCTGAAACTAAAAATACAATCCTTAAAACATAATAAATATACCATGATGATCATAATCAATCTTTCACATATGTGTTCTGACCTCATCGGAATGAAAGGATGACCTTGAAAAATGAAAAAACCCTAATGACCTAATGGGGGTGCTTTTTGACCTGATTTTGAATGAAATTTTTACTTAAAAACTTTCAAGTGAAAAGAGCATTTCCAAAAGTGCTATTATGCTCAAGGGGACATGGGAATGAGTCAGCAACAAGAAATCTTAGAGGGAGGATGGAGTTTCTTGACAAGGACAACCACCAGCGGAAGAATTCAAATCATGACCTAAATGGAATGATGAAAATTTTATTCAGTATGAGAGATCTAAGATGCACATGCAAATGTGTTTTGATCCCTGGTGGAAGTATGCAAAGAATAACACTAACAGAAGTAAAAGAAAGTGATAAATGTGAGGGGGTTGATGGGACCTTTAGTGGGAAAAATGGGGAAATGAGGTTTTAGGTAGGAAAGAAGGATGAAACTGAGAGGTATAAGCCCATAATGAGTCTTTTAAGAGCAACAGGATGACTTTGAGATGGCAAACTGAGAGATAGGGAAAAAGGTTTTATGAAGATAATGAAGGCAGTGAGATTTCTAAAGATAGCTGATAGGCAAAGAATACTATCTTTAGCTGATTGTAATAAATCCACAGTAACTAGTGAATCTATAGAATACATGAGGATAACAGTGGCTCCAGCTGGGGAGGGCAGCTCCTTTAGGAGGTGTCAAGAACCTTGGAGTTTAGATCTCTGGAATTTGTAGATTAGTGCCTCGCTTGTACTTGGCAGATTCCTCTTTCTTCAATTGCTTATTTTCTGCTGTTCTTTGAAGTTGTGATCTTTTAAAGATATGAAATCATGCTTTGCTGCAACTCAACTCTACCTACCCATCATACTTTTCCTAACATTTTTTTTCTTCATTTGGGTTAATTTGGACTGGCAAACCTTTGATGTTCTTATTCTTTTGAAAGCATAAAACTATCTATTTCTACCCTTAGAACATCCAAAGGCTCATATTAGACTGACGAGCTCTTTTTCTTCTCTACCTAATCTACTTAACTGTCAAGATTAAATAGTTTGACAGATCTTCATTCTCTAATCTATTAACATGAAATTTAAAACATGGCTAAATCAAGATTAAGGGGTTTGATTGCCATGAATTATGGCATTCTGGACAAGCTGCACACAATATTTATTTTGCACAAGTAAAACTAGAAACTTAAGGGCTTTAATTTAAAATTTTTCATTCATCCCTCTCTCTCTTTTTGGTTTAGATTTGAACTTTGGAGCCAATTTCTTTTTCTAACCTATTGTACTGATAAGCCAAGTTTAAACAATTTGGAAAATCTTCATTTTCTAACTTATCAACAAAAATTCAAAATTTGTTCAATCATGATTAGGTTGTATGACTGAACAAGACTTCCTTTCTCGAAAGTAGTGGCATTTGGACTTGCACACTTTCAAAAACATTATTTTTTGGTATGGGGATTTACCTTTTCTTTTATTTGCCCTCTTTTCTTATTTTCTTTGTTTTTTGTGTTTATCTCTCTGATCTTTTATTCAAGCAATGTTATGTACAATGAATAAAGATTCAAATTGAGATTTTCAACAAAAATAATGCTTGAGCTATAGAAATTATATGCATTAAGCATGCATATGTCCTAGATTCACCTGATCTCACAATATTTAACTTCTTGCAAAATACATAATCATTCCACTATTAATCTTCCACGGAAAATTAATTGCACACACATGTAAAGCATAAATAAAAATAATCGCACATAACACAGTTGTTTAACGGGAAAGCCTAAAGCTGAAAACCCCAACTATCATATATTATGTATCATGGAGATCATATGACAATCTCATACAAAGCTTAGTATATCAAGCTCTCAGTACAATACAATTGTCATACACTAATCAGGAAAAATCTACAAATCCATGCATCGATCTTTGCCCTCCTGCTAGCCTGCCTCCACTGCGCAATCCCTGCTGAAGAATAGATCTGAATGAATTCGAATTACTCTTGCCTTGATTGCACAATCCTCATTGGCAACTCCAATGTGTGTGTGATGCAATCAATGCATCACTATAGTCACAACAGATAGTCCATCTTGCCCTTTCACTTATCTCTCCACTGGGTCTCCACTAGAACTGACATGCACTGTAGTTAACTGCTGTATTGTTCAGTTGATTAATGAGTTATTATTTGTGAATTAATTAACTAATTAATTCACTCCACTCTCACTAGTGTATCATTCATTTAGACTAGATACAGCTAGCTCAACTGAGTCTAACTGAGTTAAACTGAATACAACTCCATAAACTACTCTTCCAACTCTGTCATAACTTTTCCACTTTAGTTCTAACTGGGTCCTCCATGCATGAACTCCAGTAAACCCTTAGGAATTGCGTAATTCCTTCAGCCCACTGATTTTCCAAATCTATTCACTGAAATAAATTGCTCCAAGAGAATAAGTTGTTGTTTATTGTTGGATTATTATTAAGAGCTAATAATAACGGACATGCATATATTTTTAGATCAACGATCTATAAATAGAATTCGCCCAATTTTATAAAAAAAGAATCTCATCTATTTTTCACATATGACCAACCATCTACAAATAGCCTCCTGCTACATAGAGAATATGTTCACCATGTCTAAAAATAGACATACACCTAAAAATAGCTTGTGTGGGCCCCACTGTTGAGAAAAATACTGAGAGGGGGGGGGGAATCATTATTTAGAGCTGACTAACAATTTTTAGTTTTCCTTTATTTTAAAACCATATGTTACATTACTGCATCCAACTTGTATGTCCAGATATCTTATTATGTATTTACTTAGATCATTGCATCATTCATTCATCAGATAAGTAGTAAGCATGAACATAAATAACAGAACAAACCATCAAACATAAGAAACACATATGAACACCAGGATTTAAGGTGGAAACCCAATTCGGGAGAAAACCACTGCTGCTGTAATCTCAGTCTTCAATATTTATTATAAAGAAAAATTCTTACTATTTTATGATGGTGCAGACTCATACCAGCACGCAGGCACCCACCTGCAGAAGGCTACAACCTTCTCTCGTTTACCGGCTTCTCCTGGAAGGGAGCTACAACCCCCTCATTGAAGGCTTCGACCCTCAGATCTACTGTGGAACATGTTTCATCCACTTCCACACAATATACCTTGCAGACCACCAGATTTATTTATTTTCTTCAGAGGTGCATCCTTAATTTAGATCTCTCAGCAATCTGTTACCCATTCCATACAGATATACTTCAGAGTGAAGTATTCATTCACAACCCTTACTCATGCATACGTCCTTCATGATTTTGTCAGTCGATTAAACCAGTAATTAATCATCATCTGATCTAGGGATCTTGATCAATCATCATATTCACAGGTGCACCATAGATTCAGATATATCAGAGTTTTTCATACAAAAATCTCTAAAAGAGATTCATTTATTATCAAACCTTTCGCATGCACACTATTCTTCATAATTCTCATCACCTTATATAGTTTTCGCCTTTATTAAAACCTTGGGTCAAAACCATTCAATTACTAATGGTATTCCTGGACAGGGTCAACATAGATAATCCAGTGGGGTCTCCATAACTCTCACTGTTCTATTGATCTTGGTGATTAAATAATTAATTTAATACTTTTGAACTTAAATTTAGGATTAAGGTTAATATTTCGCATTTTAACGCTTTCAAACAATATGATAAACCTTTGACACCGGGCCCACAAATATAGTCAATAGCCAATCAAATACGCGCATGGTACCATAAGTAAATTTCGCGCAAGTCCAACGTCTGATCACCGTTAGATTAGCAAGCTTCTAGATCAACGGCGTATATGCATATCGCTCGACCTCCGATGTTGAACGTTAACGTGCGATGGCCCGCCATACCTGTGTTAATCTTCGTGCACCTTCAACAAATGATGACCGTCCGATGACCCCTTCCCAGATCAACGGCGCTCAACGATATCGCTGGGCATCCGGGGTCGAACTATAACGCGCGATGGCGCATAGTGACAAGCGGTTTTCCATGGGTCCTCCTTGCCACGTGTCGAGTGATTTATGGAATCGCTCCCAACTCCTCAAATACTGCTCACTCCGCATAGGTGGTGCGATGAAAACCGTAAAACTCCTTTATTGTTCACTTGGTCATGGTTCCACTTTTCCACGCAGGGTTCCGTTGCCTTTTATTACAGTTCCATTGCATGTTCGGAGTTCTATCCTGCCATAGTTCCGCTTCTAATTGCACATTCAAGTTCTTGATTCCGCAGGCTAATTGTTGTACTATGGTCCATCGCAATTCTGATCTTCGCTACATTCATCATATCTCTGCAACCATTAATTCCTTCAATCTATACACTAAATCTTTAATTTCGAATCCTTGCCACAGGGTTTATGATGTTTATGGAAAATGATTCATAGTTGTCCACAGGGACTCAACTATCCTTCCTTCTGAATTCTATCAAGAATATACATATAATTCACAGAAAATGCAGAACCTTTTTCTGTTTGATGGCCTTTCTCTTCCTATATTGTTTCTGGACAATCTTTCAATTCACTGCTTGTCCCTGCTCCTTGACTGACACTGCTCTCTGTAGCTCAAACTGTAGATGCACTCTTTCTCTGTTCGGCTCTGCTACATTTAGTTCCTTATCTGCCTTGCTTCCTCTCTGCTTCTTTGCTCTTTCTATGCCTTGTTGCTGTTCAGATGCTCCTTCTTTCCACTTCCATTGCCATCGATGACAACATTTCCAACAATCTCCCCCTTTGGCATTGATGGCAATACTCTTCCTCTGTTTGTCTTACAGAAGCCCTTTGTGCGTTTCCTCCCCCTTTGACATCAATGGCAAAGAGTTGATCACGATTCTTTGAACCGACAATATCATGCTCCCCTTGAGATCATGCTGCATCTTCAAACATAATAAGACCAATGCTCCCCCTTAGCTTGTGCAGTCAGAGATGCCTAACAGCACCTCACAACCAATTTAATCTTCTGTATTTAAGTAGATCTGATCCTCTGCATGGCAGAGACTACTCCCAGTTTCTATCGAAGATATTCGAACGCTTCCCTGGGTAGAGGTTTGGTAAATATATCAGAAACTTGTTCTTTGGAGGGAACATACTCCAATTTCACCTTTTGTTCAAGCACTTGTTCACGTAAGAAGTGATATTTGATGGGAATGTGATTGGTCTTGGAATGCATAACATGATTCTTTGAGATACTGATGGCACTTGTATTGTCACACATAATGGAGATAGGAGGTGAACATTTGATTTGAAAGTCTTGTAAGGTTTGCATCATCCAGAGAAGTTGAGTGCAACATGATGCTGTAGCCACATATTCAGCTTTTGCTGTAGATAAGGCAATAGAGCTTTGCTTCTTGCTGAACCAAGATACTAACCGGGGCCCCATATAGAATGCACCACCACTAGTGCTTTTCCGATCATCAACACTTCCAGCCCAATCTGCATCAATGTATGCATGAAGAGTAAGATCAACATTCTTTGGATACCATAGTCCAAAGTCTTGAGTTCCTTGTAGATATTTGAATATTCTTTTCACAGCCTGAAGATGAGATTCTTTTGGATTGGCTTGGAATTGTCCAACAATCCCAACTGCATGCATGATGTCTGGTCTTGTCCCAATGAGATAAAGTAGACTTCCTATCATAGATCTGTATTCTGGTTGATCATTAGAACTGATATTACATCCGGTTATCATTGGTGTACTTACAGGTTTGCAATCTTCCATGCCATACTTCTTCAATATTTGCTTGAGGTATTTTTCTTGTGATAAGAATATGCCATTTGTTGCTTGTTGCACTTGCAAGCCAAGAAAGAATGTTAGTTCCCCAAGTAAAGACATTTCAAATTATTGCTGCATATTAGAAGCAAATTTCTGACTCATAAACTCTTTATTACTTCCAAAAATGATATCATCAACATATACAACCACAATCAATAGTTTGTCATTTTCAGTTTTTGTATATAAGTTGCTATCAACAGACCCTTTTGAAAATCCTTGTTGATGAAGATATTTGTCAAGACGATAATACCATGCCCTTGGTGCTTGCTTGAGACCACATAGAGCCTTTTTAAGTCTACAAACTAGTTTTTCATAATTTCCCAAAATGAATCCTTTTGGTTGTTCTATATAAACTTCTTCTTCTAGATCACCATTGAGAAAAGCAGATTTAACATCCATTTGATAAACTTTGATTTGTTGGAAGCTTGAAAAAGCAAGAAACATTCTTATGGCTTCAATTCTGGCTACAGGAGAAAAAGTTTCTTCAAAGTCTATACCTTTTTGTTGAGCATACCCTTTGCAAAAAAGTCTAGCTTTATTTCTTATAACATCCCCATTCTCATTTAACTTGTTTTTGAATATCCATTTAGTTCCAATGACATTTTTGTCATGAGGTCTTGGTACTAATTCCCAAGTCTGATTCTTCTCAATTTGATCAAGCTCTTCATTCATGGCTTGAATCCAACATTCATCTTTGCAGGCTTGACTGACATTGTGTGGTTCAATATTGGACAGAAATGCCAGATTGCTAGAAGATCCCACAAGAGTCCTTCTTGTTTTTACACCTGATCCTTTTTCTCCCAAAATTTGAGATTCTGGATGATTCTTTTAAACATATCTAGATGGAGCTTTTTCAGATAAGTCATCTTCGGGTTCTTCATTGGGTTCACTATCTATATCATCCTTATTTGATGTAGAAGGATATGTGTCATCATCATCTTAATCTATTGTTTTCTTTTCTTCTTTTGGACCTGTAGGAGACTCATTAATAACAACATAAATACATTCAACAATCTTCCAAAGTCTTTTATTGTAACATTTATATGCCCTACTCCTAGAGGAGTAACCAAGGAATATTCCTTCATCTGCTCTAGGTTCAAACTTGTCAAGTTTTTCATCATTATTCTTGATAAAGCATTTTCTTCCAAAAATTCTAAAATGCTTTATAGTGGGAGGATTACCATACCAGAGTTCATATGGAGTTTTATCACTATTTACACGAACATGTGCCTTGTTGAGAATGTTTACTGCTGTATGTGCTGCTTCTCCCCAAAATGTGTCAGGTGTTCCGGAATCATCAAGCATAGCTCTAGCCATTTGTTGAACTATTCTATTCATTATTTCTGCTACGCCATTTTGTTGTGGAGTGCCAGCTACAGAAAACTGTCTTTTTATGCCATGTTGTTCACAAAATTCAAGAAATTCATCTGATGTATATTCTCCTCCTCGATCAGATCTAAGACACTTGATTTTTAGATCTAATTCATTCTCAACTAGTGCTTTGAAGATCTGAAATTTCTCAAATGCTTCATCTTTGTGTTTAAGCAACCCAATCCAACACATTCTATAGAAATCATCAATGAATAAGATATAGTATTCTTCACCACGTGGTGAATTTTTCCTCATAGGTCCACATATGTCAGTATGAATGAGTTCAAGAGGCTTACTTGATGATCCTTCCTTGGCATTAAATTGTACTCTGGTTTGCTTACCGAATTGACAAGATTTTCATATGATATTTTCAGGTAGAGTAATATTGGGAAGATCACAAACAACTTTAAGTCTGCTTGATTTGTTGATTTGAGAGAAGCTCAGATGCCCCAACCTTCTATGTCATAGCTAAATTTCTGAAGATTTACTCAAATAACATTGTTCTTTGCAGTTATTCAATACATACAGGTTGCTTGGAGTTCTTTTTCCTTTTATAATTGCTTTACCTGTATCAAGATCACGTACCACACATTATTTTGAACTAAAGACAACTTCAGTTCCTTGATCACACATTTGACTTACACTTAACAAGTTATGCTTTAATCCATCCACATACATAACTTCATTAGATTTCACCTTTTCTTTTAGAAAAATAGACCCTTTTCCCTTAATGACCGCAGGAGTATCATTTCCAAATGTAACATTCTTTTCCTTTTCTAAAGCACTATATGCTAGAAGTTTGTTTTTGTCACCTGTCATGTGTCTTGAGCATCCACTATCAATGTACCATTGGTTTTCTTCATCTTCTGCAAATAACGCTATGCCACAATTTTCAACCTGTAATTCTTTCTTTTTCCATACTTTGGAGCTTGAAGGAACATGTTCTTTTGGCTGAACTTTGCTCCTGCATTCAGATTCTTCATGGCCAAAGTTATTGCAATAAGCACATTCAACTTCATTTTGAAGAGGAGAAAATTTGTTATAAGTATTCTTCTTTGTTTCTATATCAATCCTTTTCTTTCTTGCTTCTCTTGTCATGATGGTTTTATATGCAACACATTGAACAGCTTTATGACCAAAATTGTGACATGAGAAATATTGTCCATTGAAGAAGAAATTTATGTGATCATAAAATCTTCTTCTTGAATTTACCTGTTGATTGGTGTTTCTTTGAAAGACCTTCCTGTTAGTGTTCTTTGAATTGAGATGATCATGCTTTACTTGTAAAGATTCTTTATTCCCTTGCTGAGTGGCAGCATGTTGTAAACCAGCTGTAACTGCTTTTAGATAATTTGGTGCTGAAGCCTGAGAAGATTCTCCAATATATCCAAGACCTGTCTTTATAAGAGGAGAACGTTGTACCTTGATAATCTCATCTAAGGTTTCATATCCTTTAGCAAATCTAAAATTTAGAGTCTTTACTTTCTCAAGTTCTTTTCTTAGACTTACTACTTCACACTCTAATTTCTCATTTTGTTTCTCTTTTTCTTCAAGCTGATTTTCTAGAGTTTCTATGGTTATTTTACTCTCTTCTAAGCAAATTTTGAGTTTATTGTTTTCATCAAGAAAATCACTGTCTTCTAGAGCATCCAAAAAAGTATCCTTTTGTTCTCTAGATTCTTTTTCAGATGCCATGAGAAGTCTAAGATCTTGTTCACATTCTTCCTCACTATCAGATAACCCATCACTGTCTTCATGAGTATAGTAACTCTTTCTAGTGCTAAAATGATTCTTATTCCTTCTTGCTACTTCCTTCCCCTTTTTATGTGTTTCTTTATAAGGACACTTAGCAGCATAATGACTAACTCTTCCATAATCAAAACATTTGAAAGGAAGCTTACCTCTGAACCGTCCTGTGCCAAGTTGAAGTTTCTTTACAAATTTTATCTCATCTTCTTCTGAGATATATCCTGATCCTTCTGTTTTTTATACTTCCTTCCCTTTTGTAGAAGTTCTAAAAACTGCTTCTTTGACTTCATATGGTCCTCCTCTTCTCATTTCATATGCAGTTAGTATGCCATGAAGTTGCACCACAGTAAGATTTTGAAGATCCTTCTTTTCTTCAAGAGCAGAAACTTTTGACTCAAATTTGGTCGTTAGTGATCTTAAGACTTTCTCAACCAAAGTAACTTCGGTTATTGTTTCTCCCAGATTTCTCATACGATTTACAATATCATCAAGACGTAAAAAGAAATTGGCAATGCTCTCCTTATTATCCATTTTTAGATTCTCATATTGAATTCTGAGAGTTTGGAGTTTAACACTTTTTACCTTTGCATCACCTTCATAGCTTAGAATGATTTTGTCCCATATTGCCTTTGCTGTATTCAGCTGCATGACTTTGAAAAATTCTGATTCAGTTAGACTTCCCAATAGAGCATTGACCGCCTTTGCATTTGTTTCATAATTCTTTCTTTCTGTTGGTACTGCAGCTGGATATTGATATCCTCCTTCAACAATTGCCCATACCTCTACTCCCAGAGACTGAAGATAGGATCTCATCCTTGTTTTCCAGAAGATTAAATTGTTTCCGTTAAAGAGCGGAGGCCTGATAGATGCTGTTCCATCTTGATTGCTCATCTTGCTTGATCTTCCTTCTAGCGGCTAAGCTTTTTCAGAGGACCTGCTATGATACCAATTTTTGAGAAAAATACTAAGAGGGGGGGGGCGGTGAATCAATATTTAGAGCTGACTAACAATTTTTAGTTTTCCTTTCTTTTAAAACCATATGTTACATTACTGCATCCAACTTGTATGTCCAGAGATCTTATTATGTCTTTACTTAGATCATTGCATCATTCATTCATTAGATAAGTAGTAAGCATGAATAGAAATAACAGAACAAACCATCAAACATAAGCAACACATACGAACACCAGGATTTAAGGTGGAAACCCAATTCGGGAGAAAACCACTGCTGCTGTAATCTCAGTCTTCAATATTTATTATAAAGAAAACTTCTTACTATTTTATGCTGGTGCAGACTCATACCAGCACGCAGGCACCCACCTGCAGAAGGCTACAACCTTCTCTCGTTTACCAGCTTCTCCTGGAAGGGAGCTACAACCCCCTCACTGAAGGCTTCGACCCTCAGATCTACTACGGACCATGTTTCATCCACTTCCACACAATATACCTTGCAGACCACCAGATTTATTTATTTTCTTCAGAGGTGCATCCTTAATTTAGATCTCTCAGCAATCTGTTACCCATTCCATACATATATACTTCAGAGTGAAGTATTCATTCACAACCCTTACTCATGCATACATCCTTCATGATTTCGTCAATCGATTAAACCAGTAATTAATCATCATCTGATCTAGGGATCTTGATCAATCATCATATTCACAGGTGCACCATAGATTCAGATATATCAGAGTTTTTCATACAGAAATCTCTAAAAGAGATTCATTTATTATCAACCCTTTCGCATGCACACTATTCTTCATAATTCTCATCACCTTATATAGTTTTCGCCTTTATTAAAACCTTGGGTCAAAACCATTCAATTACTAATGGTATTCCTGGACGGGGTCAACATTGATAATCCAGCAGGGTCTCCATAACTCTCACTGTTCTATTGATCTTGGTGATTAAATAATTAATTTAATACTTTTGAACTTAACTTTAGGATTAAGGTTAATCTTTCGCATTTTAACGCTTTCAAACAATATGATAAACCTTTGACCCCGGGCCCACAAATATAGTCAATATCCAATCAAATACGTGCACGGTACCATAAGTAAATTTCGCGCAAGTCTAGCGTCCGATCATCATTAGATTAGCAAGCTTCCAGATCAATGGCGTATATGCATATCACTCAACCTCCGATGCCGAACGTTAACGTGTGATGGCCCGCCGTACCTGTGTTAATCTTCGCGCACCTTCAACAAATGATGACCGTCCGATGACCCCTTCCCAGATCAACGACGCTCAACGATATCGCTGGGCATCCTGGGTCGAACTATAACGCACGATGGCACACAGTGACAAGCGGTTTTCTGTGAGTCCTCCTTGCCACGTGTTGAGTGATTTATGGAATCGTTCCCAACTCCTCAAATACTGCTCACTCCACATAGGTGGTGCGATGAAAACCGTAAACCACCTTTATTGTTCACTTGGTCATGGTTCCGCTTTTCCACGCAGGGTTCCGTCGCCTTTTATTACAGTTCCATTGCATGTTCGGAGTTCTATCCTGCCACAGTTCCGCTTCTAACTGCACATTCAAGTTCTTGATTCCGCAGGCTGATTGCTATACTATGGTCCATCGCAATTCTGATCTTCGCTACATTCATCATATCTCTGCAACCATTAATTCCTTCAATCTATACACTAAATCTTAATTTCGAATCCTTGCCACATGGTTTATGATGTTTACGGACAATGATTCATAGTTGTCCACAGGGACTCAACTATCCTTCCTTCTAAATTCTATCAAGAATATACATATAATTCACAGAAAATGCAAAACCTTTTTTTGTTTGATGGCATTTCTCTTCCTATATTGTTTCTGGACATTCTTTCAATTCACTGCTTGTCCCCGCTCCTTGACTGACACTGCTCTCTGTAGCTCAAACTGTAGATGCACTCTTTCTATGTTTGGCTCTGCTACATTTAGTTCCTTATCTGCCTTGCTTCCTCTCTGCTTCTTTTCTCTTTCTGTGCCTTGTTGCTGTTCAGATGCTCATTCTTTGCCACTTCCATTGCCATCAATGACAACATTTCCAACACCCACCTAGTTTAGGTGATTATTTTCCAACTAGGATCAAGGATGATGTTTCAAGATGCCTCCTTCACTATTTCTTATTGCAATCTTCAACATGAGAATCCTGCCATTGACAGGACCTCCAAATAATTCTGTTCCATCCATTTCTTGTAGGAAAAATGAATTGTTACCTCTTGCAGAATGGATGATGTATGGACCCTTCCATAGATTGTCAAATTTTCCATGTTTACCTTTGTCCTCTCTTCTTGAATCCCACTTCAGCACTTTGTCTCCAATTTTGAAGTCATCTTCTTTGGTCCTTTTGTCAAAAAGCTTCTTGATGTTTTCTTGCACTTGATGTGTTATGTTGTATACTTCTTCTCTGGTTTGTTGTAACTGGACAATCTAGTTTATTCTTCTTTGCATATCATTTTATTCAGACTGTACTTCTTGGATGAGCTTCATTACTGGAAATCCCAAATTTGTTGGAAAAACTACATCCATGCCATACACTAGCTGGTAGGAAGACATATTAATTGTATTCTTGTTTTTTAATTTGTTTGCCCATAGTGCATGCACTAGTTTGTTATGCCATGAATTTTTGTTCTCTTCCAGCAATTTCTTGATGATATTTACCAAAATTTTGTTAGAGGACTCAACCAACCCATTACCTTGAGGGTAATAAGCTGTAGAATGCCCTAATGTAATGTGATGCTTGTGGCAAAAGTCCACCATTCTCTTGGATTTAAATGCAGTAGCATTATCAGTGATGATTTTTCTGGGACAGCCAAATCTGAACAGAATATTGGTTTCAAGGAATTTGATGATTACCGAGTCTGTGGCAGTTCCAGAAGGAATGGCCTCTATCAATTTTGAAAATTAGTCAGTTGCAGTGAGGATCCATTTGTGTTGGGCAGAGGAGTCAGGGTGGATTTCTCAAATGAAATCTAAACCCCACTGTTGAAAAGGAGTTTCAACACTGATAGGTTGTAAAGGCAAAGGCAAAATTTTTCTCTTTCCCTCAAAGATTTGGAATTTATGGCAAGTCACTACTAGCTTGTGGATATCAGGGAAAAGAGTGGGCCAATAGAAACCAGCTCTAAGGATTTTGCTGATAGTGGTTTTCCAATAGAGATTACCTCCACATTCTCCTTCATGAAACTCATGCATGATTCTATCTGCATATTATTCAAGTAAACATTTAAGCAGGATACCAACATAATTTTTCCAATATAAAGCTTTATCTAGAATGCAAAAATTTATAGCTTTTAGTTTCAAGAATCTGGCCTTTTTTTTGGACAAACCAGGAGGAGCATTTAGATTAAAAAGCACATATAATATATCAGCATACCAGAGTGAGTTCAGAAATGCTTCTTCAATAGGTGGAGTCGCCAGCTCCTCTTGTTCATCCAAGGAATGTATCATGTTTATGTCCAGTGCTTGAAAGTTAGCTTCAACCATCAGTTTGGCCAGTCCTTTCCCTTTGATTAGCTTGGTGGGTTTGATCTCCAGATCATACTTTAAGATGACAACGATCCACTTACCCCTTTTACCATCATGATCCTGAGTTAGCATGTCCTTAACAACTGCATGAGGAACAAAAGCAATGACATGTGAATGCAAGATGTAAACTCTGAAATATTTTAATGGTTTGATTAAGGCAAAAGCTTGTTTTTCCATAATGTTATATTTCAGAGGTGCATCTCTTAGTGCCTTGCTGAAGAAATCTATGGGTTGTTCTTGTCCCATTATGTTCTTTTGTAGTAATACTGCAGCAATTGTGTGTTCTAATGCTGTAGAAATTTGAATAATAGCTGAATTATTCACCGAGATTATCCTGATTACACACTATTTAAGCTTCATGCATAATACATAACCTCTTCTACAATTGATCATCAATACGTGGAAATAGAAGCAGTCGCATGCGCACATTAAAACATAATCAAGCACACATATAACACAGTATGTAATGGGGAAAGCTTACAGTTGAAAACCCCCAACTATCTGTATATTATAATGATAGAGAACATGTAACAATCATAGTACAATAATCCTCACAAGTACTTAGTACTATCTCCAATAGTTACACACAAACTAGCTCAGATCTGAACAAGTCGCAGGTTCAAATCTCCTCCACAAGTCTGTCTGCCTCTACTGCGCAATCCAAGATGAGAATGAATGGATCCAAGTTCGAATCCCCTTGGCTTGTACTGTGCAATCCTCATTGGCAATCTCAATCAATGTGTGTGCAAATCTCATGCACAAGTATAGTCACAACTGATAGCCACACTCACCCTTTCACCCACCTCTAACACTGGTCTCCACTGAACTGTCCATGCATTGCAGTTAACTGATGTGTTCTTTAGTTGATTTATTAGTGAATTAATTAATAATTAATTCACACCACTCATCACTAATGTATTTATCAGTTAGACTAAATACAACTAGTTCAACTAAGTTAAACCAAACACAACTCCACCAACTGTCTCATCAACTCCACTAAACTCTGCCACATGAGTTCTAACTGAAGTCAACCATGCAATAGCTCAAATAACCCTTAGGAAAAGCGTATTTCCTTCTGTTAGCTGCATGTGCCACATCCAAGCATCAAACTGAAGTGATCCAAGAGGATAAGATAATGTTTATAGTCTAAATATTATTAAGGGTTAATAATATTCGACTGTTCTATTTTTAGCTTGGCAGTTTAAAAATAGATTCCGCCCAATGTCTAAAAATAGAGGTCCATCTATTTTTACCAACTTGACCAATCATCCATAAATAGCATCCCACAACTCATAGACCATGATCCATATGTCTAAAAATATACATAGTCTAAAAATAGACTTTGTGACAAAAAATCACTTGTGTGGCCCCCACGTAGTTTTGGTGATCACTTTCCAACTAGGATCAGGAAAGATGTTTCAGGATGCCTCCTTCACTGTTTCTTGTTGCAATCTTCAACAAATGAAAATGAGAAGATGGAGAAGTCCTTAGTGAAGTCAGGGCTGATGAGGACTGTTGTTTGGGTGAGAGCTTGTTTTACCTAGTCAAAGGATTGTTTTGCTTCTGTGGTCCATTTTACTCCTATTCCTCTTTTCAGCATGTTAGTAATGTTTCTTAGGAGTTCTGCAAGGTTTGGTATGAACCTTCTTAAGAAGTTGATATTTCCAATGAAATATTGAAGCTCTTTGATGTTCCTAGGGTGACTGATTAGCAATATTCCCTCAATCCTCTTTGGGTCTATCTTAATCCCTTCTTCAGATATGATCTGGCCTAAAAGTTTTCCTTCTTGAAGACCAAACAAAGTTGTCACACAGTAATTTGTCACCGTCCCTACCATTCCCCGTCCCGCACATTGGAGGGCCCATTATGTGACCTGTGAGCAATGTCATGCCTTGAAACCATTATCATTGCATTCCTCTAAACTTGAGCTTCAATTGCCCTGAAGACATCTCCTTGCAAAAAACCATAAAAACATCCCTTTTTGCATTGGCGCGGGCAGACAGTTCATCACTCGCGCCAATGAGGAAAATCCTACAAAGAGGCCGTGCCAACTGGCGCTCTGTCCCAGAGTCGCAGTCGCGCCAGCCAATTTGAGGAGTGTTTTTTAAATAAGAAAGGCGGAAGTTTTGTTTCAACAAACTCAGAAACTGCTATCTATCTTGAGTTGGGAGGTTTGGCTCCGGGAGTTCCATGGAAGGGAAGTGGTTTGCCACCTCTCATGGAAGCTTCCTTGATGATAGGGCCAATCCCACAATTATAGGGATCCCAACTCCCCTTCCTCCTTCTATTAAAGCTTGCCCATTGCCATTGCAAGCTAGTCTTGAAGTGCCTGAGCTTTGAATCTCCAAATTCCCAAGAGCCTTCATGCTGCAAGAGCCCTCATTCTTCCCTTAAGGCCAACTCAAGCAAGGAGACTATCGTCGAGAGACTCTAGAGAGGCTTGTCCCTTCCCTGGCGAGCTTTGCGAGACATGAACGACTGGAGACCCTTCCGAAGGAGACCGCAGCGTCAGAACATTGGTTGTACTCTCTTTCGATTGCTTATTAATGAATGACTACTGGTTATGGTTCCACTCTGTTTTTCACTTATGATAATGATGAGTTATATCCTTTTTGACTGATATATAGTTGCGTATTCTGGATTTTATGCTTGTATTCATGTTGTTTCTGGCATGTGCAGGTGTCCATTCACGAAGATCGTGGGGATCGTGATCTGCCGAAGCTGAGGAACGGGAACGCTGTCTCTTCTACGAATCATAGCACTGGACTCCAGATAGGCCTCCATCGTTGGTCTATTTATTCGCAATTAGGAACTTGCGCTGTAGCATTTGATGATTGTTGCTAGACCCCTGCTGGGCTAGTAGGGATCGCCTTTGTCCGCAGAGGGGATTTACCTCCTCAACAATTTGGCGACTCCACTGGGGATCGTCTAGTTTTCGTTGTCTCGTTGTAATTGTCTCGTTTTGATTGTTTCGTGGTTTTCCTTGCTTGGTTAGCCTTCTGGGCTGGGTTCTTTTGCTATTTTTGCTTCTTGGTTTGCTTAGTTATCATTGATCTGCTTCTGGAGTAGTTTTTTTTTATTTTTGGCTGAGAAACTCGGCTGGCGCGCTTTTTAGCTCGATAGTCGCGCCAATTGGCGCATGTTGCATTTGTATTTCCTGCGCCAATTGCTTTCTGGTGCCAGTTTCAATCTCACAGTCGCGCCACTCCTGTGAGGCATTAGGGTTTTCTCAGTTCTGAGCTCTCTGGGTCTGGTCAGTGTTTTTCTTTTTGGTTTTTCAGCTACCTGAGTGTGTTAGAGTCCTGTTTGACTGGGAGTTTGCCTTCATCCTCTGGTTGTTTTCTTTTCTCCATCGATTTCACGTTTTAAGCCCTAGGGCATCTAGTGGCTTTGTGTATCGAGCCCTCCTCAGGAGTTTTGGTGTCTTGTTAATCCAGTCAATTCTCTGATTGTTCCTCCACATTCTCTTAGTAGTTGTTCACCGTTTTATTGCGATTTTTGAGTGATTGTTCTTCTCTGCACTCAAATTTCGTTTGGTCTTGCTTTGGGCCCAGATCACACGGTCCATTGGAACCTTTGGGACTTTTTCTCGGTTTTGAGAGACTTTTGTCGATTTGAGATCTGATTGTTGGTGTCATTGAGTGAAACTTGTTTCTTTTGCTCTCTTAATATCGTTTCTCAAGTTGTTCCGTTTGTTTTCGGTTTGTTTAGTGTATCTAGCTATCAAACATTGAAAATTTAAAAAAAAAATCTCTTTTGCTTTTGGTTGATTAGTGCAAATTGTAATCTTTTCGATTTTACTAGTAATTAGTGATTTGAATGAAAAGTTTTCAATTTCATTAGTTGCATTAGAGATATCATTGTTTGTCTTCCGATCATTTTGTTTGTGTAAAAACTCTCAACTCTTCTGTAGCTAGTTTTCATCGAACGAAATGATGGACTGTGGCATGTAGCTTTGCATTTAGGAGTTTCTGAGACAACACATTCGTTAGGGCTTGAAAACTGAAATGTAATTGAAGATCAACTTTAAAATCTACTCAATTTACACTAAGGCAGCATTGAAATCTAACGAAACACATTTAGAGGTCTAAGCTAGAGACGTGTTCCGGCGTCTTTAAACCTAGCAGCTGTCGTTCGCCTTTTGGCTTTAGACAGCGCTAGTACGGACTTGTGCTCCCCGTACCGTCGCGTATATAAAGGGAGACCCCTCTAGGTTTTCAATCCTTTATCCATAGGAAGCCGAGTCTGCCGCCCTATACCCGTGATACACCAAACACAACATTCAGGGAGATTGCCTGCACGTACGGAAAGTCCTTGGTCGATTTCTCTTTCATTATTGAAACCAAGGTGTATATTGCAGTTCACGGTTATTTGGTACACCCTTTTGCCTGGTATTCCTGAGCAGTCATTTGATCTTTTCTGACTCCTTAAACTTGAAAAGATCGCCAAGCGCTTGTCCTTTCACACTTGCGTCAAATCTGAAAGAGATAGAGTCATCTTTTTTATCGTTTCTCGACTCTTAAAACATGAAACGATAAAGTTTCTTATTTTTCAATGTGGTAAAAATTAATCACCCACGATTACACACCCTCTTAGATTTTGCTTGTTGACCGTTTGATCGTGTGTCTGGACTCTTTTTCAGCCCCTGTGTGTGTTTGTTCTTTTTTCTCTTGTCGTTTGCCACAGTGGCGGAACCTTCGGTTTCGTCTACTGGTAGTCCTTACACAGACGATTCATCAGAGGTTTCCCAATCCTCTGCTGAACCGCAGCAGCCTATTGTTTCCGAGTTTCCTGACGGGGGACCGGTTCTTTCTAAGCAACCCTTTGGGGGACCAGTTGAGTTCAATTGGCCCTTTTCGGACCCTGTGTCTGAATTGAGATTAGGAGCTGATTTCCTTTCTCTTACATCGGGTTCACCTTTTGTTGCTGCTGTTTTTCCTCCTAGCCCTCGCCGTCTCTTACGAGATCTAACGGCAGGCTCAACCATGAGTGATTCTGGTGAGGAGATCCCAACGTCTGGTGAAGACTATCAGCTCTTCCCTCGAAGATTGTTTCCGGGAGACAACTCTGAACTGGCTGACATGTCAACAGCCAGTCCCTCTTTACCACCTGGGTATAGGTCTTTGGGTCAGATCATTTCTGCCGCAGCCTCTATGGGAGTGTCAGTTCCTTCTCCGAGGCCAGCTGATCCTACACCCGGGGTGTCTCCTCAGACGCCCGTTACTTCTGTACCCGTTCGGCCCACTGTTTGTGTGGCTGTCTCTTCTCCTGTTGTCACAGCACCCTCTGCCATGGCTATGCCAAATCCTGAAGATATCTATCTAGCGACTGCTATACCGGAGAAAATCTCTCCGGAGGAGTATCGGTTGCCTCTGCAACAGCCGAACCCCGAGGTTGGACCATCCTCCCAAGATCCCAACCGCTCTTATTTTTTGCACTATGCACAGGATGGTACACCCGTGTATGCTTTTCCAGGTCAGTATGACGAGCACGGGGACATTTTACGTCTGCCCGCTCCTGAGGCTTACCTCCATGCTCAAGGGTTACCTCATAACCATGCTTATAACCCGCAAGGGTAACCTTTCCAAGGCCAACCTTCGGGTCAACCTGGCTATCCTTATGACCCACAGGGGCAGCCCATCCAAGGCTATCCTGCGGGCCAGCAAGGGCCATCATACGGTCCGCAAGGACCGTATTACAGCCCTTCCGGTCAACCAGTTTAGCCTCAGCCGGGGTACCAACCGGGACCGGTCTATGGTCCTGGGGGGCAACTCCAGCCTCCTCCACCAATGCAACCACAGTATCCTGTTGTTTCTAACGTTGCATATCAGCTGAGACCATCCTATGGTTCTGCTTCAGGTCAAACCGGTTTCCAGCAACCACTTGGCCCTATTCCTCCACCAGGCCAACTGGCTCATCCGGTACAACCCGGTGTTCCGCCTCCAGGCCAACCGGCCAATCCGGTACAACCTGGGGCTCCTTTACAGCTAGGTCAACCTGCGCAACCGGTGCCGCCTGTCTATCCGAGTCAACCTGGTCATTCCAGTCAGCCCTCTCAGCCGGGTCAACCTGTTCACTCAGGTCAACCCTCTCAGTCGGGTCAAGCTGTTCACTCAGGGCAGCCCGCTCATTCCATTAACCATGCACAGCAGCCGGTTCATTCGATGTCGCAGCCAAATCAACAGCTACGCCCTACTTATCAAGCTCCGCAGGGTTCTACTTTTCAACAGCCTACTCATCCTCAGGGTGGTTATTATCCTCATGGTCAATCTCAACTGAACTATAACCACCCCATAGGCTCTCAGTATTATCCTCCTCCACTCGGTTTTACCTACACTCAGCAACCAAATCCAAATGCTGCTTACACCGGGCCGACACATAATCAGGGTCCGTACTCTGGTTATCAAGCCCCACACTCTGGTTACCAGCATCCAAATCAGTCTGGTTATACGACCTACGCCCCCTACAGTCAGAATCCCACGGGACAGAACCCATGGGGGAAAGGATATTCGCAACCATTGTGGAGTATGGGTACCGGTCCTCATCCCGGGCCTGGCATGACGGTTAATCCACCATTGTCGTTCCTGGCTACCTTGGAGCTGCCGGATGTTTCAAAATTGACCAATGATCCAATTTTACATAATCCGTATTGGCCTTCGGTTCCCACCAAGATACCGGGTGATTGCCCCAAGTTTGAGGGAAAAGCTGGAGAGGACCCCCAGACGCATGTGATGACGTATCATCTTTGGTGTTCGTCTAACTCTTGGGTCGACGATTCGATTCGTCTGCGCCTCTTCCAGCGTACTTTAAATGGAGCTGCTGCTAAGTGGTACATAGAGTTATCCCGTGGCATTTTCCAAGATTTCAATTCTTTAGCCATGGCTTTCCTCACGCACTTTCAGTTACCGGTTCATTATGAAGCCGGGACGCACCTCCTGACTTCTCTGAAGCAGGATAAAGCCACTCACATCTCTGATCACATTCATGAGTGGCGGCGCCATCGTAGACTGATCAAGTTTCACATACCTGATCAGATACTAACTCACTGGTTCACCACCTCCTTCGTGAATAAAATCGCTCAAGATATTGCGATGGGAGCGTGTGTGACGGAGGAACAAGCCATTGCGCGTGCCCAATATCTGGATCTTGTGTATTCTCAGTCCGACACGCTTTATGATATCTTGCCTGATGCTCCACGGTCCGGAACCTCTAAGGCTCCGCCTACCCCTGCAGTGGATGGTGTCATTGGTTCTGTCTCTCAGAATTCGAAGAAATATTCGAATGGGAAGCAGAAGTCTAATTCTTCCAACAATGCTCCTGCTAATCCCACCCCTTCTGATTCTGGCAAAACTGCGGAGGTGAACGCCGTCCAGGCTAATCCTACGGAGAAATCCTCCAAAGGGAAGAAGAAGGGCAAAGGAAAATCTAAATCTGATGCCCCAAAGCCAGAATCTAAATCTCGCACTGAGGATGGCTCTCAGTGTAAACCGAAGTACCGTTGCCTCATTTGTGAAGGGGACCATTATAATAAGGATTGTCCACGACGATCCGAGGTTAGTCAACTTCTCAAGGGTTCTAAAGGGACTCCGGCTGTTCTTAAAGAGCCATTCCCATCTCAGCAGACCTAGATGGTCGAGCAGCCATCACCATCTGCACCATTTGGGTCCCAATTTTTCATGATGAAAAGTGTTGCACCTATCTCTGTCGCTACACGGTCAAAGGATTACAACGAATCGCGGCAGGCACCCGGGAAGGTAGTTGCGGATGGACCGCCTCCCCTACCTGCCTCCGGTTCGTTGGAGATCGAGAAGCCTACTCCTGAACCCGTTGTGAAACCTCCTTCTAAAGGTGTCCTTCAAAGATCTTCTTATAATCCAAATGCTCGTGCTACTCAACATTACAGCATTGTTGAGGATTTGGCACAGGCATCCTCTGCTATGTCTGCACTAGAAGTTCTTCAAAGTTGTCCTTCGCAACGGAAGGCTTTACTGTCTGCGATCGGGGGCATTGATCCCGCCGACTCGAGGCTTCTCACCTTCGATTTAGAGAATTTCACTCCCCGGCTTCCACATCAAATCGCTCTTGTTATTCAAGTCGGGATTAACGGTCTTAACATTCATAGGGCCGTCGTGGATGAAGGTGCCTCTACTTGCGTTATGTCCTCCGCTTGCTGGAAGGCCATCGGCTCTCCAGCCCTTTCGTCATCTCCCAATGCCCTAGAGGCATTTGATGGTCGGGAATCTAAACCCCTGGGTGTTCTCGAGAGTCTAGCGATCACATTAGAGGGGAAGAATGTCAACGTGGAAGTAGAAGTAGTCGACGCCAGGCTCAACTACAATATACTTCTTGGCTGCAGCTGGACCCATGCCATGCTATGCGTGCCGTCCACCGTCTTTCGACTTCTTAAGTTCCCTCATGAGGGAAAAATTGTTATGGTGGATCAGTTGTCATTTTTCACCTCTACCTCTGAGAACAACGTGCCATACGTGGATCAAATTCCAAATCCCCCGAACAGTGTAGGACCTGGTCTCTTCAAAGACCCCGTCCTCATGGGTATCTTTCCCGCACCACCACCGCACACCACTCAAGTTAACAAGATTTCCAGGTCTGATGACCCCTGGCTTATTCCTACACCTGAGCAGGTGTTTGAGTTTGGAGAATCAATGCCCTTGACTCCAGTAGAGATCAGCTACTGTGAAATTGTTGCTGCATCTGATCCTCCACCTCCTCAGCATGCTCCTTTGAGCATGGCTCTCGACGTCTACTCTCAATCCCCCTGGCTTGGTCAAGCCGATTCACCTGATCCTCTCAAAGAGACTTTTCCTTCCGATGAGGCCATCATTGAAACTATGTCTCTTGAGGAGCTGCCGTGGGGCGATGGACATCATCGCTCCTCTTTTATGCCTAGCTTGGGGGCATTGACTGACTGTTTGGAGCGTTATGCTTCTCAGGTTCGCACCCCTCCTCTTCAAAAGCCTATTTTGACGCATGAGGTTTTTTCAGAAGGTAACCTGAGTAACATCACTCAAACCATCCCGATCAACATCTCCGTTAAACCGGGGATCGTTGAGAATATTCATGTGGGAGTGGCTTGTTCTCCCGATGAGATTCAAGTCTATACTGATCTGTTTAAAGAATTCAGAGATGTGTTCGCCTGGTCCTACGAGGAAATGCCGGGGATTGATCCCAGTATCGTAGTGCATGAGATTCCAACCTATCCTGGTGCGAAACCCATGCGCCAACGCTTACGCCCCATGCATCCTCGGAAAGCCGCCGCAATTAAGGTAGAAGTTGAAAAACTTCTGAACGCGGGTTTTATTTATCCTATCCCCCTCACAGAATGGGTTTCCAACATTTTCCCTGTCGATAAAAAGCAGGGTACGATTAGAGTCTATGTTGATTATCGCGACATCAATCGCGCCTGTCCAAAGGATAATTATCCCACTCCGTTCATAGACCAGATCATCGACGAATGTGCCGGAAGTGAGATCTATTCCTTGATGGACGGTTTCTCAGGATATAATCAGATCAATATTGCACCTGAGGATCAACACAAGACCACATTCATCTGTCCGTGGGGTACTTTCGTGTATAAAAAGCTCCCGTTCGGCTTGAAGAACGCTGGAGCCACTTTTCAGCGTGCGATGTCCTACGCTTTTCATGACATTCGCCATATCGTTCAGCCTTATCTGGATGACTTTCCAGCTCATTCAGCTAAGCGAGAGGACCATCCTGAACATCTCCGTCAGATCTTTCTTCGTTGCAGGCGCTATAACATTAGGCTTAATCCTCATAAGTGCGTTTTCGGCGTGGATTCTGGCCGTCTTTTGGGATTCATAGTCTCGAAAGATGGGATTCGCCTTGACCCTTTAAAGGTTGAGGCCATCATCAACCTTCCATCACCCTCTTCATTATATCAGCTGCAGAGTCTGCAGAGAAAAGTGAACTTTCTTCGACGCTTTATCCCGAATTATGCCGAGGTGGCCAAAGGATTCACTCGTCTATTAAAGCAGAACGTTCCCTTCCACTGGGACGAAATCGCTCAGCAATCCTTTGAGAAGCTGAAGACGTTGCTTGTCAATGCTCCATTGCTTCGTCCTCCGGACTACCACCGCGACTTCACTTTATATCTCGCCGCCGCATTTAGCACCATAGCCATGGTCTTGGTGTAGGATGACAATGACGGTAATGAACATGTTGTTTATTATCTGTCACGGAACCTTCTCGATCCAAAAATGCGTTATGCTCATGTCGAGAAGTTGGCGTTAGCCGCAGTACACGCTGTGCAGCGCTTTCGCCATTACATCCTTTTGCGTACGATAACAGTGGTTTCAGACTGTAACCCCATGACATATATTCTCTCTAGACAATTACTGGGGGGCAAGTACTCCAAATGGATTATTATCCTACAGGAGTTTGACTTAGAGTTCACTACTGCTAAGTCAACTAAATCACTGGTTTTCGCAGATCTTATATGCTCTCTCCCTACAGACTCTGCTCCCTCACACTCTGAAGACCATATACCGGACGAAACACTTTTCCTCATCAGTACTCGTGACCCTTGGTACGGTGACATAATTGTGTATCTTCAGACCTCGACATTTCGGTTTGAGTTGGATAAAGCTGCTCGCCGACGGATTCGGCATCAGTCCCAACCCTACCGTATAGTAGGAGATACCTTATACCGCATTGGAGTAGATTCGGTGCTCCGGCGGTGCCTAACCTTGGAGGAGGCTGAAAAGGTCCTAAATGATTGCCACAGTGGCGCCTGTGGTGGACATATGTCCGGATATGCTACTGCCCAGAAAATTCTGCGAGCAGGTTATTTCTGGCCTTCTATATTCAAAGACTGTATCACTGCAGTCCGTAAATGTCATGCGTGCCAGATATTTCAGTGCAAGATGCGTGCACCGCCTCTCCCTTTACATCCCGTTATTACCGTCGGCCCTTTTGCAAAATGGGGCGTGGATTTTATGACGTGTAACCCTCACTCGGCCGGGGGGCATGCGTATATAATTGTCGCCGTCGACTACTTCACCAAGTGGGCCGAGGCGATGCCTACACTAGCTGCTGACGGTAAAACGGCTGCTCAATTTATATTCAACCACGTTATTGCACGGTTCGGGGTTCCTCAAGCCATCGTCACCGATCATGGTACTCATTTCCGAGATTATATGATGGCTGAGCTGACTTCAAAGTTGGGCTTGCGTCACGACAACTCAACACCATATTACCCTCAGGCGAATGGTCAGGTTGAAGCAGTGAACAAGGTTCTGGTCACTATGCTTCAACGAACGGTTGGTATTCACAAATCCAATTGGCATCTCCAACTGTTTTCAGCTCTATGGGCATACCGAACATCTGCAAAGAGTGCAGCTGGATTCACACCATTTCAATTGGTGTATGGTCTGGAAGCAACTCTCCCGGTTGAATGCGAGATTCCTTCTTTGAAATTAGCTGTGGAACTTCTACCTAATACTTCTGCTGAGGAAGAACGTCTTCTGTATCTGGAACGGTTAGATGAAACCCGTCGTCTGGCTGCTTTGGTTATTGAAGCACAAAAGAAGAGGGTCAAAACTCATTTTGATCAATCTGTTTCCCCTCGGTCCTTTATCGAAGGAGACCTCTTCCTCCTGTACGATCAAGCACATGACAAGCTTGGAGCCGGTAAGTTCCAGCCTATGTGGCATGGGCCCTATATAGTAAAATGCGTTTTGAAAAACGGGGCCTACGAGCTTATAGATTATGAAGGAGTTCCGCTGGCGCAGCCCAGAAATGGGCTGTACCTCAAAAAGTACTATGCCTGAAGTGATTTCTTGGTGTGGTGTGTGTACATAGATGTGTGTTTTTCATTTGTGTGCGTGTATGGTGTGGTGTGCCTTGTAAACATCTTTCTGCTGATCGGGTCTTCCTGGTTGTGCAGATGTCTATTCATCCATTTGTTGGTTTCGCGGATGGTGCCTCCCGCAGTACCAGGAATCTGTCTTCAACAGCCTAGGTAATCTATGATCCTGTTGGTGAGTTGGTCAACCTGCAAGGTGTGTGTCTAGGACGTACTACGAACAACATCGCGGAATATAGTGCTGTGTTAGAATTATTAACTGAGGCGGTAAACCTTGGTATCCGTGAATTGCTTGTGTATCTAGATTCGCAACTTGTAGTGTTACAGCTGAACGGACACTATTCGGTAAGAAACCCGTCCATTTTACATCTGTATCTGCGTATTCGATTACTGGAAAGGAATTTTGAATACATTAACAGATGCAGTAGCAAATTTGGTGTTGGACAGACATTTGCGCAATTTGTAAATCATCATCACATGTAAAGAAAGATCCATATAGAAATAGATATGCATATATATATAGATATCGAAGTGTTTACATAGCGTGTGTCACATAAATTCAAAAATATACATAATCGTCTTAAATACATCCGGAGACGATATGTCTCTCAAAAAATATGTGTGGTAAAAGCCCTAAGAGTCTAATCCGCATGGTGCTCATGATAACATGTAACTGCACGCACTAAGCATCTCAGAAGTCGGTGGAGTCGACTAGGTACTCCCACCGTATGACGCTGGTACGCCATCGGTACATCAGCCAGCCGAGCATAGTCCGGGATCCCTCGGGAAATACCCTCGAGATTCTAGATCAACTCCTCCCCTCCTGTGCCCTCTACCTGAGGATCAGGGGTGAGAAGAGTCCTCTGCGTGATTGGAGACATACCGGATGGTCTCTCGGGGTCCACATCTGCATACATATAAAAAGTGTGTTAGGACGAATGTGTATTAACAAACAAAAAAAAATCATAAAACATAAAAATAAAAAAGATGAGGTCATACCCAACTCCTCGTCCCAGTCATCTCCTTCTAGCAGTGGGAGATTTGGGTCTCCAGTGAAATCGGTTCCTTCATATGGCCAGTCTTCCACGACGATCAACTAGCGCCGTAACCACCCAAAAAACTCCGGCCTCCACGACATCTATTAGCCTCCTCCAGCTCTGGGAATTAGTGCTGCCCAGCGAGCCATTCTTGGCTCTCGTGGAATCGGCTCAGCTACGATGGCCCCTTGGCCTTGGAAGATTGGTAATCGTTCCAGAATAAACGATACCGGGATGGAACCGTAGCCGAATTGTTTCAGTTTGGCTTGCTTGCATTTCGTGAGCTGTCTCTTCATGTTTATTGTTACTGCTGTAGCCCAGTCAAACAATAGGGGACTCATGCACTCTGAGGCCAGCAGGAGTTGGGCCTTTGTGGCCTCGTGCGGTGCCTGCGACCCTGCAGCCCGCGTGATGGTATGTAGGACAACCCTCAATGCCAGATCGGGGATGGTGTGAATATCCACCTTTTTACTCCCTGATCCCATTTGTGCCCTTGGGCACACTCGTGCCATCACTTCCTCCATCTTCTCGCCGGATGGTCTGCTCCCAGTCAAGATGGGCACCGGACCTCTGTGAGACAGTCTGGTTATAAAATACACATCAGAGAACTCCAGTTCCAACACCTGGTCTCATAACTTGAATACTTGTTCCTGTTCATCCCAAATATTGATCAGATACTGGAGGAGCTCAGGCTGAGCTCGTAAGCAGGGTGTTAGGAAGAACTTCTTTAGCCCACAGTTTCTGAGGGCATTCATGCAAGCCTCATTTTCTATGGCCTGTTCATCCTCTTCTCCATGCTCTCTTTCTTTCCACTCAATCACCATTTTGCTTGATTTCCTGCATCCACATGGTCACAAACCCTTAATTAGATCTCTGTTGGGCTTCAAAATTCATTCAAATTGGTTAAAATCTCGAATTTTTAGGCGGAAATTTGGGTTCGGCCGCTAGCACGGCTGTTTTGTGAATAGTCGCGCCAGGTGGCGCGAGGCCTTTACATATAAAAGCCCATTGGCGCGGGTCTGTGCCCGATACCCGCGCCAATGAGCGTAGCCATAAAAATTTAAAAAGTTGCCACAGAAGTCTGATGCGTGAGGGAAAACTATTAAAAAGTGAATTGAAATGAAGTACAGGGAAGTGCCTCTTACCTGTAACAGACGAGAATCTAAATGGTAAACCGGATCTGTCGCAATCACCGTCAGAAGTTTGCACACCAAATGGACCACTGCTACTTTTCACCAAGGTAAATAGTAAAAGTAATTTTGTTTTTTACCATTTTGACATATTTATAACTTTTTCGACACAGAATAGGTTTTAAAAGTTATTTTTCTCAAATATTTTAATATGTTATGTCGGAAATGGGTTTTATAGTTGCTTGGTATGTGTAGCAACAGGTTTTTCTGCGACTTTAACGGTGAAAACGAGTTGTATTTTATACTTTTTCGAACTTGGTAAATACGCGAAAAAGTCACTTTGGAGTCATCTTTCAGCTCTTTTCTAACTCTCTAAACATGAAAAGATTGTCGAGGCCCTTGTCGTTTCGATCTCGTTAAAATCGACACGAATCGAAATCTACCCAGTATACGTTTACCCCTTTTTCGGGCTGGGATATATTGATTACGAAAAAGGAATACCCTAGCCTATCGCGACTATGAGGTTTTCTCGGATATTGTTTTCTACCTTTTCGGATCTGAGAAACTATTTATGAAAAGGGACCTTTGGAGTTTACTTTTTTGCTGTCTTTTCATACTCTCTAAACATGAAAGGACGCCGAGTTCTTCCTTTGTCAGACTTGTTAAACCCTGATGACATCGGATTCAGTCACAATGACGTTCTCCGAGTTCCTCCTTCCTAGGGCTCGTTAAATGCACTAGGATGGATTCGCCCAAAGGGCGGACTTATATTACAAGCATATGCTATCCCCTTCAAGCTTGTTATCAAAAATAATTGGGGTACTCGCCAGAAATGGTGGGGGGAAAATGGAACCATCATCATTGTCGCATCGGTAGTATGTTGCTCTTGAACATGGCACTTGTCTGCATTCGTGTCGGGTTGGGGACATCTCATCTCGTTTTTTTTTTCACTTGCTTTCGTGGGTTTAGATGATCCTTTTTGACCTCTCCTCTGCTCATTGCCTCGTCACCATGGCCTCTAATCCGTTGATGTCAAATACTGCCAAAACCACTATTTGTGTCGTTATATGTTCAAGAGAAGTTGACCTCTGCAAATATCAACCTTCCTCTAATTCTCATATGATCCTGATTCACAACAAAAAAACATGATGTTCCTCTGTCTCGTGTCGATGATGTGGGAAACATTATGGCCTACCTTTGATCAAGGTCACTTCCTGTTGACTTCAGCTCATTATCCAGGAAGCTGATCTAGAGACTCCCTTATGGTACCTTGGAGCCTGCATGCCTCAATGGCAGGTTCGTCGCATTCGACGAGAGGTTCTCATCATTGGCCTCCGATCGAGTGATTCTACGGGTGTTCGACGCCAGCTCATTGATTCACATGCCGTAGATTGTACCTGTAGTACCTTGAGGGCCATCGTCATTATTGGTGGTTCCTCTCGCGTCTGTTAACAGCTTTCATCATTGGCTGGTAATCAGACGATGTTCTTGCATGTTCAACTTCAGCTCACATATTCGCATGCTTGAACTTGTACTTTGTTCGGGTCGAGATGGAGCGCAAGACCCTGGATTGTGTCTGTTGTAATCCAGGCTGCGATATTGTGGATTATTTTCATTATGTACATGACTCACTGATTGGATGGCTGCGACCATACCTGAGTCTATTTATTGATCCTCACTGGATGGCTACGCCCATACCCTGGATCTGGATTATAGTATACTCTGTTTCGGATGGCTGCGCCCATACCGCATACACATCATGTACTTGAGATATCAGTTGTATTTCTCCACGCAGGTTTTTCGACGACGGAGCTTTAGTTGGACACGTTCTCGTAAAGCATTTCACCCCTCTCTCTCTCTCAGGCCTCATGCTTTAGGGGGCATCTGTTACACAATAATTTGTCACCGTCCCTACCATTCCCCGTCCCGCACATTGGAGGGCCCATTATGTGACCTGTGAGCAATGTCATGCCTTGAAACCATTATCATTGCATTCCTCTAAACATGAGCTTCAATTGCCCTAAAGACATCTCCTTGCAAAAAACCATAAAACATCCCTTTTTGCATTGGCGTGGGTAGCCAGTTCATCACTCGCGCCAATGAGGAAAATCCTACAAAGAGGCCGCGCCAACTGGCGCTTTGTCCCAGAGTCGCAGTTGCGCCAGCCAATTTAAGGAGTGTTTTTTAAATAAGAATGGCGGAAGTTTCGTTTCAACAGACTCAGAAACTGTTACCTATCTTGAGTTGGGAGGTTTGGCTCCGGGAGTTCCATGAAAGGGAAGTGGTTTTCCACCTCTCATGGAAGCTTCCTTGGAGATAGGGCCAATCCCACAATTATAGGGATCCCAACTCCTCTTCCTCCATCTATAAAAGCTTGCTCATTGCCATTGCAAGCTAGTCTTGAAGTGCCTAAGCTTTGAATCTCCAAATTCCCAAGAGCCTTCATGCTGCAAGAGCCCTCATTCTTCCCTTAAGGCCGACTCAAGCAAGGAGACTATCGTCGAGAGACTCTAAGAGAGGCTTGTCCTATCCCTGGCAGGCTTTGCGAGACGTGCACGACTGGAGACCCTTCCGAAGGAGACCGCAGCGTCAGAACATTGGTTGTACTCTCTTTCGATTGCTTATTAATGAATGACTACTGGTTATGGTTCCACTCTGTTTTTCACTTATGATAATGATGAGTTATATCCTTTATGACTAATATATAGTTGTGTATTCTAGATTTTATGCTTGTATTCGTGTTGTTTCTGGCATGTGCAGATGTTCATTCACGGAGATCGTGGGGATCGTGATCTGCCGAAGCTGAGGAACGGGAACGCTGTCTCTTCTACGAATCATAGCACTGGACTCCAGGTAGGCCTCCATCGTTGGTCTATTTATTCGCAATTAGGAACTTGCGCTGTAGAATTTGATGATTGTTGCTAGACCCCTGCTGGGCTAGTAGGGATCACCTCTGTCTGCAGAGGGGATTTACCTCCTCAACAAAAAATTTCTTGGGATTTAAAGATAGACCATACTTTCTACATTTTTTAAAAACCTTTCTTAAGTGATCTAGGTGTTCTTCATCGGTTTTTGAATAGAATGTGATGTCATCAAGATATATCACAATGAAGTAACCTATTTCTTCAGAAAAAGAAATGTCCATGGCTCTTTGAAAAGTGGCCCCAACATTCATTAACCCAAAAGTAATTTTTACATACATGAAGGTGCACCAAGGTGTAGTGAAGGCGGTTTTGTGCTGATCATCTGGATGTACTAGCACATGATTATACCCTGAAAAACCAATCAAGAAAAGATATTGTTTTTAAGCCTACTACCCTTTGCAGTATATGATCCATCTTAGGTAAAGGGTAGTTGTCTTTCAGGGAGGCTTTGTTTAAATTTCTAAATTCTATGCATAGCCTAATTTTCCTTGTTTTCTTCCTTACTGATACAAGATTTGAGACCCATTCTGAGTACCTGAGTGGGACTATTATTCTAGCATCATAATTTTTTTTTATTTCTTTCTCAACCAGAGGCACTAAGACAGGGTTTATTCTGCGCAATTTCTGATTAAATGGTTTTTGGTTTTCCTTGAGAGGAATCTTATGCTGAATGATGTTTGTATCATAGGACTTCAAGTCCTCATAGCCCCATGCAAACACATCATTAAATTCTTTGAACAACACAATGTATTTCTGTTTTATAAGAGCTGGTAGTGTTTTGGACAGTTTTATCATTTTAGGTTCTTCTTCACTTCTTATGTTTCATTCTTCTACACCTGTTTCAGTGGATTCTATTTTAGGCTTCCTAGCAACATCATTGAAATCAAACAGTTCTTCTAAGGGGACAAGTCCTCTTGGCCATAGATTCTCTTTGCATTACAATACCTCAAGGTCCTTTTTAAATGGATCTTCACACAGTTCTGCCTCATGAGGGTGTTCTAACAGATTTATATCAGCAACATAAGGTGGCTCTATTTTGTGTGTTTGTTCCCCAGCAGAGAAGTCCTCTTCATGATCCAAGTCTGATTTTGGCATTTCAAAATCATTGTTGGACTGCAGGAAGTCTTCAATCTGTTTGTCACCTTCAAAAAATTTCCAATAATCTATGTTATCAGGGACTTCTGGTTTGATTTTTACTTTTACTGTGTATTTTGTTCATTGGCATGAGGCAGTTTGCAAGTGCTGGCAGAAAATGCTAGTTCATTTGCAAGGTTGTTTTGAGTTCTTGGGACAGAGGTAAGTTCATATTTTTCAAATGTGTTTAGGAGGTCTAAGGAAAAATTTCTATATTCTCTTAACCTGGATTCTTGGCTTAATATTATCCTTTAATTTCCCTAATAATTAGCTTAGAATCTCCCTGAATGGAAATCTTCTTAGCTCCTATATTTTTTAGCGTTTGTAAACCTAGGAGAAAAGCTTTATATTCTGCAATATTGTTTGTACATTGAAAATCCAACTTGTAAGAGTGAACCTCATTAGTGTTGTGTATCCAAACACCTGCTCTTGAACCAACTTTGCCACAAGAGCCATCAAAGCTCATGTTCCAAAAATTTTCAAGTTCAGATTTTCCATTGTGTTGTTGTTCATGGCTGCTATGATTTTGACTGCTATGTTCTTCATTTTGTGCTTGGTTTGACTGTTGTGACAGGTCTTTCTCTTCCTCTTTTTCAGCTACTTGTTCATTAATGTCATCCTCATTAAACAAAATAAACGAATCAATATTTGAATGGAAAGAATAGAGAGGGGTGTTGTTAGGTTTATCTTGGTTTCTTACCATGTATTTCATGTGAGTTCTCTGTATAGTCTTCTTGTTTGGTTGAAGACTGGAATGGTAGCATATTTCATGTCCATTTAGAGGGTTCCTTAAAGCTTGGCTCCCCATGATCTAGATAAGAGCATACCATATTTTGGGGGAATGTCAGCTACTACAATATCCATCACTAGGCTTTTGGCTGGAATTTGTGCTAAATTAACGCATAGATCTTTGATTAGGCCGAGAAATTTGACTCTACTTGAATCAAAAGAGTTAAGTCTTTGTATGGTCTAGTTATCTCAAGGCCTAATCTTTCCATAAATACTTTTGGAATGAGGTTATGAGAAGCTCCTGAATCTAACATGGCATTGTGTAGGATCTTATCACGAATGTTCAAACTAACATAGAATGGAGGCACACCTCCCTCTTGAAACTTTCCCTCCACCTCTGGCCCAAACAACAATCCTGGCTTGTCATCACTAAGATTTAAAGTATCAATGTTATTTCCTATGTTTAAAGCCTTCAAAACTTGAGATCTATATACATCTTGAGTCACTAATTCAGTAAGGGGTATGGCTATTTTTATCTTGGCAATTTCACTCTCAATACTGAATGGTTTATGTGTTTTTGGTAGATTTAAATCAGTTTTATCAGACATTGTTTTTTCAGCAAATTTAGCTTGCTGAATTTTATTTGGAATCTCAGTTAAAACAGTTTTTCCAGGGCCACTAGTTGATGTACTAGGGAAACTTTGGTCACCATCATGTTGGCTGATTTTGTTTTTTCTTTGATTAGAATGCTTAGCCATCATGTTTGTATTTTCTGTTGTATTTTTAGGACTGTTTTTAGGGGTCTTCCTAGCAGAGATCTCTGGGTTGTTCCTCTTGGAGGCATCTTGGGTTTTCTTACTTCTGAGGTCATATTGCCTATGAACCTCCATGATAGCATTTTCAAATCCTAGTTTCTATTCTTCAGAATCCTCATATGTTCTTTCAGCTTGGTTTGAGGAAAACATACCTTGTTCTTCTTCTGTGAGAAAAACAATGTCCTCATTATTAGAGCCTATTAGATTGACATGGTGTTCTTCTGGCTCCTCAGTCTCTCTTTCTTCTTCATCTACATAGTTTTCTTGGAAATGAGGCCTGATTTGCTGATCAATTTCTCTTTGTATAATTTGAGGAGGATCTCTTCGAAATTTTTGGCTTCTGTTTCTATTTTGAGGATTTGATTGGTTTTCCCTAGGGGGTGTTCTTTCATTCAATTTAATTCTCTCCATCATCCTTTCCACTGTGTTAACTATATTTTCAATTTTAGCATCAGATGTGGAGGCCACAGGTTCCTCTTTGTATGTAACCCTCTTTTCTATTCTCATTATAGCCATTTTAGCAAAAAGATTGGCTTCTACACTTACTGCTCCCATTTGCATGTCTTCTAAGGTAAGGGGATCTCTTTCTCTTAATTGGTAAGCCATTTCTGGATCAAATCCATCTGGAAATTTTACTAGGGCTAGGCCTTGTGGGGGTTTCATGTGGGGATGAAGTGCATTATATACACTATTAAACCTAGTGCAGTTGTCTTGAACACTCTCCCCAACATTTATTTTAAGGTTCTCATACTCTGATAATATTTGAAGAGGATTTTTCTTAGTCTCCCACTTGTTTATGAATACTTGATGAAGGGAAGGGAGATTGTGAAGGCTTTTAGGGGTTAAGCTCTTGAACCATTTCTTTGCTTCTCCCCCTAAACTTTGAGCAAAAATTCTCATTTGTTTGGTCTCATCTTCTAATTCTTGGTAATCAAAAGCATCATTCATCTTGTCTACATGCTGTTGGGAAGTTGTAGGACCAGTCCCATTAAAGTGAGGGATTCTAGATTGATAGTCCTGTGCCATAGGCCGTAAAGGTTGCGTTAGTACCAATGGGGCACACCATGCTGCCATGTTTTTAGGTAAAGGAACCCAAGGAGGATTTATAAGAGGAGGGTTTATGAGTGGAGGTGGAGGATGAAATGGAGGGGTTTGAACAGTGGATGTATGAGTGAGGGTAGCAGATGTACTTGGACCAACTAGCTGATATTGAGCAGATTTGGAATGAAAGGAGTCAAAGTGTTGGAGAAACTTAGGATCAAGAGGAGTGGAAGGAGAGGCTTCTCTACTAGGACTCTGTTGTAAGCTATTAGGATCAAGGTTTGTCTGATCTATTCAACTTTGAGACTTATTTTTGAATAGGTTTCTTCTATGGTGTAAGTCAAATTGGGTATCTTGCAAGGATGTAAGGTTTTCAGGAAAGGACCTTGCTTTGTGAATTGGTTTGACAATAGTTGAATCTTCAGTTCTGGAGGTTTTTCTTAATATTTTTTCTGGGTTATCAACTATGGCAGGAGGATTTGCATCAGGGTGAGATCTGGTGCAGATTCTTTGTGAAGCCAGATTTCAGACCCACAACACAGAGAGGCTGAAAGTTTATAAGAGTTTTGAAAACAAACCAATCTGTAAGAATACTGAGTTCACACAGTATGTTACTGGGATTTATACTATTAGACAGATTAATACATTCCCAGGGGAGTCTGTGAGAACCAGTGGAGTCAACAGGCCTACTAAAAACTAGTGGAGTCACCAGGTGGATGATTTTTTTTGGATTTGTTCGTTGTCCACCATCAACAACTAGATACCAATCTTGAGATGTTTTTGGATTTTCTGAGTTTTTTTTATAGAAAACTAAGATTTTTCAACAAGTGCTCCCCATTGGAGTCGCCATTATGTTAGTTCCCTGTAATTTGTCAGATTGGTAAGACCAAATAAACAGGGGTAACATCAAACCAACTTTGGAGTCCTAGGACCTAGCCTTCCTGGACTCAGAGAGGGCTCTCTCTATATTTGTATAAAATATATATCTTGATTGATTTAGGATGCTAATTTTAGGCTAGTTAAAATGATAGGGATTGTTTGTTTGGTTGCTTGTTAGGAAGAACAGATGGAGTAAGAGAAGTTCAAACCATTGGGCTATGGGGTCTGTAAAAGGTTTGAGGATACATAAATAAATCAAGGGTGTTCTACAGGGAAAGCTAACTAAGCCAAATGGATCTTGATAGCTTATGCGGATGTGAAATGAACACTAAGTTGTAAATTTAGTAGCTTTAAAGGGAAATTAAGAATCATTTAACATGTATTAGAACAAGAAGATTTTTTTAGATTACTATTCTTAAGAAAGAACCAAAGGACAGGGCATACCATAAACTTCTTCAGCAAAAATTTACCAAGTAACTTTTAAGACAACAATCCAGCAAATCCTAGAGAGCAAGGAACTCCTAAATTCTCTAGCTATTCACTTTCAGACAAAGAAAACATTTAAGATAACAATTTAGTAATGATTAAAGAGCAGGGAACTCCTAAATTCTTCAATTAGACTTCAAGGGCCTTTAAAGTGACTGTTTAAGATAGACCAAAGGATAGGGAAAACCATAAAATTCTTTAGAAAAACTCTAGTAAGTAACTTCAAAGAAAACCTTGAGAACAAAATTTCAAGTGGAACCAAAGGACAAGGAAAACCATAAACTTCTTTGTCTGGACTCTACTGAGTTAATCTCAAGAAAACAAACTAGGTGGAACTGGAGAGTAGGGAAATCCTAAATTATCCAATTAGGCCCAGCAGAGGAAAACATTTAAATAACAGAAATAAGACATAATTAAGGTGCCTCTAACAAAATATCTTAATTTAAGTTTTCTATTCTGTTATAAGAGAAATTGATGTACAAAATGGAAAACAGAAGGGAACAATTACAAGATCAGAATAACATCACTATCTAACAAAGTTCATGAATCTTGTGAATGTGCTTGTTCTATTGATAACCAGTCCAAAACAACTCGAGAGCTCTAAAGCCAACTTCTTTACAACTCAGAGTCTATGCAGTATTCATCTCAACAACCAACACTAAAAATGAATCATTCATGCAGTATTTATCTACAAAATGAGAAGGTGATCTTGAAGCTAGGGTTTCAGATGTAATTTATTACAGAGTTAATGCATTTTTGACCTTTGAGACCAAGCAAGGCCCAAGGCAAAATATTTAAAACAAACTCACTGTAATAATAACTCCTAACTTCACTATTTGAGCTAACTTTGGAAATATTTGACTTTTAAGGCTTTTTAATAACTTTTGTAATAAATGCTAGGTAGATGAGAAATATCTCTGACTGTCTTAATAAGTGCTGATGTATTTTTTGAAAGAAAACATGCTATAGGTGGAAATATGTTTCTCTGAAGAAGTAAATTCCTTGGGTTTAATCATTTGAATCTGCCTCTTTGCTAATATTCTTTTGAATTGCCCTTTAACCTCTGTTTTAGGCCTCTAAACCCGATTTTCCTTTTAACCTCTGTTTTAGGCCTCCAAACCTGATTTGCCTTTTAACCTCTGTTTTAGGCCTCTCAACCTGTTTTGGATTTATTGTTTGCTTCATCCCTGAGTGGATTTGATCTGGTAACACTGATAAGATAATGAAATTTGCCTCCACATGAATGCAAACTCATCATTTTCATCTTCATCACTTTCACTCTGCATGTTTCTCTGCCATGGTTAATCCATTTGGGCATCATTAGCAACATGAGGTCCCAACATTGTGCCCTCTTCAACCATTTTAGGTTCTCCCACTTTATTCTCATCCAATTTCTCTGTGTTCTAGAGAAGGTAATGTCCTGTGCCGTTAGTAGCATCTTCAAAATATTTTGTAGTTTCCACCATAAAATTAAACTCATATTTTCCACCCTCTCTGGCCACCTTTTTCAAATCTCTGAGTGTCTACAGCTCTTTACAACAATAATCAATGTCGTCTTCTAATTTCTCTATAGCCCTTCAATTTCATTCATTTCTGTCCATTTCACCTCACCTTTTTTCCATATTCCATCAATATTTTCTGATAGATTTTCTTCATGTTTGGCCTTGTGTGCTTCCTCCATGTCATTTTCCTACAAGTAATCAATACTTTGGCACTCAAATGGACTACCAAGTTTATAACCCGTGTCATCTACAATACCAAGTTTTTCCCCTTTCCCTTGCTGTAAATTGTTTTCATTCAGGAGTAGATAGTCTACCTCATCAGTAATTTCTGCTGATAAATCTTCCAACACCTCTACATAGGTGCTAAAATTTGTCCCATTTTTCTCACTTGCAGGTTGTGAACTGAGAAGATAATCCTCCTTGGAAATTTTAGGTCCTTCTTGAATAACCATTTCTCGACATTCTATTACATCTAAGCCAGATTCTAGCAAAGGAAAAGCAGTGCCTGAAACATCCAAGGATTTTGTGGAGCAAGAAAAATGCTTATCATAATCATGCTGTATTGAAGATCCAAAATCCAATGTACTTGACTTATCTAAAGGGCCTACAGAGATAGTTTTGAGACCATCAATGCTTGAGGAACCTGGGGAACATGGGAAAAGAACTTTCCTGCAAGAATACTTCTCCTCAGTTTCTAGAGGTAAACCATGCCTTGAGCTATCTCTGAAGGCTAAAGGGGATTCTTAAGCTAAAATTTTCACTGGTTGACCAATTAGTCCAGTTCTATAAATCACAGACAACATTCACTCCATATTTTTCTTCATCTCTTGGGAACGAGCTGTATAGTTGGACACATCTGGTGTTACACTTCCATAATCTTCACTACTCGATTTACTTCTTTTGTTGATTTGGAATCACTTTTAGGGCTTCTTGGAGGAATTAGGAAGTGTTTTGAACTTTGTTGAATGTTAGAACAAATATTCCTTGTCTAGGTGCACAACGCCACTGTGTGAGCGTGAAACGCTTGTCCAAACGCGCAACGCCTCTCTGCAAGCGTGTAGTACCATCACAAATTACATTGGAAACTCCTGGCAAGGGCGCAACACCAAGGTATAGGCGCAGAACGCCGGTGTAAACGCACAGCGCCTTCACTGTTTGCTTGTGGGAAGGGCACAATGCCAAGGTACAGGCGCATAGTGCCGGTGAAGATGCGCAGTGATAGTGATGCGCAGTGATAGTCCTCTTGGAAATGGTGCAATGCCAAGGTACAAGCATGCAACGTTGGTGCAAACGCGCAGCGTAGGGAAACTTAACACAATTTCGCTCAAAAACTCAAAAAATTTTCCTTGCTGAATGCTCTTGATACTTTGAAAGGAAACAATGGTTTGTTTGAAATGTTTGATGGGCTTTATAGGCAAGTGGATTTTGATCTGACTTTGAAATACCCACTTTTCTGATGTTTGATGTCTTCTTCCTTTTATCATCGATACTCTATGACACCTTTTACATTGCAGGCTTGATCAACTCGGAGCTGGCTTTTATTTTTCTCATTGAGGTTTTAAAAAATGGATTTGACAGCTTGGGAATACATTTATTACATATTATAGCATAAAATTACAATTGGAGAAATTTAAATAAAATTACATAAGTGAATTTTTATCAAAATGTCATTTTGATAAAAAGTCCTGAAACTAAAAATACAATCCTTAAAACATAATAAATATACCATGATGATCATAATAAATCTTTCTCATATGTGTGCTGACCTCATTGTAATGAAAAGATGACCTTGAAAAATGAAAAAACCCTAATGACCTAATGGGATTGCTTTTTGACCTGATTTTGAATGAATTTTGACTTAAAAACTTTCAAGTGAAAAGAGCATTTCAAAAAGTGCTATTATGCTCAAGGGGACATGGGAATGAGTTAGCAATAAGAAATATTATAGGGAGGATGGAGTTTCTTGACAAGGACAACTACCAGCGGAACAATTCAAATCACGAACTAATGGAATGATGAAAAATTTATTCAGTATGAGACACCTAAGATGCACATGCAAATGTGTTTTGATCCCCGGTGGAAGTATGCAAAGACTAACACTAACAGAAGTAAAATAAAGTGATAAATGTGAGGGGGTTGATGGGACCTTTAGTGGGAAAAATGGGGAAATGAGGTTTTAGGTAGGAAAGAAGGATGAAACTAAGAGACATAAGCCCATAATGAGTCTTTTAAGAGAAACAAGGTGACTTTGAGATGACAAACTGAGAGATAGGGAAAAAGGTTTTATGAAGATAATGAAGGCAATGATATTTCTAAAGATAGATGATAAGCAAAGAATGCTATCTTTAGCTGATTGTAATAAATCCATAGTCACCTAGTGAATCTGTAGAATATAGGAGGATAACACCATTAACATCATTGATGGTTTCTATCATGTTTGCTAACAACTTACATCATCGAACAATAATCAGATGGTGTATACCATGTTTGACCTCAGCTCATTGATTCATGTGGTTAGAATCATACATTGGTTGGTTGTGTGAAGAAGATAGAAGACCCCTGATCTAGTTTCATCCATTCGGGCTGCGATTTTAGGAGTTATACACAGATCACAATGTATAATGGCTGTGATCATTTAGACAATGTTCACCCATAGGTTGCATCACTATGGTTGTGGAAATCGTTCACCTAAAATTTGCATCACTATGGTCAACGTTGATCACCTACAGGTTGTTCCCATTTTCACCTGCGTTGATTCTAGAAATTCAGGAAAAAGAGAGAATTTATAGAAGCTTCCTCTTCTATAAGCTTCCAGAATTTGTTACAACCATTTACCATTGATTAAACATTCAGATCCTATCTCATCCTTCTTTGGAGTTTCCATCCCTTATCCTTTGATCCCATCCTCCCATCAAAGGTGGATCTAAAACCTTAGATTGATAGTTGGATAAGAACTCCCAACTTATCGGACTAATCTATATATTTACTACCTTGCACATGCAAGGGGTTGGATTTTGGAGGGTGATTCTACCCTTATGCTACTGAGCCGATAGTTTAAGATTCCATGCATTTAGGGTGATTGGAGGTGCATATTATGATAAGGAAAGGACAAGTTAACAACATGGAGGAGCTCTTCTACAAGATCAACACCTATTTATGGTTGTAATCCCCTTCCACTTATATTAATGCAAGGAGTTCTATGTTTTCCTATATGTGATGTCATTATTTCACTTATTTAAATACCATTTTGATCTATTTAATAGAGTATTTAGATGATACTACATAGATATCATAGTTTCTTGGCTTGTGTTATCTGACTATGCAAGTTCTAATTTTGGAAGTCAGAGAATTCAAGTTGAAGAAGGAACAAAGCGTGTGACAGATTCCAAGTAGGCTTCATTTCATAATCTATTTACTTTAAGAAAAGCATCGGGTTTCTTGTTTCTATGTTGTTCTAGGTTGGTCATCGAACCTAAGGGAGATACTTTTGTCTGCAATCATAAATATCACATAACACCAAGGAAAAGGAGGAGTTGAAAGGTGTAAAAGTGCCCCCTTTTGAATTCATTTCCATCTCATATTTGTTGGTGATGTGATTATGTTCGGTGTGAGATCTTATCAATAATTTTTTATTCTAAAAGGAATCATAGATCTCAGTTGTGTTGCTACATGAATGGAAATCAATATGGAAAAGTCATGTCTACTTTATCATTTTTCACGGGATGATTTATAAGATAAGCTGAACTCATCAGAGCTTTTCTATTGTAAACACCCATATGAAGGAATGAAGTAATCGGGTTTTGTTCTAAATCCTGGTGCGTACTCCTTTGGGGGTTAGCTTTGGTTATATAAAAATACAGAAACTTAGATTTCACTTCAGGTTAACAGATGGTTGTTGCGAGGGGGGGGGGGATCTAGTTATCTCGAAAGCAACATTGGAAAGTAAACTAGTGTACTGGACTTCAAAAAAAAGGTTCCAAAAGGGATCATCCCTAAAATATGAAAGGATGGTATCCATTTCCTTTCGAAAAGTGATAAGTAATGAGAGGACATTCCTCTTGTCAAGTGGTCTAGGATTCCCAACCCAACAAATTGGGGGTCGAGGCATCAAGAATATTTATCTCTTTAGTCAAGCCTTGGTTTTTAAAAATATTTGGAGCCTCACCTACATCATATCTATTTAGGTAAGGGTTATAGCCTCAAATTATTTTGGTGACCTTTCAATTGAAGAATGGTTTCACTCTCCTTAGAAATTTATAAGGAACAATTTAATTGTGTGGAAAGAATTCATGGATGTATTTCCTCTTGTCAACTCCTGGATTGTCTAGCATTTGGGAAATGGTAAGAAGGTAAGCCTTAGTAAGGATCGATGGCTAGGTGCTACCAAAATATTCAAGCTATTTGAGGCCCTCATAAAGAGGTGGCATGATCAAGGTATGTTCTCACTCTAGGATGTAAAATCTTCATATCATAATTAGATTGATAGAACGGGGTGGAAATTTGAAACAAATTTGGATCTAGAATACTACCACACTGAGGAATGGAACATATATATTGGTGATATAGGTTATAATTTTGTAAAGTTGGTTAAAGAGAAGGATGATGCTCTTTGTTGGTCCAAAAAAACTTTACTATAATTTTCACTATAGAAATTACTTACAAAGATTAGGTTGAAGTGAATTTTCTTGGAGATAAGTTATGGTGGCATTATAGTGTTTGGAAGATCCACGCACCTTTGAAGACCAAAATTATGTTATGGTTAGCCATAAACAATATATTTTTGACTTGAGATAATGGTTTGAAAAGAGGTTGGGTCGGCCCCAATAGGTTCACTTTATGCAAGAAGGATTCATAATCAATTCTTCACTATAACACCATCCTCCCACACATACCCAAGGTAACTGGTCCACCAGGGTATATGCGACGAAGAGTTACTATGATATGATTATACCTCCTAGATCACCTTAAGGAAGTGGAACTGAAAACACCAACTCTTTACATACCTCCTTTAAGTGCTACAGGACTCCAGGAGCTAACCAACCAATCAAGGTGCCCAAACCCTAAGTTAACTTAGCTTCTCACTGAACTAGACCCCTAGTCACTCCCATGACAAGCCCTCTTAGTGTTTGTAACCCTCCAGTCGCTCTCATAAGAAGGAATCCATGCTAATGTGGCCTTTTTTCAAGAAATTATGTACCAACGACCCTAAATTCTGACCCACTTTTTCAAGGCAAAGACTCAGGCCTCTTCCGAGAACTTCATAAAACTTCTAGAAATGATAAATAACATGAAACAAGGCTACTAATGAAAAAATTTCAACAAGGAATTAACCTGACCCCTACCAGCCATGAAAGGCATCCTGTCAAACATATCATCAACATGTAATGTACAGGTCCTAAATACACATATGAACATAGGGGTCTCATACTTATATGAGATTCGTTAAGAAGGCCTGATGCTTTCTCACAATAGCTGCATTATCATATATTAGGTATTAAATTCATTAACATTTCATTTACTAATCAAAACATGATGAGAGCCATGACTAAGATCTATCATAAACCCATGTTTATAACCATCATATAACCAACATAATAACAATTATAGAATAACCATTAAAGCCACATAATAACAAGTACATTTACACATAGAAAAAAAGAGGAAAAGAGCTCTTATTAACATATGCAAAAGCCAACAAATCCAGGGACTTTCATGTACCACTCGACCATAGATTGGGTTGAACCAAATATTTCTTTCATCCAATCACCCCCATTCAATATTCGAAGCATGAATGTGGGACTCACAACAAAACCAATTGGGGCTTCCTCAAGCTTTACCATATATCCCACCAATATCGGTCAATGATTCCTAGGACCGAAACCATTATCTATACAACCAGGCTTTACCACAATCCCACCAAGGGATTCCAAGGCCCAAACAAGAAACATACACTACCAGGCTTTACCACAATCCCACCATATACCGGTCCAAGGATCACTAGGCCTATATAATCATGGATTCCTCTAGATATATCCACCTAAAACGTAAGGATTTTTTCTATATCCACCCTTTAGGATTTATCGTATACCTCATCATTCACCAATCGAAGATTCCTAGGCCTTGTGATTTCTCCGAGACCACCCCACTCAATTTTGAAAACTTTCAACAATCCAACTCAACCAAATAATAGAAACCCATCACACTGTGGCTATCCGGAAATGGCAAGGGAAGGCTAAAAACCACTGTCACACCTAGGAAAACCCATGCTAATGACAATATTAAGAGAACCAAAAACACACATGCATATACCATGCATGAAAAAACTAGAAAAGAAATCATACATGCAACTCAATACCTGCAAGTAATCCCATTGTAGCCACTTGATACTGCTCTTCCTTGCTTTATCTTTGCTTCCCTTTGCTTTCTTGTCCTTCCTTCCTCCAATGCTAGAGTGCTCCAAGATTTCTCTAAGTGTGCAAGAGTATGAGAGGGTAGAGAGAATAGAGAGAGAGAGATCCAAGCTAAAACTGACAAATGGTTGTGACCTGATCCTTAGAATTAGTTTTATGAATGAGGCCTCTATTTTCTTCAATTTCCATTATTTTTCCTCCATTTTCCTCCTCACATGCAATCTGGGACCTTTCACCTTCCTTTTCTCCTAATTTCCATTATTTTCATAAATAAAATGCCAATTAATGCCAGTTTTCCTTTTCCATTGCCTTTGACAATTTCCTCTTAGCCATAATAAACCAAATGAACACCCACTAAGGTGTTTTGGCCAATATTCAACTTGGAATACATGTCCCATGACCTTGCTTATTATTTTCCTTTATTAAATTTATTACATGAAATTTTAACCCGGGGTTGTTACAGACCCCTCCCCATTAGGGGAACACCATCCTCATTGTTCAATGACACCTACAACTACAAATACTACTGAGAATAAAAACATAGTGCCCATGGATATTTATAACTTAGCTTGATACAATATTTACAATGATCAACCTGTTGAAAAGCAAACAAACTTAACAAAATAACAACATGACAACCATACTGCTTATTGGAGCTTTATAACACAACTCATGGCGGTATGTATATCCATATACATATATACATATACCAAAACTTCTTTGCCTCAACCAACAAACAAGGAAGGATACATAGCCCGAAAATGATCAACCATCTCCCATGTAGCTTCATCGGGCCTAAAGTGCTTACACTACACTTTAACCTGCTCAATTGCTCAGTTATAGAGCATGAGCATCTTTCTTTAAAAAATACACCGAGGTTCTGGTTTGAATTCTCCTTCTGGTTCCACCTACAATACAGACCAATCAATCACATGATCACCATCTTTTACACACTTCTAAGTGTTGAGAAATCTAGGGGGAAACAAGTGTAGGTGATTTCTCTCATTGATAACTGCTTGTGATATATTTTTATTTTTTCTTTATTTGATTCTTCTTTCCTTTATTATAATTAGTGTTCTCTATCATCAAACAACTACAAAAACATAAAGGACAATGAGACAATAGGACACAAGATGTAGGCGATCAACCAGGGCCAAAACCTCTCCAAATTGAAAGGAAAAACCATCATAATTCTTTCTCTTCTTATATACCTTCAATTGAAAAATTGAAATTTCTTGGACCCTTGACCAAGACCTTCCAATACCAAGTCAAACCTTGATTTTAACAACTTCTGCAAATTCCAACTTCCAATAATTTCTTCTGCAATTTCGACTTGTCCAAATTCTTCTGTAACTTTGACCTACCCAACAACTTCTTCTGTAATTTTGAGCTACCCAAAAACTTCTTCTGTAACTTCAACTTACCCAATAAATTCTTCTGCAGCTTCAACTTTCCCAACAACTTCTTCTGTAGAAACCCTAACCCTTTCTTGTGTGAGAAACAATGGTGTATTCCTGCTCCTATCTTCTTTTCTTTGACAAATTATCTTTCCTAAAGAATTCAAATTCCAAAATAGCTCTTCTTGATGACCTATCTTCACTTTTTCAACTCTTCTTTATTGCAACAACATAAACCCTAATTCCTTCACGCATGTGGAGAGAAGTAGCCCAGAAACAACCCTAGAAACTCAATTTTCTCTTCCTCCTTCATTTTCTTCTTCTTCGAATTCCTTTTCTTTGTTGTGATCGAACTTGAGTGTGAGTGATGTGTGTCTCAAATGAGGTCAAAGTATTATTTTTATAGGCTTCTTAATGGGTCAAATTTCTCCTTTAGGCTGACTTGTCTCTTCATGTAGGCCGACTTGATCTTTTTGCTATTACGGGGACTTGGAGGGTCTTTTGACTCAATAAAATTTTCTTTTACAATATGTAACATTCCCAAATGGGTCTTTAATACATGACAATGATTCAATGTATTTATGACAAACCTAGAAGCACTCAATGGGTGCTTGACCTATAAAAGAAATCCTCTTGAGCATGAAACCCATGCCTCAAGACTCACAATAATAAATTATTTTTCTCTTTTCATTAAATACATAAAATCATGATTACATGTCATAATGAAGACCGACCCTAGTTACATATTTCAACACTAAGAAATGAAACATGGAAAACATCATTTAGGCTACTGGTCCAATCTTCTCAAGGATCTTGAAAGGTCCACAATACCAAGGTGACAACTTCACACATGACCCAATCCTCAAGGAGATGTTCTTGGGCTTGATGCGCAAGTACACATGTTCCCAACCTGAATTCATTAAACAACCTGTGCTAATCTGCATAAGTTTTCTACCTATCGTATGCTGCCTTTAGATTGTCCTTGATAACCTGAATTTCCCATTCCATCTTTGACCACATGTACGATCCTATCAACACCCTATTGACGGGATCACTCCAATTGATGGGAGTATTACAACTCCACCCACAAATTGCCTCAAACAGACTCATCCTCATAGACTCTTGATATCCATTGTTGTAATCAAACTCAACCAGTGGAAGATACTCTTCCCACTTCCACTGCTGATGCATCACATACACCCTCAACATGTCCTTTAGTATCATGTTGATCTTGTTTTTTTGTTCATCTACCTCTGGATGATAAGTTGTTTTGAAGGGAAAGTCTGTACCAAAACCTGGAAATAACTTTTTCCAAAACTTGGAAGTGAACTTAGCATCCCCGTCTGATACAATATTATTTGGAACACCATGCAACTTCACTATCTCTTTGATGAAGACTTGTGCTATATCACTTGCTGAATAAGTAGACTTCACTGGAATGAAGTGTGCTACCTTTTTCAACGTGTCCAACATAACCATGATGGAATCATGTTGTCTAGATGTCCTCAGAAAACTTGTAATGAAATCCATTCAAATGACCTCAAATTTCCACTCTGTAATCAAAATTGGCTGTATTAATCCACTTGGATGCTTAGACTCTACTTTTACCTATTTACAATCCAAGCATCTAGCTACAAAATGTGCCACTTACTTTTTCATATTCGGCCAATAGTAGAACTTATTCATTGTCGTCAATGTCTTCTAGTATCCTGGGTGACCTGGATATGACTTAGAATGAAATTACACCAAGATAAGTTTCTTGAGTTCATTTTTGTCTGACACATAGATCCTGTCCCTAAATATGATCACACCATCTATTGTGAGACGATAGTCCACATCCTGATCACCTGTACCCTGCTGCTGTTTCCTGTGCCTAAGATACCTATACCTATCATCCTATTGACTTGCCTATAAGATCTTCTCCTGTAAATCTGTCCCATATGAACTCATAACTGCAATGTGATTTACTTGTAGTCTTATGATAAGAGCATCTGCAACCCTCTTTTCCTCTCCCTTAATGTACCTTATCTCGAAATCAAACACATTGATTGTGGAAAACCATCTAGCTTGTATGACATTAAGATTCAGTTGGTCAAACAAGTATCTCAATCCACTTTGATCACTTATTAGTACAACTCTCCTGCCAAGAAGATAATGCCTCCATATATTCAATGTATGGATGATCGCTACTAAATTAAGATCATGCATAACATAATTTTTCTTGTGTTCATTCAATTTCATTGATTCATAACATACCACCTGTCCCTCCTGCATCAGGACTCCACCAAATCCTATCTTGCAAGCATCTATACATACCACAAACTCTTTATCCAAATTTGAAATCTTTAGAATTGGAGCATTTGTCAAAAATTGTTTCAACTGCTCAAAACTTGTTGCACATTCTTTTCCACTATAGTGATGTGATAGGATATGAAATACCTGAGAAGTTCCTAATGAACCTCTTGTATTACCCTCCTAACCCCATAAATTACCTTACCTCATCCACATTATTAGGAGCTTCACATTCAATGATAACTCTGATCTTTTCCAGATCCACTGTTATGCCTTCCTTGGAAACAACATGTCCCAAGTAATGTACCTCTATTTGAAAGAAACTTCATTTGCTAAGCTTGGAATATAATTGATGTTCTATTAGAAATCTCAACAATGCTACTAAGTTTTCAACATACTCTTCCTCATTCTTAGAATATATCAATATATCATCAATGAACACAATAAAAAAATTGTCCAAATATTGACTCAACAGAATATTCATCAAACACATAAAAGTAGTTACATCATTAGTAAAGCCAAAGGGAACTAAAAAAAACTCATAATGCCCATACTTGTTTCGGAAATAATTCTTGTAAATATCCTCTTCTTTGATGCGTGCATGAAGGTATCATGATCTCATATCAATCTTTGAGAACACTACTGCTTCATTCCACTAGTCAAATAGATCATTAATCCTTGACAACAAATACATGTTCTTGATAGTTAAATTTCAACTTCCTGTAATCAATACACAAACTGAGAGTACCATCCTTCTTCTTTATGAACAACATTGGTGCACCCCAAGGTGATACACTTGGCCTAATGCATCCCTTTTCAACCATTTCCTTTAACTGCAACTTCAGTTCTACCCACTCTGTAGTGCTCATCTTGTATGGTGCCTTTGATGTTGGTGTTGCCTCTAGTACCAACCTAATAGAAATGTCCACTTCCCTGTGAGGTGGAAACTATGAAATATCCACGGGAAATACATCCTAAAACTGTTGTAAAAATGGGTACCTGCTCAATAATTCACATCCTCAATATCCTTACCTTTATCACTGGAAATATGTACTGAAAATAAGACACACCCTTTCTGGAGGCTACGCTTTTCTTGCATAGTTTCCACCATTCTAACTGATGTTATATTATTCTTACCCTACAAGATTCTTTGTTATATATTTTCATCCAAGCACTCAATGGCATTACCATAACAGTCCACCTTGGTTCTATGAAGATACAACCATTCCATACTCAAAAACATACTATATGATCCCAATGGAAGCACATTCAAATGCAATGATGTAGGCATACCATTCAACTCAAATGCACAAGATCTTACCCACTGATGGACTCTTTTCTTTGTACCTGTAACCAACTATACTAACCAAGATTATGCATGAACTTCTTTTTTCAAACCACACTTATCGACCACGTCAAGATTAACATAACTATAATTATATCCAGGGTCAATCAAAAAAAAAAAAAAAACTTGATTACAAAGCTGACCATCCATCTTGATAATAGATGCCTAGTGATCCTCTTGCTTGTTATCTAATGTTTCATAGATTCTTGGAATTCTCTGCCCAACATCCCCAACTATTTGCGCATCCTATGCACTGTATATCTGATGCCTACCACCTTGATTCTGCGGAATATCCTTCTTAAGATGCTCCTTACCACATGTCCAACACTACAACTATCTCCTAAAATAACCTTCGTTATTCTATTCTATAGGTAGAGGTCCATTAAACTTATTGTAAGGCACAAATTCTTTTTCTCACCTGCATCCTGAGACTTATTATTTTCGGTTTCCATTTACCTTTAGTCTTGTATTTCCCTTTCCAACTTACTTGAGATTTTGTCTTACGCTTTGAATGCTCATAAAAATGTTTCCACTTCCCAATGAATTCTTCAAGTGATTGAGGCTTATTATACTCAATCCGATCTTTAAATGCTAATGGTAATCCACTGAAAAATATCTAAAATTTGGCTTTCTCATCCTTAAGATACAATAGATACCTCAACAACTCCAAGAACTTAGTCATATACTCCTCATATTTCATCGATCCCGTCTTTATCTCATAGAATTACTTGACTCTACTGTCATAGTACCTCTCTAACAAGTATTTATTCTAGAAGAGTCTCTTGAATTCATGCCAAGTTAAATCTTCTGTCTTGATGTGTCTAAACCTATTTACATCTTCCCACCAGATGTCTACTTTTCCTTTCAGGCTGAAGATAACTATTATGGCTTTCATGTTCTCTGTGTAATCATGCATCGCAAAGAACTTCTTCATCCTGAATAACCATGCCTCTACATCTTACGAATTCTTCAAATATCCATCAAATGTAGGTGGCTTAGATTTATTAAATGAATATGGAAAATATCCCCTATCATTCATACGAGAATGATGATAACGATGCTGAACCATGTTACATGTCGTAACTAGAACTAGAATAGAGCCTATGTCCATCACCTCTCCTATCTAGCATATCCAAGACCCTGCCATGTCAGATCGTGTCATCTTTATCCGACCTGTGTCTACTATGATACCTACTTCCATATGCCACATTAGTCCTATCCTCCTACCCATGACTAATCCTAAGCAGTCCCTATCTATGCAAATATGACAAACTATGAAGGACAATTACATTGACCTATTCCTATTTCTCCTGTGCGTGAATGATTTTGTCATTATATTCTTTGAAACATCTTATTTTTGCCTTCAAAATTCTCAATGTGTCTTCTATGTCAGGAGAGTTCCCATCACCATGTTGCTAATATGATCTATATGGAGAATCTCTTGAACTTTAGTCTACCATCTTGCTAGTCATATTTTATCTTCTTCCTACAAGTATGTCATGTCAACTAAACAAAAATATAAAAATAATCAACATACCTCAGTATAGTTCAAGGGAGGATATCTCACTGCAAGATCAACCAAATTAGCATGATACATGTTTAATCACAATCGTAAAAATATATCGACATGATCTTAACCATTATCCAGTTACCATGCATGACAATACCAACTACATACCATGACCTTATGCATGACAACCATAACCCTAAAAATGCATGCATAAAAACATATAGACAATGACATGCATAACCAACATGCACTCATGGCGACCACATTCCAACAAGAATACCATCAACTTTCACTTGATAATGCAACTATAACAATGACCACCACTGTGCATACACAAGAAGCACATAAACCACAAGCATAATGAACAGATATTCCACTGACATGTATGCATGACAAACACATTTCACCCTTCCAGTCCAAGGGGTGAACCATGCTCTGATACCACTCTATAACACCCTCCTCCCACACTTACCTAAGCTAACCAGTCCAATGGGGTAAATATGTGATTAAGAGTTAGTATGATATGATTCGACCTCCTATATAAAATTAAGGAAGTGGAATCGATGAACCAACACTTTACAGACCTCCCTCAGTTGCTACAGAACCCCCAAGAGCTAACGAACCACTCCAGGTGCCCAAATCCTGAGTTAACTTAGCTTCTCACTGAACTAGACCCCTAGTCAGTCCCATTACAAGCCCTCTAAGTGACTGTAACCCTCTAGCCACTCCCACAATAAGGAATCCATGTGACTACAAACTTTTTCAGGTAATTATGTGCTAGCGACACCGAATTATGAGAAATTTTTTCAGGGCTAGGACTCAAGCCTTTGCCTAAAAATTCATGAAACTTTTAGAAATGATAAATAACCTTGAAACAAGGCTACTAATGAAAAAAATTGAACAAGTACTTGACGTGACCCGTACCAACAATGACAGACATTCCGTCAAATGTATATTAAACATGTAATGTACAGGTCCTAAATAAACATATGAACATAGGGGTCTCATACTTATCTCAGATTCGTCAAGAAGGTCTGATGAATTCTCACAATAGATGCGTTATAATCTATTAGGTCATACATTCATTAAAATTTCATTTACTAATAAAAACATGATGAGAGCCATGACTAAGACTTTTAATAAACCCATGCTTATAACCAATTTATAACCAACAAAACCATAATGATAGAACAACCATTAAAGCCACATAATAACAAGTACATTTACACATAGAACACAAGAGGAAAATAGCTCTTATTAACATATGAAAAAGCCTACCAATCCTGGGACTTCCACGTACCACCTGACGATAGATTCGGTTGAACCAAATCTTTATTTCATCCAATCACCCCCGTGCCATATTCCAAGCATGAATGTGGGACTCACGAAAAAACCAACCAGGGCCTCCTCAAGATTTATCGTATATCCCTCCAATATCGGTCAAGGATTGCTAGGCCCTAAAACATCCTCTATACAACCAAGCTTTACCACAATCCCGCCAAGGGATTCCTAGGCCCAAACAAGAAACATACACTTCCATGCTTTACCACAATCCCACCATATACTGTTCCAGAGATCATTAGGCCTATACAAGCATGGATGACTCCAGATCTCTTCACCTAAACTATGAGGAATTTGTCAGTCTCCACCCTCTAGGATTTATCGTATATCCCACCATTCACCAATCAAGGGTTCTTAGGCCTAACAAGGGTATACACAACTAGGATTTACCGCAATCCCACCTTTACCGGTCCAAGGATTCCTAGGCCTTGTGATTTCTCCGAGACCACTCCACTTAGTTTAGAAAGATTCCGAAAATCCAACTCAACCAAGTAATAGAAACCCATCACACCATGGCTATCTGAAAATGACAAGGAAAGTCTGAAAACCACTTCCACACCTAAAAAAACCCATGACAACAAGAGAATAAAAAACACACATACATATACCATGCATGCCAAAAATAGGAAGGAAATCCTACATGCAACTCGATACCTGCAAGTAATCCGTTGTATCCACTTGATCCTACTCTTCCTTGCTTGATATTTTCTTCCTTTTGCTTTCTTGTCCTTCCTTTGCCTTCATTATTCCAAGGCTAGAGTGCTCCAAGAATTCTCTAAGTGCGATCTGTAAACTGCCGTGGACATTGCACTCAACAATTCATCACAACGAATATAATAATATTATATTAAAAATTTGAAAATTCTACACTATAATTGTTTATTAATTTAAGATATGTGGATTTAATTGTAATTAGTGCATGAATGCGAATGGAAATTATGCAGAAAATTAGAGAAATACAAAATAAGTACACACACACAAGACACAAGATATTCTCTCTATGAAACCCTTTCGGGATAAAACCCAGCTGGAAGGTGAGGCCGCTTCGCTCTTTTTCTCTGTCTGGAAATATAGTTGCAGCTACAAAAAAGTAATGCCTATGGCCAGTGGGATACTACAATGCATACATCCTCTTTGTGTTCTCTACCTCCTATCTCTCCTGGATATCTTTGCTCAAATACGGAACAAAATGCTTTTGAAAGAATGGAATGCCTCTTCCTCCTAGTGGTTTGGTTATAACACAACCCAATAGCCTACTAGTGGTTAATTTTAACTACATCAAATCTTAACTAGAGTTAAAATATAGAATCTTCTAGAGTATTTTACATCAAAAACATGTGGCTAGCCCCTTTTACATAAGTAATGGGGGCTGACGTGACATCTTCCCAAACTATAGGTGTGAAAACAAGAAGGTCAACTTTTGAGTGGCATAAATTTTGCATACAGACTCCGATTAACACACTTCTTGCGCCATTGGAAAGATCTCCGTGTGTAGAATTACATAATAAGGTTTGGTGCCATAGTGACAAAGTTTTACCCCCAAAAAACGTTGTTTGATGCCTTGAAATGCTCTCGAAAGGTTTCAGTCCCTGTTTCGCCAAACTGGGTTCCGATGGTAAAAATTGTCCCGTGATCTTATTCCCCCACTTTTTCAACTCCAAATGCATAGAGAAGGATGAAAAAAAATATAATGATCTAATTTGGATCATACCTTCCAATTTTTGGAGGCTTTTGGTCCCCAAAATATTTTACTAAATGAGGTGAGGAAAAATTTCCTCCTTCTCTGTGGTGTACCATTTTGCTTTGCTTGGAAGTTGTCCCTTCAACCCAATCTGTCAAAGGTCATGCTGCCCTTGTATTGTAGTTGTGGACCTCTTCTACAAAACTATATATTCTGTCAACTCTGCCTGAGTGTCTGGTGCCAAATCCTCCACAAAAGGTAGGACATTTGCCTCTTCCTGATCTAACATGGAATGCTTATAAAGTTTCAAATTATCTACATTCAAAGCTGAGTAAATGCACATATATGGTGGTAAATTGAGTCAATAGAAATTATTACCCACCTTTTCCAGTATCTCAAATGGACCATACCTTAGAGCCTTGATTTTCTTACCAGGCCCCTGCAACCTCTCCTTGTTCAACTGTAGCCATACTCTGTCTCCCACCTTGAATGATTTCTCTGTTTTGTGCAGATCATGCCTGACCTTATAATTCACTTGTGACTTCTACAATGTTTCTTGTACCTGTAGATGTACCTGCCTTATCTTCTCTATAAAATTTTCAACCCTCAAATCATCTCCTATAAGATCTTCCCTCACTCCTCCTTGCTCCCCATATGCAATATCCAAAGGTGAAGGTGGAAAATATCCAAAACAAGTTTCAAATGGGGACTTTCCTGTAGAAGTGTGGAGTACTATGTTATAAGAATATTGTATATATACTGAATTTTCATCCCAAGTATTTGAATGATTTTGGTTGTTTCCCCTCAGAATCTACACCAAATTCCCGTTGAGTACTTCTGTATTCCCATTTGTCTATGGATGGAATGTTGTAGATCTCTTCAACTTTGTTTCCATCTTCTACAATAATGTAGTTCAGAATGCACTAAGAAATGATGTGTCCCTGTCTGAAATGATGCTCCTTGGTATCCCAAAGTGCACCCAGACGTGTCCAAGGAACAAGTTTGTTTCTTGTTGTCCACTGATGGTCTTTTTATAGGGCATTAGAACACACATCTTGCTGAACCTGTCAACTACCACAAACATGTAGTCATGTCTCTACCTGGTTGTCGGTAAAACTCCCATAGATTCCATGTAAATGATTTCCCTAGGACGAGTAGGTATAAGTAATGGATGATATAGACCTAGTTACATGTTTCTAGGCTTGATGGTAAAACAAAGCATGCATCCTCTTATAAACCTAGGTACCTTCTCTTTCATCTTAGGCCAATACACATACCTCTGCAAGTTACCCATGGTCTTCCCTACACCAAAGTTCCCTACAACCTTGGAGGTGTGAGCCTCTCTAATAAACTACAAACGCTCACCTTTAGGAACACATAGCTTATCCAACCCATCGGGTTACCCATCCTGGAGATGATAGTCAATGGTGTTGTTGCCATTGTGCACATGAATTTGATTTTGCAACTATTGATACACCTCCTTGAAGTCCTCATATCTAAATATGCCTCTATGTATGAATCATGGGTGAATGGTTCCATATGCATAAGAGTCCCCAAATATATAATATTTGATGTGGGTGGCCTTGAAATAATATCGAAAAACTTGTTGGTGTTGCCCTTATTATACTTGATCAACAAATGAAACTGTTGTAAAAACCCCATCCACTTGTAATTCCTGGTTTGCTGTAGCTTACTCCAGGCCTGCAAGTAATGTAACGATTGGTGATCTGTGTGGATTACTGTCTCCTTTCCCATCAGGTAGTGCTTCCACTTCTTCATAGCTTTCACCATGGCATATAGCTCCTTAATGTAGGCAGGGTAGTTAATAACTACCCCATGAAATACTTCATTACCAGGTACCAAACAAGCCTTCCTCCTTGCATCAAGAAAACTCCCATAGCATACCCACTCACATCTGTCTCCACTTTAAAGGGACACTGCAAGTTTGGTAATGCCAAAAGTGGTGCTTGATTGATCTTCTTCTTCAGCTCCTTGAAAGCCTTCTGCAGACATTTTCCCCATTGAAAACTCTTTCCACTTGATGTTATGGTGTGGAGCGGTGCTGCTACCATTAATGTGATGGTGTGGAGTGGTGAGCCTATTAATTTACTCAGGTACTGTGCTGCCCCAATGAAACTCCTAACCTTATAAACATTAGTAGGCACCGACCTTTTCATGATGGCATCCATCTTCGAAGGATCTATATTCAAATCTCTTCCACCAATCACATACCCTAGATACACCAAATACTACTGCCAAACTCACATTTCCTGAGATTTGCTAGCAGTTGGTGCTTCTTCAATGTTTCCAGCACCTGTGTCAAATGTGAAATATGCTCCTCCAAGCTAGAACTATATACTAGTATATCATCCATATATACAATAAGAAATGAATCTATAAAAGGGCACAATATATCATTCATTCATATCATAAATGTAGTTGGTGCATTACATAGGCCAAATGGCATAACTAACCACTCATACAAACCTTGCGTGGTTTTGAAGGTGGTTTCCATGTATCTTCTTCTTTGACTCAAATATGGTGATATATAGACTTCAAGTCTAGCTTGGTGAAATACTCTTCTTGTTGCAAATGATCTAGTATATCGTGTATCTTGGATAGGAGGTATCTATTCTTGAGCGCGATTTGTTCAACTCCATGTAATTTATACACATCTGCCAAGTCCCATCCTTCTTTGGAACAATTATGATGGGTGACCTACATGGTGATGTACTTGGTTGAATGACACCCTGTTCCAGCAGCTGCTACAATTGTTTCTTCACCTCACTTGCTCCTATAACATATTGCCTGTACAACCCAATATTTTGCAATGGGGATTCTGGCAATAGCTGGATCTCGTGCTCCACTTCTCTCTTAGGTGGTAACCCTTTAGGCTCTCGGAACACATCCTTGTATTCCTGTAAAAAATCCTCCAATTGTTGTTTATGTTTCTTATTACACCCCTCCAGGGATGCCTTGCCTCTTATTGACTCCTCTTCAGAATTAATTTCTCTTAAAAACAATAAAGCATACTTCTTGCTGGAACTGATAAATTTCTTGGATTGGTTGGCACTTTCCAGTGAAATTTTTGACTTTCCGTTGTGAGCGTTGATGATACGATTTTCCATCGTTGATGAGCCGATACTGGTCAGCTCTCCTCTTGAATATTGCATCACACATGTAATATGTATGGACTCCCAAACCTGACTCCACATACTTCAAGGGGAACCACATCCATATCTACTTCATCAATAAAATCAAAATTGACAACAAATCTAATTTTGCACTATTTTTTTACCTTCAACTTTGCATCCTTATTTACCCATCCCAGTGGATATGGGTTTGGATGATCACGAAATTCCGACCCCAAATTATTGACCAGATTTGCTGCAATGAGATTCACCTACGATCTCGAGTAAAAAAAAGCATCAATATTTGTCTTCTTAACCTGTATCTTTATATGGAAGAGTTTGGATGATTTATTTCTTTTCTTTTTGCTGAAGGCTACTTAGATTCACCTCATTTTGCATTGATGTACATATAATCTTCTCATCCATGTCCAAGTTGCTTTCAAATTGGTTGCTCAAAACAGTGGCCATGCGATTCTTCTTCTTATTATCTTTCTTCTTGTTCTCCAGGTTTAGCTCTGGATGCACTTTCCAACACTTATCCTCTGTATGGCCATCAATGTTGTAGTGGTTGCAGTGGTTGATAGTATCTTTTCACTGATGTGCTTTGTTTACCATATTTTTATCTTCTCCCATTTTTTTCTTCTTCTTCCCCTCCTTAGAAGATTCATATTGCTCCTTCTGATTTGATCCACTTTATTGCACTCTTTTCAGGCCTATGTTCTCTAGGTAATGTGCCTGTACACAAGCCTCGTCAACTTTCTCACGTAGATGGCAGTGCAGACCCCCCAAATACTTGAGGAGTACATATAGGTTCTTTGAAAGATACATAATATTATAGCCATATTTATAAATTCTATGGTGTACTCCTGCACGCTTTGGCATAAATTTTTCCTGAATTAATGCCACTGAATCCACTGGTCCTCCATGTACCCAATGGGATAAAAATGTGAGTTAATGATGGTTTTGAAATCCTCCCACTTAGTCAGTGGAAGTTCTCCATCCAACCTCAGGGTTTCTGTGTGGCTCTCCCACCAAGTCTGTTATAGGCCAATTTTGGCATCATCCCTAAGAATAGTATGAATAGGGTATATCATCCCCTAATTCAATACAAACAGGGTCTATCATCCCCTAATTCAGTCGCTACATTCCGTAGAGAAGTCATTCCATTGATGGCTTTAATTCATGAGAATTCCAATGTTTGAAGTATAGTTAGAATGACCCATTGACTCATCAAAACTCCTCTGAATGGGCCTAAGTGTGTTGCAAAGAACTTACCCCCAAGCAAGGGTGCTCTGCAAATAAATTCCCGACACTTAAGGGTGCGTTGGTCTCCTGGGAGTGAAATCATCATTGTTCCAGGAATATCCACATGTCTAATGCCTTCTAGAAGAGATCATAGGTGTCATACTTCAAATACATGTGTTCATACATCACCATTGAACCTGGAAACATGTCTCATATATTATTAGAAAGAAATTCAATATCATTTATTGATAAACTACCTAAAATTTCCCTATAAATTGAGCACTCATCAAAGTGCTATGGAGGAAGAAAATTATGTAGAGTTATGGTGTTGGATTCTAAATTGATGAGAGCTGAAATACTGTTATTCTGCTAAGATGATGCTTGGTGTGATGAGGATGGAATGAAGTTGGAGTAGGTTGATGAAAAATTGATCCACTGGTTGAAATCTACTCCTCCTATTGTTTCAATAAATATATCCGTTCTTTCTCTCATATATGCACTTATATCTTGTGAATGTATTCTAAAATTTAATTGGTTCAATTTGGTTAAGGTAGATAGAATGTATATATGTATGTTGTTTTTTGTCTTCTATCTTTAATTATAGTTATTGATCAAGCAGGTTTCAGCTAGATCAAGAGTGATGGGAACGACAATAGAATAGGAACAAGAGCGAAGGATCAAAATTAGGTCTTTATCCCTTCTATATTTTTGCCTATTTTAGAGAAAATAATATTTATCTTTCTTCTATTGCTCTGAGTGAAGGAACACCACACTCAGGGAAGACTATTTTATCCGTAGATTAGAATTTCACATAACAAATTGGCGACTCCATTGGGGAGAAATCCATCATTCTTGGTGTTTCCGTCTTTGTTAACTATCATAAGTAGACTTTACTTCATCTATTCAGTCATTTGAATGTAATTTTTTCCCTAGAAGTGTGTTTAGCCTGCTTGATCTTCAAGCTTCACTGCTCCCAACACATTGTTGGTCAGGGTACAGTGCTTTGCATAGCACTGTCTCCCATTTAGAGGTGCTCTGCAACGCACGGTCTGCCCTTAAGAGGTGCATTTCCCCTTCAGCCAGCCAAATTCTATCATAATTTGTCTTTGCATTCAATTTTAGCCAATTGTCTGCTGTATTCTCAGATGTCTGATTGCTCTTAGAGACCAGTAAAAATTTCTAGTTCTTCCTTCTTTGGATAGTTGTTAAGTTCAATGTTTCATTAGCTGTTTTCTTTATCATTGTCAAATTAAATCCAAAGTTGTAAATTTTTCATTAGATCAATTCTCTGTTTTAAAAAGGAAATTGTCGTTTCATTCTTCATTTCCTAAAGGAAAATTTCCATTTCATTCTTCATTTCCTAAAGAGAAAATTGTTGTTTCAGTCCTCATTTCTCAAAAGAAAACATTGTTTGATTGATTTGTGCATTTAGTTTCCTTTTACTCTTTCACATTAAAGGAAACTGAAAAGAAAAACATGCATTTGCATTTAGAGTTTTTGAGTGTTGCATAATAATAGATTAGGGAAATCTGCATTTAGTTTGTGCTCTTTGTTCTATGCTCAAACATCTGATTTCTCTATCCCTTTAGTAGCTAATGTTTTCACTGAAAAACTGAATTGAAAAGATTGTTTCTCATTTAGTTTTCATTTTAGGAATTCCCCATTACATCACAAGGTGAACCTGAAAGATAAACTGCTAAGCAAGATCAACATAAAATTCACCTCAATCAACCTAAGAAAGCATTGTAACATTAACGATAACACTTAGAAGGTCTAGGCCAGAGATGTGTTCCAACATCGTTAAACATAGCAGCCGTTACTAACTTGTCTGCGATACATTATGAGTGTGAAATCCCACTCCACGTACGTAAGTATATCAGAGCTCTTCCACGTACCTTCGGGTATATCGGGAAGTGTTCTAGTACGAAAAGTATAAAGGGGTGCTCTCACTATGCGGTTTCGCATTAGACAATGATAACATAGACTTGGGGTCCACGTACCTTCGGGTATATTTGGGAGGAAAAATTCAGGTTGCTTACCATCCATAGGTAACCAAGTCGGCCGCCTTTTAACTTGTGATATACCGAACACAACATTCGGGGAGATTATCTGCCTGTACTTCTTTGTTTTCTAGGAGGTATTCTATAATTCACAATTACTTGGTAAACCTTTTCCTAGTATCACCCTTTTATTTGTTTATTTGTTTTTGTAGTAAAATCAATCAATCATCATGGAAGAAGAACAATCCATTCTCCGTCGCTCGCGTAGAATAGCTTTTAAACCACCTTTACCACCGGAAGCCATTTCTGGTCGGCGAAGGCGACCCCATTCTACCGAATCCAGTACCATCAGTACCTATGGCACATCATCCTCATCACATATACGAGAGTCATCTCGAGTCATTTCCACACATCATGATTTATCTACTGTCATCAAAATGGAGTCCTCATCGCTACCTATGGACACTGAAGTTCCAATCAGTGAGACCATACATCCAGAACTTGACATTGTTCAAATGGAAGTTGATCTGGATCCCATCATTCTTTTACCAGAGCATCTAGATCCCAAAGTCAAACGATAAGCAATTGTTCTTGTATTGGTCACTCCTCAGTCATCCGTAGCCATTGAGTCTTTCATTTTATCGTGTAGTCAACCACCCGAAATATATCTCGAGCCTGACGGTGAAATTCTTCCACCTGGTTAGATTTCGATTGAGGAAGAACCTCAACAAGAAGAAATACCCTTAAATCCAACTCATTTTGGGTCGGAGATTTATCTTTACGAGTCTATTCCTCGATTAAATTACACTACTTCAGTTGATCCTATTTCAATCCAAGTTCCCATAGATCCTATAGTGTATTCACTAGGTCATTTGACCATGGCTAAGTCAACATATCCGGCTATACCATCCACTACAGTTGCGACAAAATCTTCTATTTCTACTCCATCGACGTTTAACAAGTCACCAGAGTCACATATTTATGGTGGTCCATCCGCCCCACCGTGTTACCAATCATTATCTGGAGCCTACTCTGGTGCCTCCTCAAATCCATGGACTACACCCATGTCATATTTTGGTATCTTATCTGTTACATCTCTAATGAGTACTGAACGACTTGATCCTTTATACACATCTTCAATTCAACATCAAGCTGCTCCATCTGGGTATATTCCATCTAGTTCAATCTCGACTAGACTCCCACCATTTGGAGATCAATATATTCCATCTTATTATACACCTCATGCTGGAGGGAAACCTATGGTCACCCATTTTGATAGTACTCTATCATTTTATGGTCACCCAAATGTTGGTATGACTTTTTGTCAGTGGCAACCTATCTTGCCCGTTCAACCACAAGCAGTTGTGCATTCATACCAACCGGTTCAACCTGTTGCATGTACATATACACCACTTGTTAATACTTAATTAATCCATTTATAGGATCAGTTGGCTGTACCTCAATAGTCTCAGGTAGGTCCTTCAACCCATTACCCTCAAGTCTTGGGCCTCCAGACTCCACCTCCTTCGGCTGGTTTACAACAACCACCTGTATCTAGAATCTTACAACCACACGCTGGATTAACCTTTTATGGGATGTCATAGGCTCCTACCGGTCTTACCTATTCACAACTGGGTCCAATATATTCTATTTTTGGCTATAATATTGGTGGGAAATCACCTTGGCAGCCACAACCTCAAATTCCACAACAACAATTCCAACAAAAATCAGCTTATCCAGGTCTTGGTCAGCAGATCCCTCAAGCATTTTGTCATCAAAATAACCCCTATCTAGGTTACCAACAGAAAATGCCTTATGCTGGTGCACAAATTCCTGTTTTCCAAGAAATTCCATCTTGTCCTAGTTATGCACAACCTAACTTGAATCGATAATTGCCATTTTTCGCAACATTAGAATTACCTAATTTAAGCCAGTTTACTAATGATCCCATCATCTATTCTCCTTAGTGGCCGATGATTCCACACAAACTACCCTCTGACATTCCTAAATTCAATGGAAATGCTAGACAAGACTCGTCAACGCATGTTATGACTTATCATTTGTGGTGCTCCTCAAACTCCTTAAATGATGACTTCGTTAGACTACGTCTTTTCCAGCGTATGCTTACTGGTCCGGCTGTGAAGTGGTATATTGAATCACCACGAGCTTCATTTGATAACTTCAATGCCACTACCTTTTTAACACACTTCCAGTTACCCATACGATATGAAACTTGAACGAAACTGCTGACCAAATTTAAACATACAACTGCTACTCACATTTCTGACTATATTCATGAGTGGCGTTGTCGTCGTCGAATGGTTAAAACATTTGTTCCTGATCAGATTTTGGCTGAGTTGTTTATTAAGTCATTTTTTCCATCTATCACTGAGGATGTAGCTAAAGGAAGCTTCTTCACTAAAGAGAAATTCATTGCTCGTGTCTAGTACTTATATTTTATTTATACTCAGTCTGGTATGCTCTATGAGAAAATTCCAAACGCACCGCGATAAAATTTTACTGTTCCTCCTCCATCTAGTAAGGACTCTCACACCAATGACAATATGATTAGTTATGAAAAAAATCACACCTCTACTGCATCTGATCCTACAATTTCTTCCGAAATACATGCCATGTCATCTTACAAAGGCAAAAGTGACAAGCAACCCCGAAGCAAGAAAAAGGGGAAGGAAAAAAAAGAAAAATTCACCCCAGCAGGAATGATCATCTGATCAACAATATGGAAATTATTGGAAACCTCGTTAACCTTGCTTGATATGTAATTAGAAGCACTTTGCGTGAGACTGTCCTCACTACTCCAAAGTCTCAAATTTTCTTAAGACTTCGGCGGCATATGCTGTGTTGACAGATCCTTTTCCAAATCCAGACACAAACATGGTTGCTACGAATCCCACTTCTAGTTCCCAAGTGATTATGCTATCTGTCACCCAGGAAAAAAATGATGTTTTGGTGTCTACGTGAAATAAATATTACAGTAGTCAGGCTACAGATCAACCTACTACCTCGACCACGAATCCGTCAACTGAATCAATTCCACCACCTGCTATTCTAGAGTTAACAACAAAGCCACCAAAGGGAGTCGTCCAAAAATCAACATTCAATCCTTGAGCTTGCCCAACTCAAAATTATAATGTAGTTGAAGATCTAGCTCAGTCACCTTCAGCTATTTCGATGCTTGAGGTACTTCAAAGTTTTCCCTCCCAGAAGAAGGATTTGTTGTTGGCAATTGGTGGAATCAACCCAACAGATTCTAATCTTGTAGTCTTTAATCACATGGGTTATGTGCCACAATTACCAGCCGAATTATCATTTTCAATCCAAGTAATTGTTATAAATCACCTCGTTCATCACACTATTATTGATGAGGGAGCATCTACTTGCATTTTCTCTCAATTGCTGGAAGTCACTTGGCTCGCCTCGCTTATCTCAATCACCTATGTCGTTGAAAGCTTTTGATGGTTGTAAATATAATACTTGTGGTATTATCAATAACCTGCATGTCGAATTGGGGGGAAAAACTGTAACTATTGAAGTTGAGATCGTTGACGGACCCCTTGAATACAACATTTTAATTGGAAGGCCATGGGATTGCACTATGACTGCGATCGTCTCTACTTACTTTCGAATGATCGACTTCCCTCATAAAGGCGCTATCATAGTCATCAATCAACTCTCCTTCTTTGCCTCTAGTTCCCAGGTATCTGGAAGCATTTTGTTATTTCACACATCCTAGATAGTACTTCAAAACATTGGTGTTGGTCTCTTTAAGGATTCTTCCCTAATGGGCACCTTTTTATTACTGCTGCCCGTGACGTCGGCGAGAATTGCAAAATAGAGACCTACCACATGATATCCTCAACTTCATCTAACTTAAGGAATATTACCAATGATTCCAAAGTTGATACACTGGGTGAATTTCTTCCGCCAAGCCCAATTGAGCTCGCATAGCAATCAATTGTCTTGGCTTGGGCGGCGCATCTTGATCCATCGTCGTTGATCGTTTGGGTCGATCGTTCATTAGATTTTGGTACTCCTTTTGAATTTTTTTCATCCACTTTCTTAACTGATGAGAGCATTGTGGAAGCCATGATTCCAAAAGGAGAACCATGGGACGATTATCATCATCGTTCCCGTATTCTAGATTACAACAAAGATAATCTTATTGAACTATATCGCCCTACAATCCCTGATTTATTTTTGAATTTTGTTCCAATTAATGCCATCGAATTCGAGCGAAACCTGTCAAATATTGAAGAAACGATTTCTATCAATATTTCAACCAAACTTGGTGTTTTAGAAAACATTCATGTTGGCGTGTATTGTTCTACATCCGAACTTGACACTTATCACTCTATTTTTCGTGAATTCCGAGATGTATTTGCTTGGTCTTATGAGGAAATTCTAGGCATAGCTTCTAGTATTGTTGAACACACAATTAAAATGTAACCTGATGTAAAACTAGTACGTCAACGTCTTCATCCTGTTCATCCAAAGAAGGCTGCTCCCATTAAAGAAGAAGTTGAAAAACTTTTGCGTGCTGGTTTCATTTACCCTGTTCCACTAACTGATTGGGTTTCCAACATTGTTCATGCCATGAAGAAACAAGGGAAAATCAGAGTGTGCGATGATTATCAGGATGTTAATCTTTCTTATCTAAAAGACAATTATCCTAATCCCTTTATCGACCAAATTATTGATGAATGTGCCAGTTGTGAAATATTTTCATTCATGGATGGATTCTCCGATTGAAATCAAATAAATATTCGCCCAGAGGATGAATATAAGACAACATTCATCTATCCCTGGGGCACATTCACTTATCTTAAACTCCCATTTGGTTTAAAGAATGCTGGGGCAACATTTTAGAGAGAAATGGATTATGGTTTCCATGACATTAAGCACATTGTTCAACCTTATCTAGACGATTTACCCGTGCATTCATGAAAACAGACTTATCACCTGCCGCATCTGAGAGCTATAATTCTACGCTGCCGACACTACAAGATACGCCTCAATCCACACAAATGTGGGTTTTGTGTTGGTTATGGTCGTATTCTTGGATTCATTGTATCAAAAGGTGGAATTCGAATTTACCCACTGAAGGTCCAGGCCATTCTTGATTTTCATGTGCCATCAAACTTACTTCAGCTATAAAGACTTCAAGGAAAGGCTAACTTGCTAAGGAGGTTAATACCCAACTATGCCGTAATGGCTAAAGTATTTACTCGTCTCTTTAAAAAGCGGATTCCCTGCGATTGGGATAAGGTTGCGCATGCTTATTTTGATGCTCTTAAAGATACACTGATCTGAGTGTCATTAATGTATCCCCCTAATTATCATAGTGATTATTTCCTATATCTCGTAGCCACAGATACAACCATTGCTATTTTTTTAGTCCAAGAAGATGATGGGATAGAACATACAATATATATTTGAGTCGTAATTTCAATGATACGAAAGTTAAGTACTCATACGTCGAAAATCTTGCCTTGGCATACGTTCAAGATTTCCAAATATTTCGCCATTATATCCTTCTCAAGAAGACCATTTTCATTTCAGATTGCAACCCTATGAGATACATTCTATCACGTAAATTTATGGGGGGAAATATTCAAAATGGATCGTCATTTTACAAGAAGTTTATTTGGAATTCAGCAAATCCAATTCAAAGAAGTATTTGGTTTTTGCTGAGCTTCTTTGTGACCTTCCCTCTGATAGTATTGAAACTACATTAGAACCATCAATTCTAGATGATTCTCTATTTCTGAATGGGTCATTTGACCCTTGGTATGGGGATTTTATCATTTATCTCCAATCCCAAACTTTCCAGCCCGATACCTCTCGCTCACAACAATGATGTATTCGGTACCAAGACAAAGTTTATCTGATCGTCGACGATACACTTTATTGTCATGGTGTCGATACGATTTTAAGGAGGTGCCTCACTCATGAGGAGGCCGAGAAATTTCTGAATGATTTTCATGCTAGTGCCTGTGGTGGACATTTTTCTGGGTATGCTACTGCACAGAAGATTCTCCGCGTCGGTTACTTCTGGCCAACCATATTCTGCAATTGCATTCTCGCGGTCATAAGTTGTCATGCGTGCCAGATATTTGATCGTAAAATATGCATGCCGCTAGCACCAATTCATCCTTTCATCGTTGTGGGATCATTTCAAAAATGAGGCATTGATTTCATGACCTGCAACCCTCGTTCGGTCCGGGGGGGGGGGGGGGCATGGTTATATTATTGTCGCCGTCGACTACTTTACCAAGTGGGCCAAAGCAATGCCTACATTCAATAACACAGGAAAAACAAATGCATTGTTCTTTTTCAATCATGTCATTTCATCATTTTCACAATAACATGATGAATGAGTTGACTGCCAAATTAGGACTGTCACATGATAGCTCTTCCCCTTATTATCCACAATCTAATGGACAAGTTGAAGCCATTAACAAGATCCTTAAGCGACTACTTCAATGAATGATAGGGGCTTACAAATGATATTAGCATTAAATCCTATGCTCGACTTTATGGGAATATCGAAGCTCAGTGAGAAATGCAGCCGGATTTACTCCCTTTCAGTTGGTGTATGGTCTGGAAGCTATCTTACCAATCCAATGTGAAATTATGTCATTAAAACTCGCTATTGACTTGCTACCTAGCACCTCTAATGAAGAAGCTCATATTTTTAACCTCATACATCTAGATGAAACACGTCATGAAGCCACATTGGCCAACGAAGCGCATAAGAGATGAATCAAGGTGCAATATGACCGCAATGTCAAGCCTCGCATATTTTCAAAGGGATACTTGGTCTTGCTTTATGATCAAGAAGCTAATTTGATAGGAATAAGAATTTTGAGCCACTATGGCATGGCCCCTACATTGTAAAAATATTTATGGCAAAGGGCGCCTATGAGTTAGTTGATTATGATGGAATTCCATTGGCGCAGCCTCGAAATGGGCTGTATATTAAACATTACTATGCTTAATTGAGCATAGTAAACTTTTGTATCATATTGTGTATATGATTTGATTGCATTAATTGTCTTAGTTTATTTTTTAGAGTTTTCTTGAAGTTAGTAATCCACTTTACATTTCATCGTAGATGTCTGAATATTTGGAACCATTTGTTGGGTACACCGATGGTGCTAGTCGTAGTACGCAAAACCTATCCTCTGCAGCATGGAACATTTTCAATCCAGGTGGCGAGATAGTGATTTTTGAAGGGATTTTTATTGGTTGATCCACAAACAATATCGCTGAGTATACTGCATTGATCGAACTTCTCTCTAATGCCATTTCACTTGGCATTAACCACATCATCATTAGGATAGGCACACAACTTGTCGTACTGCAACTTAATAGCGTCTATGTCGTTTGAAATCCAAAAATTCATCATATGTTCCTTAGAGTTTGAATTTTGGAAAGAAATTTTGATTACATTCAATATCAACACATTTATAGAAATCTGAACACATTAACTAATTATTTAGTGAATAATGTTTTAAATAGACATTTAAAACACATGTAAAGATACATTTTCAATTCACATCACACAACTGAATAGGACTGTGCATTAAACATAGGAAAACACTGAAATAAAATAGATAGATAGTTTAGTTTTTTACAAAATTTGTGCCCAAGACATATTGGTCATGTGACCTCAAAATGTATACAAAAATGTCAAAAGAAAAACTAGTGATGCTCATGATAACAAGAAATTTCTCTAGCTATCCCGCGCAATAGCCTCATCCAACGACTAGGAACACCAATAGTATGGCGCTACAGCCTCATAGGTAACTCCTTGATCCGGACATCTGGTATCCCAAGAGTCAATCCCTCAACATACTGCTGCAACTCAGCAAGAGTTTCGGTCAAATCCAAATCTCGAAGGACTTCTCTCCTGATAGTCCTCTCTGCTGATTCATCTGTTGCCTACTTTGGTCGACCCACTGGTCAAACACGAACCACATCTGTGTACATAAAAAATTTAAGTTTAGTCTTAGAAAAGATAAAAAAAAATACAAAAACATGTAGAAACCATAAAATAAAAAACACGGTCAAAACATTTTTACCCATTGCACCCCAATGAGCATCATCTAGTAAAATCAAATCTACATCTCCACGGAAATATATGCCTGTGTATGGATACTCCTCTATGGCGATAATCTATCATCGAATCCAGGCAAAGAGTGCAATAGAAAATATGATAGTCGATTGACCAACATGCCTAGCCATCAAGTCGACCCATCGCTGCATCCGAGGATTTCTAGGACCAGATATGCTTAGTGTCAGATGCTGTGGTTGCAACAATGGAACTCACTCTAAAATAAAGGAAATCAGGATTGAGCCATAACTAAAATTATTATTTTTTCCACCCTTTTCTTTAGTCAATTGTTCTTTCATCTGAAAGAGTACTGCTTCAGCCCAGTTGAACACTATGTAGGTTTTAACCTTGTACATAAATTATTTGCAAACAAATCTTAAAAACATAAAATAAACAATATCGAGAGCATAAAACATAAAACATATATACACAGAGATTTTCCCCTGGATCCCAAATCGGGATGACCAGCTTGATTTTTCATTATGTTCCTTTTAGTGTTACAACACATATATATACATGCCGAAGCATACATAAACCCCAATCCATTAACCCTGGATTAGAACATAACAGTAGTTCCCTTGACCAGATCTACAAAATACCAGGGGCTGAAAACCATCATGCCCCAAAACCATGTGCAAACCCATGCACAAAACCATGGGCGGGTTCGTCCACCAAAAAATAAGGACCAAATTGTTTTTCCTGGGGCATTGCCCCGGACCCCGAAGAGGGGGGGTTACCGCCCCCCCGTGACCCCCCTGCTGTGCTTGACACAACTTACAAGGGAAGCTATCACCATCCATGTGACCCATCCACACGTGACTAGTCATGGAGAGAATATAACACATATCCAACACACTGTCGGTTCGAGACACTCAAGAGCATACAACATGTATGAACAATTTGCAACATGTAGTGTCACAGAACCAACAAGTTTTTAAATACTCAAAAGGATAGTTCTCAGAGGAAAATCATGCACATTGCGAATGTTTATCTTTCCATATTTTCTAGGTTCAATACCTGGTTGCAATGCTGGCGTATGTAGTCCTTCACTGTCTCGCCTCCAAGAGCAGATCCTGCGAGGGAAATAGGAGAACCAAGTCTCGATAATCTATTAAGAAAGTAAACATACTGAACCAATATTGGGAGCACTTTGACCCCAATGTGAAATTCCTGAGATGCCAGATCCCATGAATAAACCAGGAACTCTAATAGATCAAGATGTTGTCTCATCCCTGATAATCTGAAATACTTAAGTAACCCACAAACCCTGAGGGCTCTTACAATGCCAGGATCATTTAGGGAAATCATGTCTTGTATTCATGTTCTCTTTCTTGCCATGTAATGGTAATTATGATTTGATAAATACTTGAAAGCCATCCATAAGCTTCATTAGGATCCATTTCATGCAAAAAATTAGGAATTTTTTGAGCACACAACAAGTTTTTGTTTTTGGAAATGCGCCCAACTCACCCCTAGTCAATGGATAAAGCGTTGCAAACCATAAGAGCTTCAATTTTAGTGCTTTGCAATGTATTTTTCGACATGAAAGGGTGCATTTCCCTCATAATGCAATATATTTAACCTAGGGGGATCAAAAACCTAAAAACTCAGCATGAAAAGAAACAAAAATGACACTAAAAAGAAGAGAAGTTTCAGATCTCAAACCTGGATCAAACGGCACGAGAAATTGTCCATTGAAACTGTCGCAATAGATCGCTAAAGTTTGAGGGAAAAATAGGTTCATAGCTCCTAAATTTCAAATGGTAACTATGGAATGGTAAATGAAATGGTAAAAACTTCTTTTTAATAGTCATTTTTATTATTTTATTCATATTTAATGATGTGACTATGGTTTTTATTCATTTTTACTATGAAAAATTTATTTTTAATCCATTTGATGGTTCTCTGAACAGGTTTACAACTGATATAGTGAGTTTGAAATGCACAATTATCCAAAAATGATTTGACCACAAAGCATACTTTTATCCTCTTTTTTAGAGCTTTGTTAAACATGAAAAAGGAATTTAAAGCGCACTTTTATCTCTTTTTCAAGCTTTGTTAAATGCAAAAAAGGAACCCCCTGGAGTCTTCTTTTAGCTCTTTTCAGACTCCGTTAACGTGAAAATATTGCCAAGCACTTGTGTTTTAGAGCTCGCAATAGGAAATGAAACGACATCTAATCAGTATATGTTTAACCCTTTTCCAGACTGAGATAGATTATTTAAGAAAAAGGAACACCTTAGTTGAACATGGATAAGAGGTTTTCTCAGGCATTATTTTACACTTTTTCGGACTTGAGCGGAAAATTTACAAAAAAGGACTCATGGAGTTTTCTTTTCATCCCTTTTTCAAACTCTCTAAACATGAAAAAGGACTAACTTTTCACTATCGTTAGACTCATTAAAATATCAAATAGCGACAGACTTTTACGATTATGAAAAGATCGAGTTTCACTATCACTAGACTTGTTAAATCATCAAATAGCGATGGATTCACTCAAAGGGTCAAATTATAGATCAATCATATGTTACCCTCCTCAAGATTGTTAAAAAATAAAGAGGTATCGATCAGCAATGACTGGGGAAAATTTAGGAAAAGGAACAAAACAATTTATGGTAGTAGGTCGCTCGTGAACATGACAATTTCACTTCATCTTCGTGGCTTTGGGTTGGGTAATCTTCTTGACGGTCTATCATACCTATGGTCTATCATACCATCCATCACTTCGGTTTCGGGTCAATGCTGCCAACTCATTTCAGTGTCACTAATATGTTCAAGAGAAGTCATCCAGTAATTCCTCATCTTTTGCAATACTCATAAACCTTCATTTTCATCACCGCCATCCTTGAACATTGCTTCATCAAGTCATATTTTGTCTCCAAAATCATTACTCTTGTTTCATGATAAAGTTGCTTCCTTTCGACATCATCTGATCATCAAGGAAGTTGACTTAGAAACATCTTTCCAGTGCCTTGGAACTTTCTTACGACAGGTTTCTCACTTCCGATGAGAGGTTGACATCACAGACCTTCGACCAAAATATTTTGTTTGGCATTCGAAATCAAATCATCTATTCACACCTTGCAAATTGTATTGCAGTACCTTGAGAACCATTAACATCAACGATGGTTTCTCTCAAGTCTGTTAACGAATTACATCATTAGCTGGTAATCGAATGATGTCTTCCCATGTTCGACTTCAGATCACATATTCGCATGGTTAGAATTGTACTTGAACGATCAAGTGAATGAGATAAGAAGACACTGGATTTAGTTTCATCCATCAGGGCTGCAATTTCAAGAATTGCACCACATCATCTGTACAATCGCTTTACATACAGATGGTCATCCTATCATGGGCCTATATCTGTAGGCATGTCTATATATGTAGACGGCTTTCTAATCTATGTACATGTTATGATAGTTTATGTGTTGAGCATGGGTATGCCTCCCTCATCAATTCATGTCCAAGCTGTACAAGATATCATGATGTAGTGTATTTCAAATTGATGCAGGTCACCATTCGCTTCAAATCCTACGCATCACACTGTAAAGCATATCATCCAAATATTATCATTAATTTGACTTCATGCTTTAGGGGGTAGCTGTTACAGGTCAATTTGGGCATCATCCCTAAGACCAGTATGAACAGGGTCTATCATCCCCTAGTTCAATACAAACAGGGTCTATCATCCCCTAATTGAGTTGCTACACGCCCTAGAGAAGTCATTCCATTGATGGATTTAATTCATGGGAATTCCAATGTTTGAAGTATATTTAACATAACCCATTGACTCATAAACACTCCTCTGAATGGGCCTAAGTGCATTGCAAAGCACTTACCCCCATGCAAGGGTGCTATATAAAGCACTTCCCAACACTTAAGGGTGCATTGGTCTCCTGGTAGCGAAATCAACATTGTTCCAGGAATCTCCACATGTCCAGTTCCTTCTGGAAGGGCTCACATGTGTCATACTTCGAATACATGTGTTCATCCATCACCATTGAACCTGGAAACATGTCTCATATATTATTCTAAAGCCATTCAATATCATTTATTAAGAAACTACCTACAATTTCCCTATAAATTGAGCACTCATCTAAGTGCTAGTGAGGAAGAAATTTGTGTAGTGTTAAGCTGTTGGATTCTCAATTGATGAGAGATGAAGTACTGTTATGCTACTGAGATGATGTTTGGTGTGATGAGGATGGAATGAAGTTGGAGTAGGTTGACGACGAACTAATCCACTGGTTGTAATCTACTCCTCCTATTGTTTCAATAAAGATATATGTTCTTTCTCTCATATATGAACTTATATATTGTGAATGTATTCTCAAATTTTGTTGGTTCAATTTGGTTAAGGTAGATAGAACGCATATTTGTATGTCATTTTTTGTCTTCTATATTTGATTGCAGGTATTGATGAAGCAGGTTTCAACTAGATCAAGGGTGACAAGAATGAGAATAGAAGAGGAACGAGAGCGAAGGATCAAAAGTAAGTCTTTATCCCTTCTATATTTCTGTCTATTTTAGAGAAAATAATATTTATCTTTCTTCTGTTGTTCTGAGTGAAGGAACACCACATTCAAGGAAGACTACTTTATTTGTAGATTATGATTCCGCATAACAAAGTTAATGCATGATCCTCTAATTTTAGCCACGCGAATGAGATCTTTTGCCATTCCTTGATCTGATGGACACTGAAATAAACTTCCAGTTGCTGTAACTAGTGGTTCAACTTCAGAGGATCGATCTCGCCATGGTACGACTTGATAGAAACTATTCTTCCATTTTGAACAAGGATTGATTCACGACACTCAAACTAGGTTGATATTTTCCGGGTTCTTTCTTCGACTAGTTATTTGTGTCTTCTCGATCTCCCGCTCCCCCTTCTAAATTTTCCTTTGCATTTGAACCCCCATCTTCTCCAAATATCACTAGATTATTACTTAGGGCTTCCATGAGGAGTTTTACATTGCAGTTTATATCTGCGACTTGTTGTTCAAGTCGCAAAAACCTCACCTCTGCAGGAACACAAGGTTCGTTTACAAATTCGTCGGCCATGATTAGGGATTTGCGATTTTCGACCTCGCTCACCTAAATACCTTGAAAAAATCCACAAATACCTAAATAAACTTTCTCTGATACCAAATGATCTATAAACTATCATGGATATTCCATTGGACTGTTTGTCACCACAGATCAAATAATATTATATTAAAACTCTGAAAATTATACACTATTACAATTTATTAAATTTTAATATCTGTGGTTTTAACTGTAATTATTGCATGCATGCGAATGGAAATTATGAATAAAAGTAGAGAATGAAAAAATAAGAGCACACACACACAATACACAAGATATGCTCTTTGGAAAACCCTTTTGGGAGAAAACCCAACTAGAAGGTGAGGCCGCTTTGCCCTCTTTATCTGTTTGGAAATATGGATGCAGGTACAAAGAATAATTCATGTGGCTTGCGGGCTGCTACAGTGCAAAAATCATCTCTATTTGAACTACCTCCTATTCCTTCTGGCTATCTTTTCTCATCTATGGAACAAAATTCTCTTGAAAGAATGGAATGCATCTTCCTCCTAGTGGTCTGGTTATAACACAAACCGATAGCCTACTAGTGGTTAATTTTGACAACATCAACTCTTAACTAGAGTTACAATATAGAATTTTATAGTCTTTTACTTCATAAAAATATGGTTAGCCCCTTTTCCATAAATAATGGGGGCTGACGTGACATCCTCTCGAACTATAGGTGTAAAAACAAGAAGGTCAACTTCTGAGTGGCATAACTTTTGCATACGGACTTTGATTGATGCACTTCTTGCACCGTTGGAAAGATATACATATTTAGAATAACATGAAAAATTTTGATGCCTAAAAACAATCCCAGAGGGTTTTTGAACTCGTTTTTCCAAACTGGGTCTGGTAAAAATAGTCCCGTGAGCTGATTCCTCCACTTTTTCAACTCCAAATGCATCAATATAGATGACAAACACTATAATTATCCAATTCAGATCAAAGTGTGAAAGAGTATGAGAGAGTAGAGAGAATAGAGAGATATCTCCAAGCTAAAACTGACAAAAGGTTGTGAACTGATCCTCATAAGCCTTTTTATCAATGAGGCTTCTATTTTCTTCAATTTCCATATTTTTCCTTCATTTTCCTCCTCACATGCAATTTGTGACCTTTCACCTTCCTTTTCTCCTAATTTCCATTATTTTCATAAATAAAATTCCAATTAATGCCACTTTGCCTTTTCCATTGCCTTTTTCAATTTTCTCTTCGCCATAATAAACCAAATGAATACCCACTAGGATCTTTTGCCCAACATTTAACTTGGAATACATGTCCCATGTCCTTGTTTATTATTTTCCTTTATTAACTTTATTGCATGAACTTTTAACCCAAGGCTGTTACATTCAACTGTTTATTTCTTTTTCTTTCACTACCAAAGTTTGAGCATCTATTGTTGATAAATTGGGCCTAAATTAGGATGGAATTCACCCAATCTAGGGGAGTGCATGAAATTTTTATTATTAGATGCATCTGTGTCTAGTTATGGTTCTATTCCTTATTTATTTATGTATTTCATTTGGTGGGATCACAATATGTGTATATTTTAAGAGAAGGCAATATTGATGGGGGTTATCTTTGTTCTCATTGAAAAATTGACCAAAGAATTCACATGCAAGCCAAAGAAGGCTAAGGCTCACATTCCTTTTATGTCTTCACTCAAATTTTAAATGCCTTGGGGCTTTTTTGACAAATCCATTTAGGGTCATTCACCTCAATGTGGTGTAGTTTTGGTCCTTCATTTGAATTCCTGACATTTCTTCCTTCTTTTTTATGCTCTGGGGCTCAATTAAAAAATGAAATAAGAGTTGGTAGCATTGTGGTTGCTTTTACAAAAGTTACAAATTTCAATTGATTGAAAGTGCATATTTTGGGGCACTTTAAAGTTGTTATCAACAAGGCAAAGGATAAGATAAAAATTCAAAATGTTTTCCTTTAGTCTTTAATGAATCCAATTTAATGCCTTATGCGATGTTTTAAATGGATCTCTTTCTCTCATGTTTACAACAAACTCAACAGAAAGGGCATATGAGCTTTCTAAGGAAGCTTTGTCTCTTCCTAATGGATCCTTGATCTCTGACGAGTATTTCGATGGTCAAATGCACCAGGTTATATCCTTTTTAAAAATATTTATTTTTTCTTTTGATGGCATAAAGTTGTGTCGATGAATTATATTGGCAAATATTCAATCTTCTAGGTCTCAACTATGTATGTTTTTGTTTTTGGTTAGCATTTTGTTTTTTGAAATCTAGCTATGGACAAAAAAATTAGACTAGGAACAAGTTACTAATTTTGTAGTCTCAATGGGTTGAAACATGTATATTTCTTCAAGGAATATAATGATTTTTTCTTCATTAAATGACATTATTACAATGGCACACTTGGATGTGATTCTATTTGGTCACTCAAACTCCATGGCCAACACCTTCATAATAAATCTCTAACTCCTCTGATGGATTGAATGATATTCTAAGGATGTATAAAGAAAAAACTTCCATCAATGATAATCTAGGAAAATTCCCATTCCTTGAATCCTTGATGAAAAAAATATATAATGAAACTACTTCGAAAGTCATCTTCACAATTGTTATCGAACAATATGAGCTAGAAATTACTACTATATGATCAAACATTTCTATTATATTTAGAAAGTTTAATAGAACTAAAATTTTGAAAATGGGTGTCAAAGGGATAGATATATGTACATATATCTCAACCTATTTTTTTTTATTAAAACTTTATTTTTCTCACAAGCTATCAAGAGAATAGTTAACGATGTTGGAATAGGACAATGGATCACAGGTAGGATCAGATCTTCTCTACCTAATGAGGAGTCCATTCTGAATCCACCCTCGTATTATAAGGTATATTTCATTAAGGCCACAGATTGAGAAGATCTTGTCAATATTCTTAGTGTTTTTAACCTAGACTAGCATGAAACTCATGGATGCTAGTTTTGAGGTACATTAGACATGCATTCATATTATGTTATCCAATTAATTATAACTTGGCCTTGAAAACTCAAATCACTCCACTTAGAATAGTCATGTGTTTATAATGAAAGGGAGTGAGACTTCTTCCCAAAGTTTCTTATATGACAATCAATGCAGGTAAATCCATATTCACATTTCATAATACTTTTGTCACAAATTCCAACTTGACCCAAGGAATCAAGCTCCCAGTAATGAGAGAGAACTTAATCTAATTTGGGATGAAAATAGACACATAAGGATATATCACCGATAATAAATATATTTTCAATAAATAAGTATATTGGCAAGAAGAATCTCAGTCACTTTGAAATTAAAAAATAAAGAAAGAAAGTATATGATAGATTATCACTAAAGCCATGAATCACTAATAGGAAACTAATGTTAGTAAATCTTATGCAATATATCGACTAGATCCAACCCATTATTCAAACCAAAAAATAAGAAGAAGAAACCTCCAATACATCCTCCAAAAATGAAAGTTGAAGGATCTCCATACAAGTATCACCTAAATTCAATGTATTTATTGTGAAAATTTCATATATTCCAGCAAAAGAAAATTATTCTTCTAACTGTAAATTTAATTATGCAGTTTAATTGCTACAAGAAACAACGAATAAAATCACAACTGCAATTTTCACCATAAAGATAATGCGGAAAAATAGAAAGCAAACACACAAAATTCCACATCGTTATTTTTGGATAAGCGTCCCTTGCCAAAACCAAACTTGAGAAAATCGGTGCAACAGATGAGGGTTTTATTATTATTATGCAAAAGAATTTTTGAGTAAAATCTATGGATGCCCAACTAGTAATATAATCAACAAGTATCTGACATAAATAATTGGAGAGAAAATTCTCTTCTCCACAAGCAATCCCGACACTGGCTTCTTTAGAAAAAATTGGTCGTCCAAACCCCAACATAGGCCCTCTGTGCAGTCTCTGTGCTGCCTCTCATACGTGTGGCTCAAATATGCCTTTGAGTAAGCTGTCTAGCCTATCTATGATGCTAAAGTGAATCCTCGAACCCTTTGGAAGACTTTCTCGGCCTCTGGAAGCTGAATCGAATTCCTTCCCAACTAAATCGAACTACTCTGCTTTAGCTACTTTGCAGTCCTTGCACAAATTCTGCGTGAATAACTTCTGTCACTTACTGATGCCTCTTCAAATATGGAAAATTTTCTATGGATCACTATCCCTTCCCCTCACTGTCTTTGCTTTGATATCCGTCTCTTCGGAAACTACTACTCCTCTTTGGAAATCTAACTGCCAAGGAAATTGAACTCCACAAGTGTCTTCTCCAAGTGTCCATTGACTTCTTCTTATAATCCTCTGTTGTTACTCTAATGACCAAGATTAAATCTTAATTAAGGGCTAGGATAATATTGAAGTCAACCTGTGTGATTTTCAAAAATATTCTCACCTTGACTTAATTAATTATGATTAATTAACCAATTTTCCGAAGTTTATACTCAGGAAACATTAAAAAATAACTTAATAATCTAATTAAGTCACCTCTAGGAGGAATTTCCAAAAATACTTTCCGGGTTTTGGAGATCTCAGGTATTCTAACTACTCCAACAAATTTCGTGGCTAGAACACATCTGATGTTACAAAAACTAACACTCTCTCTTACTGAGGAATATGTTCTCTCTAGTGTTGCACATCCTACTAGAACACCCTGTCTCTATATCACCTCATGTCACGCTGTTGATGTCTGGCCATACTTCCCACTAACCACTACGTAACTTTGATGCTGCATTTGTGCTACTGCTGATGCTACTACACTACTGCCAACTCTACAACTACACTGCAACTCCCTCTCGTCTGTTGTTACTGCAACTGCAATTGAGAAGCATCCAAAACAATTTCTCCCTGCTACTAAAATGGATTCTCCACCATATCCATTTTTTCTCTGAAATAGGAAAACTTAGCTCTCCCTAGAGCTTTCGTAAGTATGTCTTCAACCTTCTCTTCGATGGAAACATACTGTAGCTATACTGCTCCATGCTGTACACAATATTTGATTAAATGACACCAAATACCTATGTGTTTCGACTTGTCATGAGACACTAGATTCTCAGAGAGCTTAATGCAACTCTGATTATCACAATAGACACTAGTCGCCTCCATCCTCTACTTGAATAGGCTTACTAACAAATTTCAAAGACATATATATTTTCATGTAGGTGTGCTTGCTACCATATACTCTTCTCCTGCAGAGCTCAATGCTATTGAATTTTTCTTCCTACTACACCAAGAAACCATCCCTGATCCAACTCTGAAGCTTTACTCAGAGGTACTTTTGCTGTCCACTAAAGTACTTTCCCAATTTTCATCTATGAACCCACATAGTCTAATGTCATCCCCTCGGGTATATATCAACTCTTAATCAAATGTGCCACGAATATACCTCAAAATATGATTCATTGCTTCCCAATGCACCCTGTTTTATTCTACCATAAACTGACCGAGGATATTAAATACAAAGCATATGTCTGGCCTAATGTTTACTATATACATGAGAAAAATAATAAGCTATATATACAAGGTCGAGTTGACATCATTGTCATCTGATGCATCTATATTCTTTCGGTCGGTGATCATGGGCGTAGACATGGGTCTAAAATATTGCATTCTGAACCTCTTTAGAATGTATGCAACATATATTTCCTGCCCAAGGAAGATATCCCCATCCTTCTGCCAGACTTCCAATCTTAGGAAATAATGCATCAACCCCAAATCCTTCATATCAAACTCCGTTGCTAGATTCTTCTTGCAGTACTCTATGATCCCTGATGATCCTATCAAGAAGAGATAATACACATACAATAATAGGATGAATGGCTCACCTTCTACCATAAAATAGTAAAGGGTGGGATCTATGTCACTCTTGACAAATCCAATTTGCTGCAAGTAGCTGTCAATCAGACCATACCAGGCCCTAGGAGCTTGTTTGAGCCCGTATATAGCTTTCGTCAGTGTGCACACATGAGTCCACCTCTCATGAGTCTCAAATCCCTCTAAATTTCTATGTACACTTCTTCCTCTATCACCCCATTCAAGAATGTTGTCTTGAAATCCATCTGGTGAATTTTCCATCCCATCTGAGTTTTTAGGGATATAACTGACCAAATAGAAGTGTATCTGGAAACTAGGGCGAAGGTCACCTCATAATATATCCCTTATTTCTATGCATACCCCTTTTCCATGAACCTATATTTGTACTTCTCCACATTTCCATATGCAACATACTTGATTTTGTAGATCCATTGAGAACCTACAATTTACCTATCCTCAGGCCTCAACACCACCTCCCAAAAATCATTCGTCATGATAGAGCTATATTCTTCTACCATGGCATCTATCCACACATGATGTTGTGTGACTTCCTAAAATTTGGAAGGTTTTGTAACCTGAGCTACCCATGCTTGATATCTGTCAGGATGTTCGTACTCTCTCTTAGTCATCCTAGGAGTTCCAATAAACTCCTTTGCATCTCTCAATGTATGACAGACCTCTCTGCAAGCTCAACCACTGGTAGTGGGAGGTTCAACCAAATCCTCCTCATCCTTCCTCTGTTACTCCATCTCCTGAAATATCACTGGATTCCCTTCTCATTAGGAAATGCTAGTACTTGTTACTATACTGGATCCCTGTGAATATCCCACTAGCTGCCCCTACTGCTGGACCAATGGAGCTTTAAATGGATGATTCTAATCACCTACAGGCATCTCACGAGATCTGTTAAAAGATTTATCTTCCATGAAATTTACATCTTGTGTTACTACAATATTCATATTGCTAGAAATGTAGATCTTGTATGCCTTGGAGGTCTCACTATACTCAATGAGAAACCCCTTTCTGCAGTTTGATCTAATTTGGTACGCTTCTCATCTGACACATGTCAATAATAAACATTGCCAAATATCCCGAAGTGACTAACTTATGGCTTCTTTCTTGTGAAGACTCCTTCTAGAATTTTCTTCCCCAAGGCTCTATGAGGAGTCATGTTCTAAATATACTTTCATGCTACATTCCTTTGCCCATAGAACCTAGGAAAATCTTTGTCATATAACATTTCTTTTGTGGCCCCAACTATGTTTTTTTGTTTTTTGTTTTATTTTTTTACTGCTCTGCTACCCCATTCTGTTGTGGATTATATGGAGCTATCCACTCTCTTCTGATGCCTTCCTTCGCATAAAAATCTATGAATTCTTTATCAATATACTCTCCACCATTGTTTGATAAATTACCTTGATCTTCTTCCTTGTCACATTATCCACGAGAGCATTAAACTCTCTGAAACAATCAAAGACCTCATCCTTGGTCCTTAAGAAGTACATCCAAGTTTTCTTGGAATGTTCATCAATAAAGGTGACAATTTATTCGACACCACCGAGAGCTCTAGTGGACATCAGGCCACAAATATCTGAGTGTATAAGTTCTAACACGCCATCTTCTTTGCTATCACTTCTTGGGAATGTTACCTTAGCATACTTCCCAAGTACACATCCTCTACACACATGAGCGTGTTCTGTGCCAAGTTATGGAACCTTTCTTAGTATTTCCCTGAGAATATTGAGTGATCCTTGGTGTAAATGTCCCATTCTCCTATGCCATAACTCATTCAATTCCTTCCCACTGCTACCGTCGCTATGTATTAGTGCCATTGGAGAGTCGAGCTGCAACCTGTAAAATTTGTTACTTCAAATTCCAATCTGTCTTACCCTCTTCCAGCTTGAGTGTTTAACAAACACTTTCTTTCCTACGAAGTGGATATCATATCCCTTAATCTGTAATTGGGATACTGAAATTGGGTTCATACCCAATCTTGGCACATGCAATACACCAATAGCGCTTGTGCTTGCTCCTGAATCCCTCTGAAAATCGATGGTACCTCTCCCTACTAGAGTACGCTTCGTCCTATTCCCATCATAATCTGGAAGTCCATATGATCCTCCTTGTACTAGAGAAATATTATCTAACCCCTGTCATGTGTGCTGACACTCCATTGTCTATATACCAGACACCCTGTGAAGCTCATCCGGACAAGTAACAAATTCGTCCTCCAACCTGGAGGACAAGTCTAAATCCTCATCAATGTCAATTTTGTCCATGGTCATACAAGAATTTTTTTTTTGTGTGTTATTACTCTTCCACCCGACACTTATTCTGCAACTACAAACTGTTGCAAAACCCTATGCTTCCAACCAAGAAATATTCTCAGCGAAAATATGAGTTTTTGTTGCCCCAACAATTCGGCCTACTTGTCAATGAACTGTACAACCTCTAGGAATTTCAGCCTATTGCTCCTTCTAAACAAAAAAATTCCCTTCTTCGCTTTTGAGCTTCCCGACTGATCACTCACACTCTGATATCATGTGAAAATTTCATCTATTGGAGCCACTCTAAATTATTCTTCTAACTATAAATTTAAATATGAAGTTTATTTGCTACAACAAACAATGAATAAAATCACAAATGTAATTTTCACCATAAAAATACTGCGGAAAAATAGAAAGCATACACAAAATTCTACATCATTATTTTTGGACAATCGTCCCTAGAAAAACCCAACTTGGAAAATCGATGCAGCAGGCGATGGATTTATTATTATTATTATGCAACATAAATTCTGAGTATAATATATGGATTCCCAACTAGCAATCCAATCAGCGAGTATCTCACATATATAATTGGAGAGAAAATTATCTTCTTCACAAGCAATCCTGACACTAGCTTCTTGAGAAAAAGTTGGCCATCCAAACCCAAGTGTAGTCCCTCTGTGCAATATCTACGTTGCCTCTCACATGTGTGGATTGAATCTAACTTTGAGAAAGCCGTCTAACTGGTCTCTGCTATTGGAAGTGACTCTTTGACCCTCTGGAATAATTTCCCGAGCTCTAGAAGCTGAATCAACGCCCTTCCTAGCTAAATCAAATTTCTCTTCTTCAGCTACTTTTTAGTCATTGTGTTTCTTCTATTTTAATCACTTCTGTCACTTGCTGTTGCCTCTTTGGATCTGCAAAAATTCCTTCGGATCACTGTCCCTACCTCTCACCGTCTTTGCTTCGATCTCTGGCTCTTTGAAAACTTTTGTTTCTCTCTAGAAATCTAACTACCAAGGAAATTGATCTCCACAACTGTCTTCTCCAAGTGCCCATCGAATTCTTCTTATAATACTTTTTTCAGACTCCAATAAACAATATTAAATTTTAATGAAGGGATAGGATAATATTGAAGTCGATCCATTTGAGTTTATAGACTATTCTCACCTTGACTTAAATAATTCTGATTAATTAACCAATTTTCCTAAGTTTAGAGTTAGGAAACATTAAAAAATAACTTAATAATCTAATTAAGTCATCTCTAGGTGGAATTTTCAGAAACAATTTATGGGTTTTGGATAACTCATGTATTCTAGTCTCTCCACCAAATTTAGTGGCTAGAACACATATGATGCTACATAAACTAACATTTATAGCTGAGGTTAGATCATAAAAACCTTTGGGAACAACCTCTTGACTAGTTATGGAGCTAGGAAAATAGAAAGAATTTTATCACTGAACCATCCAACATCAACCAACAATTCAAGTCCAAGGAGAAGGAAAAATGCCTCTAGAATAAAAACAAGGGAATTGGCAAATCATATGGATGGATATTGCACAACATTAAAATTGATCAAATAATCACACAATATTGAATGTAATATGTTAGTACATCCATGATAGGCGCTTCCTCATTAGAGCTAAAATCCACATCTAACAAAATATAGAGAACATGCATACATGTCTCATCAAATGTAGATCAAATAGATGAAAATGTAAATGCTTTCCATTCTAATTAAAAAACATGTACAATGACATGCTTAAATAAATTCAGAAGTTAAATACTTCAAACTGAACCAAAATGGACTACCTTACCAGTAAAATTGAAGACATAAGAGAAATGAAAAGATAAATGAATATTTTGAAAAATATACCAAATGTAGACTCATTCCCCAAATTTGAGGCTTCCATTAGAGAAAAGCATACAAAAAAAATAGAGACATTATAGCTAAAAGCCTTTCTAAATCCACCTGTAGATTTTGATAGACTATTTACAAATGAGAAAGAAAAAAAAACACATAAATGGATATATTTGTGTCACCTTGTGCATGCCAACAATAACATGTGTGATGAAAAAATCATAAGAACTATGACTACATGGTATAAATGTATTCTAATATTTTGGCTAGCTACACTCCCAATTGGGGAAATATATAGTAGAGACAAATCCACTTTCAAAAAACCATATCATAGATTTAGATACACTTAAAAACATGATTATAGTTACCTTTTCACTTTGGAAGAAAATAAAAAATGGGAATTAAATTGGTTAGCTTAAAGTGTTTCAATGAATTTATGAAGGAATATGAGAAGCTAGCCTACAAGGATGGGTGATGAGAAGACGATTCTATAAAATTAAATATTATCGCTAAGATGCATAGTGAAATCTTGGACAAGGTACATAATCTTCTTGTAAGCAAAAATACTAAAATTACTCACATAGCCCTTGCAAATGGTGTGAAGACAAATTAGATTTGAATTGAAGGCTTTTTAATGGACAAAAGGTCTATGAAGAAAATAATTTAAGAATAAGGTTGACCCAAAAGATTGCGAGCACTTCTTGTATGACACAACATAGTTAACTTGAGATGGAGAAAAGTCACCTCCAAAAAAGAAAGAAATGTTGGTTCAGGAGATCACATGAAAAAAAATGTTAAAAAATAGTACTAAGAGAAAATACCTCTTTATTAGAGGAATACGTTTGGAAAGGAAAAGTAGGCATGAAGACACAATTGTAAAATTTGGGGTAAGGCAAGACATTTTTCAAAATATTGCCCTTGGAAGAAATCTAAGTTAGCTAAATGTATACTGATAATTTCTTTGGAAAAAAACTAGGAGTATATCCTAATAGATGTTAAAGACTTTGGATCTAACAAGGATGATTTTGAACCATCTTCCTATGATGAATAAGTGGAAGAAGGAAGAATTTCAGTTTAAAAAAAATTAGTTTAAATATTTTACTAAGTCTTAGTTTATTTTAGAATAAAATATTTTGAAGAATATTTTAGTTTAAACATTGAAGTGTTTATGTAATCAGTGAAACAACATTACGAAATAAAAACATCCCTAGAGCTAAGCACATGGGAAGGAAATTCCCATACAATCCCTCACAAAAAGCAGACATGGATGCAACAATAAACTAGTTGCTTTTAAAATGAACCCACCCTTCAACATCAAAGCTATGTTGCTTAACTTTCATGGTGAATAAGCACGGTGAACAAGAAATAAGAAATAGAATGAGGGTAATCAATTACATCCCATTAAATTTATTATAATTGAAATTATATATCCCATGGTTCACAAGAATTCATTTTTGACCATTTTTGTAAAACACTTTTTGTTTCACCCCCTTACTTGTAAATATAATTGTGTACTGCTAGCATGAAAACCACGAATAGATAAAAGAGACATTGCAAACACTTGAAAATTAAATGATAATTTAATGTTGGCCTGAAGGGAGGGACACCACAGATCCATTTTCCGAGGGGAAGCCATGTTGTGTGCCTTGAAGAGCCAATACTCAATCTGAGTTAATGTTGGAGGTTAGCCACAAACCAATCGACCAACTTCACTAACATAAGTTTATGAGATGGGTTTGGGAAATGTGGGAAGAGGATCACACACATCTCCATCTCCCTCATGGATTGAGGTCGGGGATGGAAACCTCATGAAAATAAGGCTGAGTGAAAGAGTGAAAGAGAGACAAGAGGAGAGGATAGTTAGTGAGAAAAAGGAAGAACATGTAGTGAGGGGGTTCTTTGGAAAAATGTCCCTCAACTTCCCTTTATTGGACATCTATCATCTCCCCCTAGAAATGTGGAAGGATTAGATCGAGGCTTGTAGTGAAGTGTGTGGAGTTGAGGGAACCATGACAAAGAGGACCAAGCAACATTGGAGGTGACTTATGAGCCTCATGCTCTGTGATTTGGGTGATATCCCCTGTGATTTTTCTATTTGAGGCCACTAGACTATGTGTCTATGCCTAAGTTGTCAGTGGATGAATGAATCATTTTAGTGCATATTGTATAGTTGAAAAACTACTTGGAAAAGGAAATCTATGTCATTGTGGTGCTTTTTGGAGAGTTGTTAATCACATGGACAGTGGAATACAAACCTATGTGGTGCTTTCTATGAAAATATAGTTGATAAAGCACCTGGAAGTAGATTCAACTTCCTTGACTGAGAAATACCCTAATTGGACCTAGGGTGAATCCTTGTAGATGAACTCAGAGAAGTGAGTAAGTCTGTGGTGCTTACTGCGAAAGGGTAGTTGACAACCACATGGATAGTGGATTCCACCTCCCAAGTGTTTATGAAGCATTATTGTGAATCTTATTTGAGAAAACATCCCCTTAAAATTTGGATCTAGCTTGGGGGTGGTTAGTTACAAGAAAGTTGTAGTATAGTTGGCCTATGGTTGGGTGTACAGTGGAAGTCCCTCCAATTACTAGCCACCTTAACATACAAAAATAAGTATAATTGTTCATGCATACTGGACTATGGATTGTGACATTCCTTGTTGTGCTTATGATTAATGCAAGGTCATGTGCACTTATAAATTTCTTCCTATGACTCACTGTTATTCTTAGGATTTATGAATTATCCTATATGTTTATGGTTTAATGAATTCTTGAACTATGCAATTCACTGCCATATTCATGAGTTGTAGGTTATTATGTATGATATGAAATGAAAGAATTACTTTGTTTGTGCTGATAAATATTAGCTCATGAATAATGTGATAATCCTAACATTTATGCTTTCTCTCTCTATTGCTTGATAGTAATGGCTTTGATTAAATAAACCAACTTATTCAACGAACTTGTGATTTTTGAGGATAAGATCTAACTATCCTAATGTGATTATGAAGTTTTGTGTATTCCACATTTATGTGATTAACGAATATGTGCTTCTGAGTATGAATCGAAATGGTTTATGCAAGAGACTTGTAGAATTGGTTTGAATTCACACATCATTCTATGGACAATATTTAAAATCTTAGTGAAGCCTGGGAAGGGGATTTTCCCCTCTTCTTGTCTTGAGGATCCGCGAAATGGGTGTATGGTGCACTAAAGAGCAGTGTGGGGGAATGTTAATGGTTAAGAATCAGTTCAGTGTGCCCCCAATTTAAATGGACCATCGGGTTGTGGTCATAACCAAATGATCGACTATGCATAAGTTGAATAGAGGAGGCAATGGGCCTAGGGTAGAACCATAGCCACTAGAACCATGCCCATTAGACATTCAAATGACCAAACCCAAGTATGTTATGGATTATTCACATGAAAAGAGATAATTTGATGGTGGAAAGGCTGATCCGATAGTGAAACTATCCCATTGGAAATTTATCATTGGATGACTGGGCTCTAAAAATGTTTGTGGTCTATTTGCATGGGAAGAGCCAATTTAGTGGTGGAAGTTCTAATATGTCAACAAAACCTAGTAGAAGGAAACCGTGCCATTGGGTTACCGAGTTATTGAGGATTTAAGTAGGTGAGTGATCCAAGCAGCTGATTCGATGTCACGTGGATCAAGGGTTCCATCTTGGTCATCAAAATTAAACACTTTCACAATGGGAGCATAATGGAGACAAATGCACCAATCCATTGGGAAATATGTTGGGGGTGGGACCATTAGTCTCGTGGTCCATCAGATCACCATAATTGGCATGGAATTTGTTTGAGGAAGGAGTAGCTAGGAATTTTCTAATTGGATGTGACATGCATTTGGGGCACCACCGTGGCTGACAACATAGACCTTACATAAAAACCATGTTTAATGTGTTTTGTAACATTGACCCATTGCAACATTGTACAAATGGACCACACACTACTATCATGGTAGTGTCATATGGGCTAGCTAGAGGCTACATGGGTGTCACGTGGTGCCTTTGCAATGACATGGCTTCTTTTAATAGGCAAAAAATTCTAATGAGCATAAATTTTGATCCAAAATTTTGATTCAAACAAAATTTATATTGCTAAAAATATCTCGATGAGCTAAACGCAAAGTTGGTATCAAAATTAAATTCCGTAGACTTGAAAAATTAGGTGGTTGTAAGTCCATCTTCATACCAGGCCTTGAATATTAGGTCGAATGGGTAACACCTTCCTAAGCCCAGGATCCTTAAGGGGGTGGGAGGGTGGTTACTGAGTGGTATCAAAGTGAAGGTTCAACACTAGAGCTTTGGGGATAAAATTAGAGATATGATACATATTAAAATTAGAGCCTAGGCTCAACACTTGGATTGGATGGGCCTTAAAAGATAAAATTTAGAGCCCTTATATGGAGTAGTATTTTATCCTAGGTTCAAGAGTGGACCTGAAGATGCTCACACACAAAGGCTAAAGTTTTATCGAATAATTTAATTGTTGCAAGATGGTTGATTTTAAACTCGCAGTTGTTATGGGTGTTAACGTTGATAAAATGCTGATATGTATTTTCTTCTTAGAATGTGTAATTGACATGTGTTGTAGTTGAATGAACAACTTAAAATCAACATGCTTGGTGCTAACATGGCCAAGGTTACAAATTAATACATTTTTACTTGATTAGCTAAAATTTGTGTGCATGTGACTGCACATAAGAAGACACAATTTGCAACATAAATAAAGGAAATGGCAATATAATGTTACAATATAGAATTGATAGAAATCATCCTGATCAAGAAGAGAACTAAATGGGAAATAATCAGACGAAAAATCCCCTAATTGGATGGATTCCCTCAGGATTTTGAGAGAAAATTGAAGACATATAAGGTGGATAATGAAAATATTTTTAGAGCTCAGATAGAAAAGTTGAATGCGATCATCTTAGAGAGCTTGTTAGATCTACAAAGACATAAGCAACATGAGCCTCATGCCAGCTATCTGGACAAGCGTAAATGCAAGAAAAGTCCATCTAATATTTAGAAGCATGGGTTGGAATCCCATAAGGCAAAAGGAAACAAGTCAAGGAAGAGGCATAAGCAAGCAAGTGAAGACATTGTGAAAGGAGAAAATCCACTCAACACGCAAGAAAGAGTGAAAAAAAACCATGATAATTTATCTAGTGTCACAACAAGAAGATGCCACCAATAGAGGAGGAGCGAGAAAAGCATAATGCTAGAAGAGTTGATAAAAGTAAATCCTCTTTCCTTTGATGGGGATATCAAGAAGAATGAAGAAGAAAAAGCTTGTTTTTTGGGCTTGAATAAATACTTTAGAGTCCATTACTACTCTGAAAACATGAAGTTCAGGGTAGCCATTTTCAAATTGAAAGGAAAGGCTAACATATGGTGGAAAGATTTAAGAAACATCAAAGGGATCATAGAGAAGGAACTAAAATGGAGAGAAATTGAGAAATATTATGGGGAAAAGTACCTATCCAAGTGGTACTATGACAACAAGATTAAAGAATTCCATGAGCGTAAACTTGGATAGTTCACCTTGGATGCTTATACCAACTGATTTTGGGAGTTGTTGAGGTATGTACCCTACATCAAGGATGAGAAGGTAAAAATAAAAATATACCTTAGTGGAGTACTGCCATCCTACCAATATAGGATTGAATTCATGAGCAAAGGACATTACAGGATACCATTTGGAAGGTCAGGTATTGTGGTGATCAGGTCAAGCATAAGGATGGATTCAAGGTAGATTTGAAAAGGAAAAACAAAGCTATTTTTAAAGGGAAAGGACCAAAATACTCAAGATACAAGCAAGTGGGGAATAATTTCAAGTTCCCCACTCATGCTAAAGGTGAATTCCATTAAAATTCCCCTATTTCCAATAGAGATTGGCTTGTTAAATCAACAAGAGAAGAGTCCGAGGAGCCCAAGAGTAGGCAATTACAGTGTTGGGGATGTGCAGAGAACCACATGTTGAAGGATTATCATCACTAACAATAGAACAACAAGAAATTGTACAATGTCCAATAGGAAACAATAATGAACAATGTGGCTTAAAGCATACCTTGAATTGATGTGGCATTGGACAACATGTAAGTATATCATCAAGCCTTGGTGATCAAAATTCAAGATATGGTTTCCAACCATCCCAATTTTAATCAATCTGAGTTCTAATTTTAGTTATATCAACCAAAAAATTGTTGAGATGTGTGCTTTGTGAAAGAATCCTCATGCAAAGTCGTGGTTGGTCCAAATCACCATGAGAGTCAAGAAGAGGGTGATAGATTTTGCGGAATTGTGCCATCTAGAGCTAGGTAGCATGCCCATGATAATGGTCCTCAATGTGCTACCACTGGGTTTTTATGATGTATTGATGGGTATGGATTAGTTGGAAACCCACTGAACTAAGGTGTACTTCTATAATAAGTCTTTGGAATGCCTGAGTGATGAAGGCAAGAAAAAAAAATGATTGGGATACATCAATGATGAAGGTAAGAAAAAATAATAATTGGAATACCTCAGTAATGAGGAAAGGAAAAAACATTGTAATGGTTGAGAAAGCTTGTCTTAGTCAAGCATATTTTATCATTATAAATGGATAAATTCAATAAGAAGGGGTGTGCTCTATATGTGTTCCAAGTGACCATCATGATAGGAGGAAACAAGCTCAGGACTTAACATCACCTTATCTTGAATTAAAACAAAGATGTATTCCTCGAAGAAGTGTTGGGGTTTGCCACCTAGGAGGTAAATTGACTACTCCATTGGGTTGAATCCCAATTTAGTGCCAATTTAAAAATCTCCATATACCATGAGCACACTAGATCTAGTAGAACTACAAGTGCTACTGAAATAAATGATAGATAAAGGGTATATTAGACCTAACATGCCACACTAGGAGCCCCAAAACTATTTTTGAAGAAGAAAGATAGCACATTTTGGCTATACGTTGAATATCGACATTTAAATAAATGCACAATGAAAACAAATTATTTGCTACCCAAAGTTGATGATATATTTGATCAATTGAGAGGGGAAGCAATATTTTCTATAATGGATTTAAGATCTGGTTATCATCAAATTCGAAGTAAAGATGAACATATTCACAAGACAATGTTCAGGACGAGATATGGACACTATGAGCTTGTGGTGGTTCCATTTGGGCTCACAAATTCCCTAGCTGCATTTATGTGCCCGATGAAAAACTTCCTCAACTGGTATTTTGACAAATTTGTGCTAATTTTTGTGTATGATATGCCGGTTTACTCAAAAACCAGAGAAGACCACAAAGAACACTTAAATTAAGTATTGCAATAGCTAAGGGAACACAATTTATATTCCAACCTTAATAAATGTGGTTTCTTCTAATCAAAAGTTCAATATTTGGGACATGTCATCCTAAAGGAAGGAATATCTGTGCGTCTTGATAGGATCAAGGAAATAATGGAGTGGGATGCTCCCTGAAATGTCATAGAGGTTAGATCCTTAATGGGATTGGTTGGATATTAACTATGGTTTATTCAATATTTTTCAAATATTGGAAATCCAATCACATCCCTACAAAGGAAAGGGATAAATTTCAATGGACATTTGATTGCGCATCTAGTTTTGAATAACTCATGAAATTGCTCGTACATGCACCTATTTTGAGAATAGTAGACCCAGACAAGGATTTAATGGTATTCAAAGTTGCCTACAAGGAATGATTACATAGATCCCTAATACAAGAAGGACACATGGTCTGTTATGGGTCTAGGAAATTAAATGAGTGTGAGAAAAACTATGTCATACATGACTTGGAGCCGGTAGAAATCATGCATACATCAAATATGTGAAGGCACTTCTTACTTGGGAGAAATTTTGTGTTGATGTCAGATCATGGAGTGATGAGATACTTGTTTGATAAGCCTAAATTAAATTCTAGACAAGCCAAATGGTTGGATTTTATTAACAAAATTGATTTCGAGATTAAGCATATTAATAGCAAGGAAAATAAGGTAGTAAATGCACTTAGTAGAAGTCTACAAATATCTCACTTAGTAACCATGAGGACTCATGAAATTAACACCAAATAAAGGATCAAAGAGGCATTGCAACATGATAAGCATTTATGAAATGTGAATGAATGCTTACAATAGGAATCAAAGTGAATGAAAAGAAAAATTAGAAGCTCAAAGATGATGGTGTGTTGTTGTTAAATATAGATGGCATGTGCCTTGCATGACCGACTTGGAGAAGCTCATAAGGGGCAAGTTTCATAAAATTCCTTATTCAAGCCATCCTGGTTATCGGAAAAATATAATAGGCATACAAATATTGTATTATTGGTGAGGAATGAAGAAGGGGATTGTTGAATACATTGCTAGGGGCTTGGAGTGCCAACAAGTCAAATTAGAATGCAAAAAATTAGCGATATTATTATAACCAATTCCAATTCCTTAGAGGAAGTGGGAAGTCATATCCATGGAATTCATCATAGGAATGCCAAATACACCTAAATAACATGATTCCATTATGGTGATGGTGGACAAGTTGAGTAAGGCAACCCATTTTATAATTGTCAAGTCCACCCACAAAGCCTTTGACATAGCTAATATTTTCATGAAGGAAATATTTAGATTGCATGGAATAATTAAGAATATGATTTCAAATTGGGATGCCATGTTTACATCCAATTTTTGGAAAACATTGCTTACTAGCTTTGGAACTCAGCTAGCTTTTAGTACAATGTATCATCCTTAAACTAATGGTCAAATGAAAAGGGTGAACATAATTTTAGAGGACATGCTGAGGATGTATATCACGCATCAACCAAAGAGGTCAGAATAATTCCTATCATTAGTTGAGTTTTCATGCAATAACGGGTATCAAGAGTCATTGAAGATGAGCTCTTTCGAGGTATTGTATGGAAGGAAATGAAACACTCCCATTAGCTAGGATAACCCACTGAACTAAGCGGTTCTTGGACTTAACACGCTGAGAGAAATGGAGCAATAAGTTCTCAATATCATGCAAAAATTGAAGGTTTCCTAAGATAGACAAAATATTTACACAAACTAGCTAAGAATGCATAGAGAATTCCAAGTGGAAGAGCATGTATATCTTCACATCAGACCAAGGAAGAGCTCATTGAAAGTGGGGCCTTGTGTTAAATTAGCACCTAGGTTTTGCAGACCATTTCAGATTTTGGATAGGGTGGGACTAGTGGCTTATATCCTAGCCTTACCAGCCACAATGAAAGCACATGATGTATTTCACATTTCCTTGCTTAAAAAGTATGTAAATCACACTAATCAGGTTGTTGATTGGTTTTTTTATACTGGTAGAAATCAGGGAGAATTCCAAATAGAACCATTGTGCATCTTGTACCGGAGACAAAATGTGTTCTAGAATCAAGTCACAAAGAAGTTTAAGGTGTAATGGATGTACTTTGTACTCGATGAAGCAACCTGGGAAATTTCAGATCAAATGGGGGTACTCTACCCATTTTTTTGTAATGTGTGAATTTATGTAAATAGTTGTAAATATAAAAATCAATTTTTATTTGTGTTTATTGTTCATATAACACCAAGGAAAATGTTTCCTTAAGGGGGTGGGGTGTTTAACATCGCTTTTTGTTTCACCCCCATGCTTGTAAATGTAACTATGTACTACCATCATGAGAGCCATGAATTTTTGAAACACACCTTGCAAATACTTAAAAATTAAATGATAATTTAATGCCATTATTAAGGGAGGGATACCACCACAACTCCACTATTTGAGGGGAAGGCATGTTGTGTGCCTTGAAGAGCCAATATTCAGTATGAGTTAATGTTGGAGGTCAATTGTAGGCCAATCAAGCAACCTCATCGATAGAAATTGATGAGATGGGATTGGGTAGTATAGATAGAGGGCCACACCCATATCCATCTCCCTCATGGATTGAGGCTAAGGATGGAAGCCTCATGAAAATAAGACTGAGTGAAAGAGTGAAAGAGAGATGGGAGGAGAGGATAAATTAGTGAGAAAAAGGAAGAACACACAAAAAGTGGGTTCTCTCTAAAAAATTCTCTCAATTTAACTTCATTGGACATCAATCATCCCCCTAAAAATATGGAAGGATCACATTTAGGCTTCTAGTGTAGTGCATGGAGTTGAGGGAGACATGACAAAGAGTACTGTGCAATGATCCAATGGATTTTTAAGCCCCATTCTCTTTGATTTGGGTGATATTCATTGTGATTTTGTATTTCAGGCCACTAGACTAGGTGTCTATGACTAAGTGGTCAGTGGGAGGCCCAATGAATTACTGAATCACTGTGGTTCTTGCATTATAACTAATAGACCACTTGGATGGGGAAATTTTAGTCGCTGTGGTGCTCGCTAGAGAGATATTTACCACCTGGATAGTGGACTATAGACCCCTATGGTGCTTGATATGAACATACAACTAAACCAATGAGATAGTGGATTTTACCTCCTTGACCAAGTAATACCCCAACTAGACCTAGGGTGAATACTTGTGGATGCATTTAAAGGAGTAAGTGAGTCACTATGGTGCTTACTGCTAGAGGGTAGTTGATAACCACTTAGATAATGGACTCCAAATTTTCAGTGTTCACAAGCCTTGGTGTAAATTTTCCCTGAGCAAGCATCCCTTCAAACTTTGGATATGGGTTGGGGGTGGTCAGTTGCAATAAATTTTTAATGTAGCTGACCTATGGTTGGGTGGAGAGTGGAAGTACCTCCAATTTCCAACAACCTTAACATACATGGAAAAGTATAACTGTTCATTCGTATATGGCTTGGGGGTGGTAAACTGCAAGAAAGTTGCAATGTAGTTGGCCTATGATTGTGTGGATATTGGAAGTCCTTACTTCAGTCAAAAACCACCTTAAAATACATAGATAAGTATACTTGTTCTTGCATATTGGACTATGGACTGTGATATTTCTTGTTGTGCTTATGATTGTTGCAAAGTCATGTGAACTTTTGAATGTCTTCCTGGGACTCACTGTTATGCTCAATATTTTTAAGCTATGCTATATGTCTATGGTTTTGTTGGCTTGAGGGGTCCTGAACGAGGTTTAGAGTTAAGGTTAACCAACAAAACCCTCTTACTACTGGCCCTTTCTGCAGTGACCTACTTATGCAGGTCAAAGTCTCACGCGAAGCAGTATGGGAGGGCGCTGGAACTAGGTTTCCACACCTTGAAAGAGAATTAATTGATGTGGGTGTCTTCAGATATATAACAACAGTGGTATAACCATCGCAACATAAGCCCTAACCAGAAACCCTAACCAGGCAGATCTAGGTCAGTTTACATAGGTTATCCTACGCGCGCACATACAAAGGTCTCACAATCCCTTTAACAATATTACTACATAATATTCAGGTTCGATAGTAATAGATCTATTCATTCAATGTTTATATAAGGCAAAAGATAGTTACACAACCGATCCAATATAGATAATGCAGTAAATGGAAATAATATGTAGAAATAGATCATAAAGTAGAACACAGATGCATTTGATACTTAGAATTATCCCAAAACATTCCTTTATTCGTTCACAGTTCATAACGTCATGAAAATACTTCAACACTAGCCTCACACATAGCTAACGAGGTCTGCGCATAGTAGGACTAATGTCTCCACACACACAGCCAACAAGAGCCTTCTAAACCTAGACAAATTCACTTTTCAACTCATAACATCATATACCAAAACTTATTTCATACTTACAACTTATCTACTCGACTTGATCTAGAATCCAATTTATATCTTTATCCTGTGCTCATCTAAGGTCCACAAACTGTGGTTTGCGATCCCTAGTTATACACTTTTTCCCATTACAACTCATGAGGGGCTTTGACCTGTGCCTTACTTAATGCACACGACTTAACTTACAAAAAAATACTATATTTTTATCCAAAATTGTGGTCCTAAGGGACACTGCCCCAACAGGCCCCCAACACAATATTGTGACTCATCCTGAGTCAAAATGGTGCTGGGTTCTTCATCTTGATCTACAACACTTTGATGGCAGCGACAAAGGGCACTTGGATGCCCGCGCTCTGATCAACTGTACTCTGCGCTGTGTCCACCAGTTTTTTTGACGTTAGCCCTTCTGCGGCGAAATTTATGCTTTGATAGGTCTGGTCCAAATTATTCACAGCGACATCCATATCCTGCGACAACTTAATCACCTCATCGGCCCATGACTTCAGTTCCTCTATCATAATATGCTTCTTTCTTCGCAGCTCCTCCAATTCGTCATGCAAGATCTGGCTTGTCTATAATCGGGCCATGTGTTGTGAAGGTACAAAAGTAGGCAGGGCCTCCTGAAGGTTGTTGAACGACTGCTCCTTGGCACGCAATTCTTGTGAGATATTCCTAAACAATGGATTTGTCTGCACACATGTCAATAATCCCATAGCTATTTCTAGCAATGCGGTGCCCTTATCAACGGTGGCGACAATAATCTCTAGAGCTTACTTAACCAAGGCTGCTCATTGTTCTTACACCTCTGGGGGAGTTTCTGGCTGCAACTTGGCTTGCAATGCTATGATTTTTTGCTTTAACTCCACCTTCACTGTCTGTAATTCTGATCTAGAGGTCTTCAACGCTGCTACCAAACTCTCGACTTTACCCTGTGGTGCGACAGAAGCAGGGATGGCTACCTTTGGTAGGTCACCACACATCCTATCAATCAAGTGTTCCAATTATGCTTGCTGTGCTACTGCGGCTTGCTATGCTGTCTGAGCTCGGAGAGATTCTTCAGTTTTTTCTGAGACCTTCTGCTCCTCTTCACTCAGTTGCTAGTGCACGCACGCCTCCCTACACTGATAAAGTTTCATAAAAGTTTCACCTTTTGTCCTATATAGTGAATCCAAAATAGTATTTTACAGAGTTGCTGAGAGATCCAGAAAGAACCACACCAAACAAAGACCCAGAAGTCTCACAAGGATTTTAGAAATATTTTAAAAAGATATTTGTAGATCCAGAAATAGGGATTCAAATTCCTTCAAATTTTTCTCATTTTGTGGGATCAGAGGGTTTGGGTGCTGATATTGATTCTATGTGGGACAATACTAGATTAAGTCCAATTGATTAGTGGAGCCGCTATGGTTCGGAACTTCTACATATCCAAAAATTGGCCATCAAGATCTTGACACAAGTTGCTAGTTCCTCTTCAGCAGAAAGGAATTGGAGTACATATGGCTTCATCCATTCAGTGAAGTGAAACAGATTGAGCTCCAAGAAGGATGAGGAACTAGTGTATGTTCATTCACACCTTCTCCTTTTGTCACACAAGAGTGACAAATACACATTTGGGCCCACAAAACTATGGGATGTGGAAACAGAGTTGTTTGAATCGGATACAATGTTGAATGCCATGTCTCATTTGAATTTGTTTGATGAGGAGTCACCAATAGTTGGATCTTCAAGTGGACATGGCAACAATGCCCACATTCCTAAAGAGGGTGTTGATTTTAATTACATAGATGAAGATATATTTTATGATATGTAAATGTAATTTATGATTATGTTTTAAACTTTTGAACAATGAACATTAAATATCATAATATGCCATATGATAGTAGACTTCTAGTCATAGTTCGTTTTGTACTTTGTACTATGTAGTGTGCATTATTAATTTTGGTGATGATGTTGTCATGTTGATGATTGAAATTTGAAACATAAACTGAGAAAATTGATGATATGTTGAATTTTATAATAATCACTAATGATGATGACAATGTTTACACTGAATTGATGGTGATGATTTGTTTATGTTGAATTCATGATGATGATGAAGTATTTTTATATATAGAATCTAGATTCTAAAAGATGAATAGTAATATGAAATTATTATGGGAGTCATATTAAATCTTCCATGTCATTATTCAGTGCTATGGGAGTCATATTCAATGTTTCCTGAGTCATGTCAAGTAGAGGTAGGCCTAATTTGTTACATAGATAAATATATCTTTTGGTTAACTATAAATATGATTAGGTTTCATTCTCTATCTCACTTATTTAGGGTGGGTGGGTGTGTTTATGAATAAGTTTGTAACTGGATACTAGTAGTTGATTCCCAGTTCTATTTGGTATTAGTGTGAGTTTGTCGTAGTTGTTGTTGTATGATTACGAATAAATATGTCAATTTAATAACATAGTTTGAATTTTGTAAGGCCATACGTTGGATGGATAAGTCATTCTTGCGGACAAGACAGGCCTCCAAAGTTTCCTACGGACAGCTAGCAACAAACAAACAACTAAATCTATATTTCTCTAGATATATTGCGATTCATAATTAAATGCTATAAAGGCTTAACGATCCTACCTTTGATCCAATGCTTGTTTGTAGTAGTAATCCTTCAGTCGCTCGAAAGAGTTGCCTTCGAATATCTACAATCACAAACGAGAAAACATCAAATAGCACCTGCATAGCATATATTCATAAATCATATGTATTATGGTGATCAAGGAATCCATAAAATAAACCAATCAATTGACAGCTTATTGAGAAAAACAGACTTATTTGTATTAACTTAAATAAGAAGATCCTTACAACCGTGTCCACCTTGATGTCATATAGGCCTTCTTGGGGTTCGGAAGAGGTGTTTCCTTTACTCTGACAAGCCTTAAACTCTTCCAACCGAGATACATACAGGTATGTAATCCTTCCCACATAAACTCTCAGCTAAAAGGGTCTAATTTTCAACAGCACTTCACCTCTAACAATACTAAAACTTCAAATCATCAATTGTAACCCTTTGAGGCTGCCCTATGCCTCTTTTTATAGTGAAAGAGAGGAAGTTATAACTCCATACAAGAAGGGATAGAATCCTCCTTCAAAGGGATTAGTTCCTTACATCAAGGGGTTAGCTCCTTATTGGATGGGATGCATGAACTTGAAAAGAGCAGACTTTCCACCGCAGGAATGTTTCTAGAAGCTTCCAAAAATGACTTAAACTAAGCTTCTAGATTTTACTTGTGCCTTTTCTTATCTTTTACAGGGGTCCACACTTTTAATAATCAGAAAGTGTGTTTGTCTATGCATGATTTATAGCCAAAAGGTGTGGGACCATAGGAAATACTAAGAGAAAGTGAGGTACAAGCGTTTTAAGGCTTTTATGAGCTTTTCTCTTAGTTTCAAGGCTTGACTTTAGGAACTTTGATATTGTAGACTTCTAAGGGAGTACTAAAATTTCATGGTGACAAATTTTAGTGTAACAAATTTCCCCCTAAAGTGTGAAGTCTGAGAGTATTCGAAGAGTGATGTGCTTTAAAGAGGTCAATAGAGTTCTCTCTTGCATTATTTTATCCTTTTTCGGGCCTGAGAGACTAAATTTACGAAAAAGTACACCCATGGAGTTTTCTTAAGTTTTTTCTTCTGACTCCCTAAAAATGAAAAACACCGAGTTTCTCCTATACTAGACTCGTTAAAATTTAATAGTTTAGGACCTATCGATTACAAACAGGAATGGACCACTCCTTCTTAGGGTTTGATTTTAAACTAATTTGGACTCATCTGAAGGATGAGCTTATAAACAAGCAAATTTTATCCTCCTGAAGCTTGTCAAAAATAAAGAGGTACTTGCCAGAAATGGTGGGGGAAAAGAGAGAAAACAAATTCATTTGTTACACTTTGATTTATAAAAGCATTACACCACTCTTGAACACGACACTTTCTGTCGCACTTCCACCTGGGTTGGGAAATCCTTTGCCTGTCAGTTAATCAAACCACATTGAAGGTCTTCAGCTGGTTTCTGGGTATTAGCTTAGGGAAACTGTCACCAAACCATCTGCAGTGTTGTTATGTGTTCAAGAGGAGTGTCAAACAAACTATTCATCTGCAAACATTTGTCTCCATTCACGTTGACCATCCCTAAGTCAATCCTTACAAAAATTTCTTCAAAATTTGATCTATGGTTTCGTGTCGTGAGCTTGCTTACGACGGATCACTTTCTATCGACGATAGATCATCATCTAGGAAGTTGATCTAGAATCCATTAGTACCTTGAAATCTGCATGCCTTAATGGCAGGTTTCTCACCTTCGACGACAGGTCGCATCATTGACCTTCGATCGAACAATTTTGTGAAATGTTTGACTTCAGATCACTTATTCATTTCGTGGTTATCTTGTAGTACTTTGAGAGCCATTGTCATTATTGGTGGTTTCTCTCACACTTGTTAACGAGTTTTCACATCATTGGCTTGGTATTAAAGTGGTTTCTACCATGTTAAACTTCAACTGTAATCACATGGATAGAATCGTACTAGTTCGGGAAGCAAAATCAAGACCACGGATCTAGTGTAGTTTCACACCATCCAAAGGCTATGAGGGTTTTATTATTCATTATGTAGTAGGCTATTCATTACATATGGGTACATCACCGCCCATATTGTGTCTACATTATTGATGTAATATTAAAATCATTTCTGTATCAGAACAAGTTTAGCTAGTTTTGATCTAAGTATGGGAATGCCTACCTCAGCGATGATATATACATATATGTGTTGCATTGAATGTTTTTATAGGGTTCCGACTGGGGTTTCCACAGGATAATCCTTGAAATGTTAAAGCACATCACTAGTTGAGAATAATTCCTATCATTAGTTGAGTTTTCATGCAATAACGAGTATCAAGAGTCATTGAAGATGAGCTCTTTCGAGGTATTGTATGGAAGGAAATGAAACACTCCCATTAGCTAGGATAACCCACTGAACTAAGTGGTTCTTAGACTTAACACGCTGAGAGAAATGGAGCAATAAGTTCTCAATATCATGCAAAAATTGAAGGTTTCCTAAGATAGACAAAATATTTACACAAACTAGCTAAGAATGCATAGAGAATTCCAAGTGGAAGAGCATGTATATCTTCACATCAGACCAAGGAAGAGCTCATTGAAAGTGGGGCCTTGTGTTAAATTAGCACCTAGGTTTTGCAGACCATTTCAGATTTTGGATAGGGTGGGACTAGTGGCTTATATACTAGCCTTACCAGGCACAATGAAAGCACATGATGTATTTCACATTTCCTTGCTTAAAAAGTATGTAAATCACACTAATCAGGTTGTTGATTGGTTTTTTTATACTGGTGGAAATCAGGGAGAATTCCAAATAGAACCATTGTGCATCTTGTACCGGAGACAAAATGTGTTCTAGAATCAAGTCACAAAGAAGTTTAAGGTGTAATGGATGTACTCTGTACTCGATGAAGCAACCTGGGAAATTTCAGATCAAATGGGGGTACTCTACCCATTTTTTTTTAATGTGTGAATTTATGTAAATAGTTGTAAATATAAAACTCAATTTTTATTTGTGTTTATTGTTCATATAACACCAAGGAAAATGTTTCCTTAAGGGGGTGGGGTGTTTAACATCGCTTTTTTTTTCACCCCCATGCTTGTAAATGTAACTATGTACTGCCATCATGAGAGCCATGAATTTTTGAAACACACCTTGCAAATACTTGAAAATTAAATGATAATTTAATGCCATTATTAAGGGAGGGATACCACCACAACTCCACTATTTGAGGGGAAGGCATGTTGTGTGCCTTGAAGAGCCAATATTCAGTATGAGTTAATGTTGGAGGTCAATTGTAGGCCAATCAAGCAACCTCATCGATAGAAATTGATGAGATGGGATTGGGTAGTATAGATAGAGGGTCACACCCATATCCATATCCCTCATGGATTGAGGCTAAGGATGGAAGCCTCATGAAAATAAGACTGAGTGAAAGAGTGAAAGAGAGATGGGAGGAGAGGATAATTAGTGAGAAAAAGGAAGAACACACAAAAATTGGGTTCTCTCTAAAAAATTCTCTCAATTTACCTTCATTGGACATCAATCATCCCCCTAAAAATATGGGAGGATCACATTTAGGCTTGTAGTGTAGTGCATGGAGTTGAGGGAGACATGACAAAGAGGACTGTGCAATGCTCCAATGGATTTTTAAGCCCCATTCTCTTTGATTTGGGTGATATTCATTGTGATTTTGTATTTCAGGCCACTAGACTAGGTGTCTATGCCTAAGTGGTCAGTGGGAGGCCCAATGAATTACTGAATCACTGTGGTTCTTGCAGTATAAATAATAGACCACTTGGATGGGGAAATTTTAGTCGCTGTGGTGCTCGCTAGAGAGATATTTACCACCTGGATAGTGGACTATAGACCCCTATGGTGCTTGATATGAACATACAACTAAACCAATGAGATAGTGGATTTTACCTCCTTGACTAAGTAATGCCCCAACTAGACCTAGGGTGAATACTTGTGGATGCATTTAAAGGAGTAAGTGAGTCACTATGGTGCTTACTGCTAGAGGGTAGTTGATAACCACTTAGATAATGGACTCCAAATTTTCAGTGTTCACAAGCCTTGGTGTGAATTTTCCCTGAGCAAGCATCCCCTCAAACTTTGGATATGGGTTGGGGGTGGTCAGCTGTAATAAATTTTTAATGTAGCTGACCTATGGTTGGGTGGAGAGTGGAAGTACCTCCAATTTCCAACAACCTTAACATACATGGAAAAGTATAACTGTTCATTCATATATGGCTTGGGGGTGGTAAACTGCAAGAAAGTTGCAATGTAGTTGGCCTATGATTGTGTGGATATTGGAAGTCCTTACTTCAGTCAAAAACCACCTTAAAATACATAGATAAGTATACTTGTTCTTGCATATTGGACTATGGACTGTGATATTTCTTGTTGTGCTTATGATTGTTGCAAAGTCATGTGAACTTTTGAATGTCTTCCTGGGACTCACCGTTATGCTCAATATTTTTAAGCTATGCTATATGTCTATGGTTTTGTTGGCTTGAGGGGTCCTGAACGAGGTTTAGAGTTAAGGTTAACCAAAAAAACCCTCTTACTACTGGTCCTTTCTGTAGTGACCTACTTATGCAGGTCAAAGTCTCACCCGAAGCAGTATGGGAGGGCGCTGGAACTAGGTTTCCACACCTTGAAAGAGAATTAATTGATGTGGGTGTCTTCAGATATATAACAACAGTGGTATAACCATCACAACATAAGCCCTAACCAGAAACCCTAACCAGGCAGATCTAGGTCAGTTTACATAGGTTATCCTACGCGCGCACATACAAAGGTCTCGCAATCCCTTTAACAATATTACTACATAATATTCAGGTTCGATAGTAATAGATCTATTCATTCAATGTTTATATAAGGCAAAAGATAGTTACACAACCAATCCAATATAGATAATGCAGTACATGGAAATAATACGTAGAAATAGATCATAAAGTAGAACACAGATGCATTTGATACTTAGAATTATCCCAAAACATTCCTTTATTCGTTCACAGTTCATAACGTCATGAAAATACTTCAACACTAGCCTCACACATAGCTAACGAGGTCTGCGCATAGTAGGACTAATGTCTCCACACACACAGCCAACAAGAGCCTTCTAAACCTAGACAAATTCACTTTTCAACTCATAACATCATATACCAAAACTTATTTCATACTTACAACTTATCTACTCGACTTGATCTAGAATCCAATTTATATCTTTATCTTGTGCTCATCTAAGGTCCGCAAACTGTGGTTTGTGATCCCTAGTTATACACTTTTTCCCATTACAACTCATGAGGGGCTTTGACCTGTGCCTTACTTAATGCACACGACTTAACTTACAAAAAAATACTATATTTTTATCCAAAATTGTGGTCCTAAGGGACACTGCCCCAACAGGCCCCCAACACAATATTGTGACTCATCCTGAGTCAAAATGGTGCTGGGTTCTTCATCTTGATCTACAACACTTCGATGGCAGCGACGAAGGGCACTTGGATGCCTACGCTCTGATCAACTGTACTCTGCGCTGTGTCCACTAGTTTTTTTGACGTTAGCCCTTCTACGGTGAAATTTATGATTTTATAGGTCTGGTCCAAATTATTCACAGCGACATCCATATCCTGCGACAACTTAATCACCTAATCGGCCTATGACTTCAGTTCCTTTGTCATAATATGCTTCTTTCTCCGCAGCTCCTCCAATTCGTCATGCAAGATCTGGCTTGTCTATAATCGGGCCATGCGTTGTGAAGGTACAAAAATAGGCAGGGCCTCCTGAAGGTTGTTGAACGACTGCTCCTTGGCACGCAATTCTTGTGAGATATTCCTAACCAATGGATTTTTCTGCACACATGTCAATAATCCCATAGCTATTTCTAGCAATGCGGTGCCCTTATCAACGGTGGCGACAATAATCTCTAGAGCTTACTTAACCAAGGATGCTCATTGTTCTTACACCTCTGGGGGAGTTTCTGGCTGCAACTTGGCTTGCAATGCTATGATTTTTTGCTTTAACTCCACCTTCACTGTCTGTAATTCTGATCTAGAGGTCTTCAACGCTGCTACCAAACTCTCGACTTTACCCTGTGGTGCGACAGAAGCAGGGATGGCTACCTTTGGTAGGTCACCACACATCCTATCAATCAAGTGTTCCAATTATGCTTGCTGTGCTACTGCGGCTTGCTATGCTGTCTGAGCTCGGAGAGATTCTTCAGTTTTTTCTGAGACCTTCTGCTCCTCTTCACTCAGTTGCTAGTGCACGCACGCCTCCCTACACTGATAAAGTTTCATAAAAGTTTCACCTTTTGTCCTATATAGTGAATCCAAAATAGTATTTTACAGAGTTGCTGAGAGATCCAGAAAGAACCACACCAAACAAAGACCCAGAAGTCTCACAAGGATTTTAGAAATATTTTAAAAAGATATTTGTAGATCCAGAAATAGGGATTCAAATTCCTTCAAATTTTTCTCATTTTGTGGGATCAGAGGGTTTGGGTGCTGATATTGATTCTATGTGGGACAATACTAGATTAAGTCCAATTGATTAGTGGAGCCGCTATGGTTCGGAACTTCTACATATCCAAAAATTGGCCATCAAGATCTTGACACAAGTTGCTAGTTCCTCTTCAGCAGAAAGGAATTGGAGTACATATGGCTTCATCCATTCAGTGAAGTGAAACAGATTGAGCTCCAAGAAGGATGAGGAACTAGTGTATGTTCATTCACACCTTCTCCTTTTGTCACACAAGAGTGACAAATACACATTTGGGCCCACAAAACTATGGGATGTGGAAACATAGTTGTTTGAATCGGATACAATGTTGAATGCCATGTCTCATTTGAATTTGTTTGATGAGGAGTCACCAATAGTTGGATCTTCAAGTGGACATGGCAACAATGCCCACATTCCTAAAGAGGGTGTTGATTTTAATTACATAGATGAAGATATATTTTATGATATGTAAATGTAATTTATGATTATGTTTTAAACTTTTGAACAATGAACATTAAATATCATAATATGCCATATGATAGTAGACTTCTAGTCATAGTTCGTTTTGTACTTTGTACTATGTAGTGTGCATTATTAATTTTGGTGATGATGTTGTCATGTTGATGATTGAAATTTGAAACATAAACTGAGAAAATTGATGATATGTTGAATTTTATAATAATCACTAATGATGATGACAATGTTTACACTGAATTGATGGTGATGATTTGTTTATGTTGAATTCATGATGATGATGAAGTATTTTTATATATAGAATCTAGATTCTAAAAGATGAATAGTAATATGAAATTATTATGGGAGTCATATTAAATCTTCCATGTCATTATTCAGTGCTATGGGAGTCATATTCAATGTTTCCTGAGTCATGTCAAGTAGAGGTAGGCCTAATTTGTTACATAGATAAATATATCTTTTGGTTAACTATAAATATGATTAGGTTTCATTCTCTATCTCACTTATTTAGGGTGGGTGGGTGTGTTTATGAATAAGTTTGTAACTGGATACTAGTAGTTGATTCCCAGTTCTATTTGGTATTAGTGTGAGTTTGTCGTAGTTTTTGTTGTATGATTACGAATAAATATGTCAATTTAATAACATAGTTTGAATTTTGTAAGGCCATCTGTTGGACGGATAAGTCGTTCTTGCGGACAAGACAGACCTCCCAAGTGTCCTACAGACAAATAGCAACAAACAGACAACTAAATCTATCTTTCTCTAGATATATTGTGATTCATAATTAAATGCTATAAAGGCTTAACGATCCTACCTTTGATCCAATGCTTGTTTGTAGTAGTAATCCTTCAGTCGCCCGAAAGAGTTGCCTTCGAAGATTTGCAATAACAAACAAGAAAACATCAAATAGCACCTGCATAGCATATATTCATAAATCATATCTATTATGGTGATCAAGGAATCCATAAAATAAACCAATCAATTGACAGCTTATTGAGAAAAACGGACTTATTTGTATTAACTTAAACAAGAAGAGCCTTACAACCGTGTCCGCCTTGATGTCATATAGGCCTTCCTGGGGTCCAGAATAGGCATTTCCTTTACTTTGACAAGCCTTGAACTCTTCCAATCGAGATACATACAGGTATGTAATCCTTCCCACATAAAATCTCAGCTAAAAGGGTCTAAGTTTCAACAGCACTTCAACTCAACCAATACTAAAACTTTAACTCATCAATTGTAACCCTTTGAGGCTGCCGTATGCCTCTTTTTATAGTGAAAGAGAGGAAGTTATAGCTCCATACAAGAAGGGATAGAATCCCCCTTCAAAGGGATTAGTTCCTTACATCAAGGGGTTAGCTCCTTAATGGATGGGATGCATGAACTTGAAAAGAGCAGACTTTCCATCGCAGGAATGTTTCTAGAAGCTTCCAAAAATGACTTAAACTAAGCTTCTAGAGTTTACTTGCACCTTTTCTTATCTTTTATAGGGGTCCACACTTTTAATAAATAAAAAGTGCATTTTTCTATGCATGATTTATAGCCAAAAGGTGCGGGACCGTAGGCAATACTAAGAGAAAGTGCGGTACAAGAGTTTTAAGAATTTTATGAGCTTTTCTTACTTTCAAGGCTTGAATTTAGGAAGTTAGATATTGGAGACTTCTAAGGGAGTGATAAATGTCATGGTGACAAATTTTAGTGTAACAAATTTCCCCCTAAAGTGTGAAGTCTGAGAGTATTCGAAGAGTGATGTGCTTTAACATTTCAAGGATTATCCTGTGGAAACCCCAGTCGGAACCCTATAAAAACATTCAATGCAACACATATATGTATATATCATCGCTGAGGTAGGCATTCCCATACTTAGATCAAAACTAACTAAACTTGTTCTGATAGAGAAATGATTTTAATATTACATCAATAGTGTAGACACAGCATGGGCGCAGCCATATGTAATTAATAGCCTACTGCATAATGAATAATAAAACCCCTCGCAGCTTGGATGGTGGAAACTAGATCCAGGGTCTTGATTTTTGCTTCCTGAACTAGTACGATTCTATCCATGTGATTAAATGTGTTGAAGTTGAACATGGTAGAAACCACTTGATTACCAGTCAATGATGTGAACTATTAACAAGTGTGAGAGAAACCACCAATAATGAAAATGGCTCTCAAAGTACTCAGTACAATCCACGAAATGTGAATAAGTGATCTAAAGTCAAACATTTCACAGAATCGTTCGATCGAAGGTCAATGATGCGACCTGTCGTCGAAGGTGAGAAACCTGCCATTAAGGCATGCAGATTTCAAGGTACTAACGGATTCTAGATCAACTTCCTAGATGATGAGCTATCGTCGATAGAAAGTGATCCGTCGTAAGCAAGCTCACGACACGAAACCATAGATCAAGTTTTGAAGAAATTTTTGTAAGGATTGACTTAGGGATGGTCAACGTGAATGGAGACAAATGTTTGCAGATGAATAGTTTGTTTGACTGTCCTCTTGAACACATAACAACACTGCAGATGGTTTGGTGACAGTTTCCCTAAGCTAATACCCAGAAACCAGCTGAAGACCTTCAATGTGGTTTGATTAACTGATAGGCAAGGATTTCCCAACCCAGGTGGAAGTGCGACAGAAAGTGTCGTGTTCAAGAGTGGTGTAATGCTTTTATAAATCAAAGTGTAACAAATGAATCTGTTTTCTCTCTTTTCCCCCACCATTTCTGGCAAGTACCTCTTTATTTTTGACAAGATTGAGGAGGATAAAATTTTCTTGTTTATAAGCTCATTCTTCGGATGAGTCCAAATTAGTTTAAGATCGAACCCTAAGAAGGAGTGGTCCGTTCCTGTTTGTAATCGATAGGTCCTTTACTGTTAAATTTTAACGAGTCAAGTATAGGAGAAACTCGATGTTTTTCATTTTTAGGGAGTCAGAAGAAAAAACTTAAGAAAACTCCATGGGTGTACTTTTTCATAAATTTAGTCTCTCAGGCCCGAAAAAGGATAAAATAATGCAAGAGAGAACTCTTTAACGAGTTCGAATAGTCAAGTACTCGACAATATTTTCATTTTTAGAGAGTCTGAAAAGGGCTTAAAAGAGGACTCCATGGTTTCGTTTTTTCGTAAATTTTAAAGAGCCTGAAAAAGTGATAAAAGTTTACTCTTCGTCAAAAATGACCATTTTTCCTGAAAAATCCGTTATTCTGCACAAAAATTCGAAAAATTAAACATACCTGTTTCAATAATAAAAAATATTTTGAAAACTGACTTTTAAAAGTGAAAAATAAAAAAATTTAAAATTCATCTATTTGAAAAAACTTATAAAAATGATTTTTTCAAGTTCATTTTCACCGTTTGAGTTTGGAGTGAAGATTTTAGAGCTCTTGGCAAAAAACGCTTCGGAGAAGATTCTGGGAAAACCGACTGTCGGAATCGAAAACCGTCTCATTCAGGTAATCCAAAACCTCCTTATCTTGCTTTTCATCCGTTCAATTTTTTAAATTAGTGTCAAAATTTCATTTTTGGGAGGAAAATAGGTTGAAAAATCTGCCCTCGGGGGTCCGCAGGTAAGACATTGGGTACCTGCGAACCCCGAAATTTTTCTACAAAGGAAAATGTCAGGGCCCCGCACTTTTAACACAGGGCCCGTGCGGAGCTACGCACTATCCCTGAGCGTAAAGTGCGGGGGCACCGTAATGAATTTAAAAACATATTTTCTTCCTAAATTACCCAAATTTTTTGCTTCAAAATGATTCTAATCCTTCATTTTACTTGTTGTAGGATATCTACAATGCTCATTTGGAGAGAACAGGAACATGAGGAGGTAGATGAAGCAACAGTGATTCATCAACCAACTTTGCAAGTTTTAAGAGCATGTGGGCTTTTCAAATTTTGGGCTATCAGTGGCATGAGAGCTCAAGTGGATCTTCTTACTTGGCTGGTAAGTAAATGGGATGTTCAAGACTAGTGTTTTGTAATCGAAGGTCACCGGCTCAAGATTGAGCTGGAAGACATATATTTTTTGACTGGTTTGTCCAGGAGAGGCGAACCACTATCTCTATTTTGGGCTAGGCTAGGTGGCCAGTCTATTACCAGCCTGCAATTAGAGTTCTTTAATGATGAAGCCAACCCCCGAGACAAATGGATTGACATTAAAACTATCATCCGTCCTGAGTTAAAAGTGATTGATTTTACCGTTTTCGAGTTGTACGGAAGTTCAGCTTTGCATGTAGCCACTGGATCTCAGATGCACATCGCAGTAGATTGCTTCTGAAGCACCATATTCAATTGGTGCGAGGTAGTGTTGGAAAATGTGAAAGGCCAACTTACCAAAGCAAAGAATGGGAAGTTAAAAAACTTCGGATATGGGTCCATCGTCGTCACCTTTGATCTAGAGAGGATCCCTATGTTAGCCCCGCAGCATATTCCTGTTGATGCTGGTCGACCTCGAGAGCCTAGGATGGTTCATTGGGTTGCTTTGATGGCCCGCCACAGCAAGGGTGGGGAGATTGTTCGTTTTCCCTCGACTTATTTTCATTGGTTGGAATGCCAACTTTTTGTGATAGAGGATTTTCCTTATGCTGGCATGGATTTTCGTGGCGACCGGGATATGCCCCTTCCTCCAGGAGCTCAGTGGGATGAGTCAGGTAAAAAATCTCTTTTGACATGTTTTAATTTCTAATTTTTATTTTGTTTTTAAATCATCCAAAAATGATAACAAAAATTTCAAATGCAGTTGTGGGTTTGAGTCGACCAACCATTCTCTGCCCCTTTGACCGGAGGCAAAGGGATGTAGCAGCAGCACCACCACCCCCACAGGATCAAACTATAGAGATCTTGACTGATTTAGAGCACCATTTGGAGCGGTTCACTATGGATATTCCTAAGACCACCATAGATGATATCCCACTCTGTCTACAGAGATATGTCATTGGCATTCCTAGACCATTCAGGAGGTTTTTGACTATGGTGGCATGAGCAGTAGTGTATTATCATGATCATCACCATGGATAGTGGATGATTGACTTGTAGACTCATTTTTTGTATCACTTCTTTCCGATCATAAGGAGTTTTGAGCCTATGATTGAAGACGATGTACTATTTTTTGAACACTACATCTATACTATGATATACTATTATTTCCAGTTACCTGTTCAATCATGTTATCGAATGTTGATTTATTACTTTGTTATCGCAAATGTCTATTTATAACATTAGAAGCAATTGCATCTGCTGATTTATTTAAATTTCTTGGAATGTGTTGATACTCAATATAATCGAACTCTCGTTCCAAGAGACGAACCCTTGAAAATAATCTTAATAATACTGGATTTCTAATGGCATATACTCGGTTTAACTATAATACAACGAGTTCAGAATCTAACCTAATGATCAAACTGTAGATTTTAACCCTAAACACAAATTATCTACACATGAATCTTATAACAGAAAATAAACAATAGCGAGAGCATAAAACATAAAACAGATAAACACAGAGATTTTCCCCTAGATCCCAAATCAGGACAACCAGCTTGATTTTTGATTATATTCCTTTTAGTGTTACAACACATATATATACATGCCGAAGCATACATAAACCCCAATCCATTAACCCTGGATTAGAACATAACCATAGTTCCCTTGACCAGATATACAAAAAATACCAGGGGCTGAAAACCATCGTACCCCAAAACCATGTGCAAAACCATGCACAAAACCATGGACGCAGACTACCCACCGGAAATTAAGAACCAAAAATAACACATACCCAACATTCTACCACTTGTTGTTTTCTGTCCACAGGGGGCCACAGGAGAGATTAGTCATTGGCCCAATTCTTCAACACCCATTGTTTCTTTACACCAAGAGAACCAAGAGAACTTCTGAGTGCTCACAGAATTCGTCAATGCATCTGCAACATTCTTCAAATTGTCCACTTTTACCATCAACACCATTTTAGCCTCAACCATATCTCTAACAAAGTGATATTGAACATCAATGTGCTCTGTCTTTGAATGATAAGCAGGGTTCTTAGCCAAGAAAATTTCACTTTGGCTATCACAGTCTATCCTTATAGCTTGCTGTACCAACCCCATACTTGAACATAATCTCTGCAACCAAATTGCTTCCTTGCTTGCATGAGTGGCTGCTATGTATTCTGCCTCTGTAGTTGAAAGAACCACTACAGACTGTCTTTTACTCATCCAACTGACTGCGCCTCCAAATAGGCTAAACACATACCCACTTGATCTTCTTTGGTATAGATCTCCAGCCTAGTCTGCATCAACAAAACCATGAATTTCCAACATTCTTTCCAATCCTGGTCTTCCTTGGTAGCACAAGCCATAATCACTAGTGCCACGTAAATATCTGAAAACCCGCTTCATTGCTGTCCAATGCTCCTTTCCTGGGTTTGACATAAACCTACTCAATACTCCCACTGAATGTGCAATGTCTGGTCTAGTACAGACCATTGCATACATCAGGCTACCCGCTGCACTTGCATATGGAACACGAGACATATACTCCTCTTCTTCTTGTGTCTTGAGACACTGTTCAACAAACAAATTTACACCTACATGAATAGGAACATTCACTAGTTTACTATCCTGCATATTGAACCTCTGCAATATAGTTTCGACATAATTCCTCTGGTTTAACTAGAGTGTCCTCTTTTCCCGATCTCTCTTAATTTCCATGCCCAAAATATAGTTTGCAGCACCAAGATCCTTCATGTCGAATTTGGAGAACAGTTGGGTCTTCAAATCTTGGATAATTTCTTTGTCATTTCCAATCAACAACATATCATCCACATACAAGACCAAATAAATAACACGGACACCAATTAATTTAAAATAAACACGGTGATCCTCCTTGCTTCTGGTGAAGCCAAGCCCCCGTATATAGGTATCAAATTTCTGATACCACATCCTTGGTGACTGTTTTAACCCATACAGAGACTTCTTCAACCTGCATACCAGTTCTTTCTTACCCTTCACCATAAAGCCTTCGGGTTGCTTCATGTAGATCTCCTCTTCTAGATCCCTGTGAAGAAATGTTGTCTTCACATCCATCTGTTCTATCTCAAAATCAAATGCAGCAGCAACAGATAAAAGTAATCTAATAGAAGTAACCTTGGCAACAGGAGAAAAAATATCACCAAAATCAATTCCGGGCACCTGGGAATAACCTTTCGCTACCAACCGAGCTTTGTATTTCTCCACCTTGCCTTCTACATTCATCTTCTTCTTAAACACCCATTTGCTCCCAATGGGCTTCCTTCCAGCCGGCAACTCCACCAGATCCCATGCATCGTTTTTGTGCAGGGATGCCATTTCATCAACCATGGCCTCCTTCCAGAGTTTTCCATCCTCTGAATCTACTGCCTCCCTGACAGTTCTGGGTTCATCATCAGTTATAGTTAAGGAAAAACCTGAATAGAAAGCAGATGGACTATACCTTTCTGGTTGCCTTCTTTCCCGAACTGATCTTCTCAAAGATGGAGTTTGTGGCTCTTCATCTTCTGAGTCTTCTTCTGTTGTAGAGTCTGATTCATCCTCCTTTAGCTCAAACTCTATCTTCTCAGGTTCCTTTGGTAGGAACTCATGTTTAACAACATCTTTCACTTCTCTAAACACCACATCTCGGCTGTACACAACCTTCCTTGTTTCTGGGTTCCAAAGCTTGTAACCCTTTAAACCATCCTTATACCCAATAAAGATGCACCTTTCAGATTTATTATCCAACTTGGTCCTTTTCTCATTTGGAATGTGTACATATGCTTCACATCCAAATGCCCTTAGATGTGAAAGAGAGGGTTTCTTACCAGTCCATACCTCATGTGGAGTCTTATCCTCCAACGCTGATGAAGGTGATCTGTTAACTAAGTAACATGCAGTCTCCACTGCCTCTGCCTAGAATTCTTGTCCTAACCCAGTACCATTGAGCATGCTTCTTGCCTTTTCCATCAGCGTTCTATTCATTCTTTCTGCAACTCCGTTTTGCTGAGGTGTGTATGGAGTAGTCTTCTATCGTGCTATACCACACTTCTTACAGAACTATTCAAATTCCTTCTTGCAGAATTCCCCACCATTATCTGTCCTCAGCGCCTTTATCTTCTTCTCTGTCTGGTTTTCCACCAGAGCCTTAAATTCTTTAAATTTGTCAAAGAATTTAGATTTCTTCCTCAAGAAATAGATCCATGTATTCCTTGAGAAGTCATCTATGAAAGAAACATAGTACACAGACTTTCCCAGTGATGGAACTGACACAGGTCCAAACACATCACTATGCACAAGTTCTAATATCTTGTTCACCCTCTTAGCAACAGAAATAAAAGTCACCCGATTCTGCTTCCCATATACACAATGTTCACAGAAATCGAAATCCAGAGAGCAACTAGTCATACCTTCTACCATAACATTTCTATGCAGTATCCGAAGGCCCTTCTCTCCAATATGTCCAAGCCTTTGATGCCATAGCATGGTCTTTTCTCCAGAGACAGCTAGGCTTTCTGCTCCACTTTCTGGAACCATAGAACTGTTACACCCATCAATAACAGTGCTACCTTGTAGCTTGTACAGGGTTCCAATCCAAACTCCCCACATTAATACTAGTGCTCCCCAAACCATCTTGCAGGCATCTTTCTTGAACACTGTTTTTACACCTGCATCATCCATCTTGCTTACAGAAATTAGATTTTTGGCCAATGTGTTGAAAATTCAACAAGATGATGGAGCTTAGTGAAAAGAAGTCGCCTTCACTAAGTGGGCCCGCAGGCTATTTTTGGCGCAAATTCTATTTTTAGACATATGGATCATGGTCTATGAGTTGCAGGATGCTATTTATGGATGATTGGTTGAGTTGGTAAAAATATATGGACCTCTATTTTTATACATTGGGCATAATCTATTTTTAGAATGACGGGCTAAAAATAGAATAGTCAAATATTATTAACCCTTAATAATATTTAGACTATAAAAATTATCTTATCCTCTTGGAGCACTTCAGTTTGATGCTTGGATGTGGCACATGCAGCTGACAGAAGGAAGTACGCTTTTCCTAAGGGTTAGTTGAGCTATTGCATGGTTGACTTCAATTAGAACTCATGTGGCAGAGTTTGGTGGAGTTGATGAGACAGTTGGTGGAGTTGTGTTTAGTTTAACTTAGTTGAACTAGTTGTATTTAGTCTAACTGATAAATACACTAGTGATGAGTGGTGTGAATTAATTATTAATTAATTCACTAATTATTAACTCATAAATCAACCAAAGAATACATCAGTTAACTGCAATGCATGGACAGTTCAGTGGAGACCAGTGTTAGAGGTGGGTGAAAGGGTGAGTCTACTATCAGTTGTGACTATAGCTGTGCATGAGATTTGCACACACATTGATTGAGATTTCCAATGAGGATTTCACAGTACAAGCCAGGTGGATTCAAACTTGGATCTCATCATTATTCATCTTGACGTACAAGAGAGGTAGGCATACCAGGAGGAGTTTTGAACTCGTGACTCGTTCAAAACTCGGTGCTAGTTTGTGTATGAGATAGTGTTGATATTTATTGTTTTTTATTATTATTGTTTTTTATTTATATATATATGTTTTACCGTAATGCTTTCCCATTACATATCGTGTTATATGTGTGCTTGATTATGTTTTATTTTATGTGATACATCGCTTCTATTTCCGCATATTGATGATCAATTGTAGAAGAGGTTAAAAATATGCATGAAGCTTAAATAGTGTGTAACGTAGATAATCTGGTGAATAATTCAGCCTATTATTCAAATTTCTACATGGTATCGTAGCCAAAATTGACTACCTGATCAAGGATTACAATTTACTGGCAGTATAGTCCGTAGTTTTTTCAGCTCGCCTCCATCCTTTCTCTGAAAGGTGATATATCTAGTAAATGCCCCTACAATCAATCTCTGTGCTAGAAATACTTTGTTCTCACAGATCGGAAGCGGTTGAGTTTTGAGCTGGTGGAATTCGAATTTGCAGCAGAATTTGGAATTCGAATTTGTAGCAGTTTTCTTGGTGTCAAAGTCAAAATGTCTTTCAACAGATTGCGACTGGAGTATGCCCTTGAGGGAAGCTCGAATTATGTTGCATGGAAAGACAAAATGGAGGCGGTATTAGATGATAATGGGCTGAAGGAGTTCATAGAGGCTGAGGTCCCAAAGCCTACTGATGCTGCTCAAGTTGAGGCTTGGAAAAAAAAGATGGCAAAATGTCGAAGGATTTTGTTGGAGGGCGTGAGGGATCACATTATATCCAGCATGCATGGAAAAGCTTCTCCATACTTGATGTGGAAAGCGTTGATAGATTTATTCCAAAGCAAGAGCGACCAGAGGAAGATGGCGCTCAAGGATAAACTCAGACACATAAAGATGGAATAAGGCGACAGTATGCCCAAGTACCTCACGAAGTTCATCCAATGCAGGGATGAGCTGGGAAGTGTGGGGGTGACTGTTGATGATGAGGAATTGGTGAGCTTGGCTCTCCTTGGTCTTCTGAAGAGTTGGCATGCCTATCAGGATTCTGTCAATGGTCTGAAGAAATTTCCAGGATGCGAGCGACTTTGGTCAGATCTTGTGCAAGAGGAGATAAGGCGGAGTACCAGGGACGGATCTTCATCAAAGGCATCTGATGAAGAAAATTACGCTTTGGCTACCAAAGAAAAGAAGGGGAAGAGCAAGAAAGCTTCTCATTCCGGTGTGAAAGAAAAGAAATAGGACATGTCCAAGGTGAAGTGCTTTCACTGTCACTAGCACGAAAATTATGCCACAAATTGTCCGCAGAAGAAGAAAAATAAGCATGCTGCTGGATCTGCAGCGGGAGAGGCCTTAGCCTCGCAGTTTGAGCTGGATTTTTTGCTGATCGCATGCTTGGTCTCAAGTGTGATGGGATCAGTATGGTTCTTGGATAGTGGTGCGTCTTTTCACATGAATGGATATCGAGATCTGTTTTCAGATCTGGATGAGAAAGATCTTGGAGTGCACATCGAGATGGGCGATGATGGTAGATACAGTGCGACCGGTACCGGTACCATTTCCTTTGAGAGGGAGTCTGGTAAACCCTTCGTATTGAAGGAAGTGATGCATGTTCCAGGATTGAAGAAGACTCTGATCTCTGTGGCGATGTTAGAAGACAAGGGGTACGATGTTGTCTTCAGCGAAGGAAAGGCTTTCCTGCGCAGTAAGACAACTGGAGAAACCTGGAAGATAGGGGTTCGAGTCAAGAACCTTTTTCAGTTAGAAGTAGATGGCTGCGCAGCAATGGCATGCAAGGCGGAAGGAGTGGTGAGCCGGGATGATGGCAAGCTGTGGCACTGGAGATTGGGCCACCTTCACCATGGCGCTTTGAAGATACTGTAGTAGATTTCTACTGGGCTTCCTAAGGGCACTCTTGTGCAGTTAGATCAGTGCAAGGGGTGTACCTTGGGAAAATTTGTGAAAGCCACCTTTCATGAGAAGGATAGTCGCGCTACAACGATCCTTGAGAGAATTCACACAGATGTGTGTGGACTTTTCTCAGTAGCTTCAACAACAAAGCACAGGTACTATGTGATCTTTGTTGATGATTATTCTCGGAAGTGCTGGATCTTCTTCATGCAGAAGAAGAGCGAGACATACTCAAAGTTCTGTGAGTTCAAGGCACTGGTTGAGAAGGAATCGGGGAAGCATGTGAAGGCTCTTAAGAGTGACAATGGTGGTGAATTCATCTCTGTTGAATTCAAGGAATTTTGCAGCGCAAAAGGAATTCAGAGAGTTCTCATAGCACCTCATAACCCACAACAGAACGAGGTTGCTGAGCGGAAGAACAGAACGATCGTGGGTACTGCACGGGCGATGTTGCATGATCAGGGCCTACCCCTTCACTTGTGGGCGGAGGCATGCAATACTGCAGTATATGTGCAGAACCGTTGTCCTCACAAGATACTTGGCTTGAGTACACCGGAGGAGGCGTTTTCTGGCAAGAGGCCTGATATTTCCCATTTGAGGATTTTTGGTTCACCTGTCTACATGCATGTGACGAAGGATGCCAGGAAGAAACTGGAGCCGACCACAGAGGTTGGGATATTTGTGGGGTACACTGATACGCCCCACAACTATCGTGTGTATTTTCCAGACAGTCGCAAGACTGTTGTGCGACGGGATATCAAATTTCAGAAGGAGAAAGCCATGAAGTGTTCGCTTGAGAGGGAGCCACACTTGCATGCAGATGAGGAGCTATTAGTTCCTAAGGATGAGCTTAAGGATGTGGATCAGCCACAAGATGAAGTTCATGGAGTGGAAGAGACCACTCATGCAGCGCCAACCATCAGAGGGCGGAAGCGCACTACAGAAGCTGAGCGACTGGCTCAAGATGAAAAGAAGGTTGTAGGACCACCTACAAGACCAAACCAAACAGAGACAAGCATCGGGACCGATACACTGATACATGGCTTCGGAGCAAATGTGTTGTGATAGAGCCATCCTCTTTCGAGAAGCTGGAGAGGACCCCCATGGGCAGGCTGCCATGGTGGAAGATGAAGATTCGATTGTCGAAACAAATCAATGGGAGATTGTCCCAAGGCCGAAGGGAACCGCAAGGGTTCGAGATGCATCTACAAAGTGAAGCAGGCAGCTGACGGGAGTGTGGAGAAGTACAAGGCAAGATTTGTTGCCCGAGGCTTCTCACAGATTGAGGGGATCGATTATGAGGAGACCTTTGCACCTATCGCAAGGTATTCTTCCATACGGACGATTCTTGCTCTCTCAGTGCAGATGGGGTGGCACATTCATTAGATGGATGTGAAGACTACGTTCCTCAACGGGGTGATTGAGGAGGAGGTGTACATAGAGCAGCTCGAAGGTTTCGAGATCTTCAACAGCGAGTCGCATGTGTAGCACCAAGAGAGCACCGTATGGGCTGAAACAAGCACCTCGTGCTTGGCACACGGATAGACAATTATTTCACCGATTTGGATTCTCCAAGAGTGAGGTGGATCCCAACTGCATCATGGAATTGGTGGAGGGGATGTTGCCGATCATTGTACCGAAGGTAAGATGATTCCATTTTCAACGGTGATGAGCCGTTGATACTTTCATGCAAGGAGGATTCACAGAGTTTGAGATGAAGGACTTGGGCCTCCTTCATTATTTCTTGGGATTGGAAATTTGGCAGCGCAGTGATGGACTATTTGTTTCTCAGGGTAAGTATGCCCGGGAGATACTGGAGAAGTTCAACATGTATGGCTGCAAGCCTGTTGATACTCCTCTTCCTGGAGGTTGGAGTAAGGAGGATGCTACAGCGGAGGTAGTGGATGCCACTGTTTATCGACAGTTGGCGGGGTCGCTTATGTATCTGGTCAATAGACGACCCGATATATGCTATGCTGTTAACCAGCTTTCACAAGCTATGGTTAAGCCTACCAAGCTCTTCTGGAAGGCAGGAAAGCATGTATTGCGTTATCTTAGAGGCACATCGGGATATGGCTTGTGGTACAGACATGAGGATGAGGTGAAGCTATGTGGCTTCACGGATGCAGATTGGGCAGGGAGCCCAACGGACAGAAAGAGCACATCTGGAGGGATCTTCAGTATCGGGTCGACAACAGTTTCTTGGTACAGCAGGAAGCATAGATCCGTGGCACTCAGTTCAGCAGAGGCTGAGTATATGGCAGCAAGCTTGGCTGCATGCGAGGCTGTATGGATGAGGAAGATCCTGGTCGGGTTGTTCGGGTCACACTTGGAGCCTACTATGATTTATTGTGATAACCAGAGTTGCATTAAACTCTCGGCTAATCCATTATTTCATGATAGATCCAAACACATCGACATCAGGTACCATCATATTAGAGATTGTGTGCAGCGGAGAATCATGTTACTTTCATACATTCCCATGGAGGATCAGGATGCTAATATCTTGACGAAGGCACTCACCAGAAGCAAATTCGAATACCACAGAGGCAGGATAGGGGTTGCAGATAATCCATATCTTATTGAGAGGGAGTGTTGAAAATTCAACAATATGATGGAGCTTAGTGAAAAGAAGTCGCCTTCACTAAGTGGGCTCGTAGGCTAGTTTTGGCACAAAGTCTATTTTTAGACTATGTCTATTTTTAGACATATGGATCATGGTCTATGAGTTGCAGGATGCTATTTATGGATGATTGGTCAAGTTGGTAAAAATAGATGGACCTATATTTTTAGACATTGGGCGGAATATATTTTTAGACTGCCGGGCTAAAAATAGAACAGTCAAATATTATTAACCCTTAATAATATTTAGACTATAAACATTATCTTATCCTCTTGGAGCACTTCAGTTTGATGCTTGGATGTGGCACATGCAGCTGACAGAAGGAAATACGCTTTTCCTAAGGTTTAGTTGAGCTATTGCATGGTTGACTTCAGTTAGAACTGATGTGGCAGAGTTTGGTGGAGTTGATGAGACAGTTGATGGAGTTGTGTTCGGTTTAACTTAGTTGAACTAGTTGTATTTAGTCTAACCGATAAATACACTAGTGATGAGTGGTGTGAATTAATTATTAATTAATTCACTAATTATTAACTCATAAATCAACTAAAGAACACATCAGTTAACTGCAATGCATGGACAGTTCAGTGGAGACCAGTGTTAGAGGTGGGTGAAAGGGTGAGTCTACTATTAGTTGTGACTATGGCTGTGCATGAGATTTGCACACACATGGATTGAGATTGCCAATGAGGATTGCGCAGTACAAGCCAGGTGGATTCGAACTTGGATCTCATCATTATTCATCTTGGATTGCGCAGTAGAGGCAGGCAGACTTGTGGAGGAGATTTGAACCTGTGACTTGTTCATCTTCTGTGCTAGTTTGTGTGTAGCATGTGAGATAGTGCTAAGAGCTGTGAGAGCTTTGTGCTATGTATTGTTACATGTTCTCTATCATTATAATATACAGATAGTTGGGGGTTTTCAGTTGTATGCTTTCCCCATTACATACTGTGTTATATGTGTGCTTGATTATGTTTTAATGTGCGCATGCGACTGCTTCTATTTCCGCATATCGATGATCAATTGTAGAAGAGGTTATGTATTGCAGCCAGCTAGTAGTGTGTAATCGTGGATAATCTCAAGAATAGAATCTAGCTATTATTCAAATTTCTACACACGTGTGAATATGCAAGTAACATCGAAGTGTTCTAATTCTTCCACCTTGCAGCTTCAGCTTGACCTTTCCACGTCTGACGATTATGGCCTTCCTATCATCCCCTAGGAAGACATCACCATCATATTTTTCATACTCGCAGAACCACTCCCTATGGGGAGTGAAGTGAAAAGATGTACCTGAGTCAATCAACCATGACTCATGATCTACATGTGTATTTGAAGAAGAAGCCAAATACACATCCCCACCTTCATCCGAGGTGGTTTTTTCCTCCTCGTTGGTATGAGCACACGTATCCCTTTCCTTTCTCGTAGTGATTTAGACCTAAATCCTTTGAAGGCCCTTTCCTTTCCGCATTTCCAACACAGCCTTACAAACTTTCCAGAGATTTAGATCTCCTCTAGATTTGGACCTCCCACTCGAAACCTTATTCTTGTTTCTATTTTGGGACCTTCCTCGTACAGATAAGGCATCTCCATTCTAGCCCTCCATATTTATCCATCTCATTTCCTCCGACAGCAAGGCTGAGATAATGTCATCAAAATTCAAGGTAGTTGTATTGCTACCTATTGCAATAACCAGACTATCCCACGAGTCTGGTAGAGAACACAAAAAACTGATGCACTTATCTTCATCTAAGATTTTAATATCAACAGATGACAAATGACTTACCACAATATTGAAGGCGTTCAGATGCTCTGTCACCGAGTCTCCATCCTTCATCCTCAGGTTATAAAGCTTTTTCCTTAGGAACAATTTATTCACCAGAGACTTAGATTGGTACAAAGTCCCTAGCTTGTCCCACAAGGTCTTCGCCTGTGCTTCCCCGCATACATTCAACAATACCGAATCCGAGACACACAATCGTGTTGTTCTCTTTTCCTTCCGATCCAAATTCTTCTTCCTACTTCTCATCCGACATTATCATTGGTTTATGACTGGATCTAATATGATCCACCGATCTTTATCCACCGAAGAGATCCTCCATCTTGAGCTTCCATAACTCAAACTATGACCATTAAATTTCTCGACTCATCTTCCGCTTGCCATCTTCTATCACCACAAGAATCGTTCCCGTAGCTCCGACCGAACAGGTCTTTTGCCCCCGTGCCCAGCAAAACCCTTAGTAGCAAAGGCGTCTCCTTGATGTCGAAACAACTCCGATACCAAATGTAGATTTTAACCCTGAACAAAAATTATCTACACACGAATCTTATAACAGAAAATAAACAATAGTGAGAGCATAAAACATAAAACACATAAACACAGAGATTTTCCCCTGGATCCCAAATCGGGACGACCAGCTTGATTTTTCATTATATTCCTTTTAGTGTTACAACACATATATATACATGCCGAAGCATACATAAACCCCAATCCATTAACCTTGGATTAGAACATAACCGTAGTTCCCTTGACCAGATCTACAAAAAATACCAGTGGCTAAAAACCATCGTACCCCAAAACCATGTGCAAAACCATGCACAAAACCATGGACGCGGACTACTCATTGGAAATTAAGGAAAAAAAATTTTCACCGGGGCACTGCCCCAGGCCCCGACAGGGGGGGCTATCGCCCCCCCTGTAACCCCCCTATTGCACCCAATGCAAAGGGGGGGATATCGGCCCCCCTCTTACCCCCCTGCATGTGCTTAGTCGTGGAAAGAATATAACACATACCCAACACAAACTCCAAATTCCAAATGAAATGGATTCTGATAATAATTCAATAACTGCACTATATTCGGCAATATTGTTCATTGTTTGACCGAGGCTTACCCCATGCATCGATACTAACTTGTCAGTGGGTGAATAAATAACCCAAGCTGCAGAAGAGATGTTCCGTGTACTACGACAAGCGCCATCAGCAAAACCAATATATGTTTGAAAGGTCGTTGACATCTGCGATATCAAAAGTATCCAGATAAGCAGGAATAGTAGTAAGAGCACACTTAAGCTAGGCACACGTTTCTAATCTATAGCACACCAACTAAAAAGTAACTAATATATAGAGAAGATCTCCACACAAAAATCAAGCGTAATATCTCTTCAGCTAAAGTCCATTTCTGGGTTTACCTAAAGAGACCTCGTCAAAATCAATTAATTCATAGGCCCCTTTTGCAAGCTGTTGCTTGACAATATAAAGACCATGCCACATAGGTTCAAATTTCCCAGCCCCTAGTTTATCGTTGGCTTGATCATAAATCAAAAATAGGTCTCCTTCTGAAAAGTTACAAGGGGTAACACTTCTATCATACTGAGCTTTCATTCTTTTAGCATGAGACTCAATAGCTAATGCAGTGGTGTGTCGATTCTCATATAATTGAGCCAAGTATAAAGAACGTTTCTCCTCTTCAGAAGTGTCTGGTAGTAACTCTATGGCTAGTTGGAGTGACAGTATCTTGCATTCAATGGGTAGTACTGCTTCTAAACCATAAACTAGTTGAAAAGGGGTAAAACCTGTCAATGTTTTTTCTGAGGTTCGATATGTCCAAAGTGCTGAAAAGAGCATGGTATGCCAATTCGACTTATGAATTCCAATGATTCGTTTGATCATGGTGGCTAAAAATTTATTAATTGCTTCAACTAAACCATTGGCCTATAGATAATATGGTGTAGAACTGTCATGGCACAGGCCAAGTTGGTCCATTAGCTCGGTCATCATGATATTCTGAAAATGGCTCCTGTGATCAATAATTATCGCTTGGGGTAAACCGAAACGAGAAATCACATGATTGAATACAAAATTAGCTGCAGTTTTTCCATCTGCCACAAATGTAGGCATCGCTTCGGCCAATTTGGTAAAATAATCTACTGCTAGAATAATATACCCATGCCCCTCGGCCGAGTGAGGATTACATGTAATGAAGTCAATGCCCCATTTTGCAAAAGGACCGACAAAAATTATAGGGTGAAGAGGATTAGGTGGTGCACTCATTTTCCGATCGAATATTTGACAATTATGACATTTTCGGACCGCGTAAATACAATCTTTAAATAAATATGGCTAGAAATAACCTTCACGCAATATATTTTGGGATGTGGTGTACCTAGAAATATCATCGCCACATGCTCCAGAGTGACAGTCATTTAAAACCTTTTCGGCTTCCTCATGGGTTAAACAACGTCGAAAAACTGAGTCCACACCACGATGGTATAGTGTGTCACCAACAATATGATATTGTTGAGACTGGAAACGTATTTTTCGTCATTGCAACTGTGAAAGATTAGGCCGAAAAGATTGGGTCTGAAGATAAACAATAATATCTTTATACCAAGGATCAATGGTACTAATAAGAAACAAGGATTCATCCATGATTGGTTGTTCCGACACAGTGTCTGTATCAGTAAGTGGGAAATCACACATAAGTTCAACAAATATCAATGATTTCTTGGATTTGGATTTTTCAAACTCCAAATCAAACTCCTGCAGAATAAAAATCCATTTGGAGTATTTTCCCCCTAGCAATTGTTTGGTCAAAATGTACATCATAGGGTTACAATAAGAGATCACTGTCATTTTGTGTAAAAGTATGTAGTGACGAAAACGTTGGACAGCTTGAACAGCTGCCAAGGCCAATTTATCCACATGTGAGTATTTGATCTCAGTCGGATGCAAATTTCAACTAAGATAGTAAATCACATGTTCACTATGGAATTCATCTTCCTGAACTAAAACCATTCCTATCGTGGAATCGGAAGTGACGAGGTACAAAAAGTTATCTTGGTTGTAGTTGGGAGGATGCAGTAACGGTGCATGGGTCAACGCGTTCTTCACAACATCAAAAGATCTATCAGCGACCTCGTCCCAAAAGAAAGGAATGTTCTGTTTCAACAACTTAGTGAAACCTTTCGTTAACTCGGCGTAGTTAGGAATGAATTGACTTAAAAAGTTTTCTTTCCCTTGCAAACTTTGGAGTTGGCGAAGAGTAGAAGGAGGAGGTAAATTGATGATTGCCTCAACCTTCGATGGATCAACACGAATGCCTGCCTTTGAGACAATAAATCCCAGTAATCATCCGGATTGTACGCAAAAAACACATTTGTGAGGATTCAGGCGAATCTTATAATGCCTACATCGTATAAAGATGGCTCGTAAATGAGTAATATTATCTGCTCTGCGTGAAGAATGAGCGGGAAAATCATCGAGGTAGGGCTGCATAATGTGCTTAATGTCGTGAAATGCATAAGACATGGCCCATTGAAAAGTGGCGCCAACATTCTTAAGGCCAAAAGGTAGTTTGCGATAAGAAGAAGTCCCCCATGGACAAATGAAAGTTGTTTTAGGTTGATCTATAGGGATTATGTTTATTTGATTATAGCCAAAGAATCCATCCATGAAAGAGAACATTTCACTTCCAGCACAATCGTCGATAATTTGATCGATATAAGGGGTTGGATAGTTATCTTTTGGACAAGCTCGATTTATATCCCTATAGTCGATACATACGCGTATTGTTCCTTGTTTTTTATTAACTGGAACAATATTAGATACCCAATTCATTAATGGGATCGGATAAATAAAACCTGCACAAAGTAATTTTTCAACTTCTACTTTGATAGCGGTAGCTTTTCTCAGATGTATCTGACGTAATCTCTGTCTAACGAGTTTAGCATCCGGGTATGTCTTAATTTCATGAACAACAATTGACGGATCGATTCTTGGCATTTCTTCATATGACCAGGAAAATATGTCGTGGAATTCCTAAAATAGGGCTTTATATGCTTGGATTTCATCTGGCGTACAAGAAGCACCGATATGAATGTTTTCAACAATTCCAGGTTTTATTGAAATGTCAAGAGGAACCGTCACAAAAATATTTTCTAAATTCAATTTAGAATTAATATGTGAGAAAGGATTCTGAGGTTTTTTGATGTAATCAGTGGTAAAAATGGAGGAAAAATCATTCTCAAAATGATCGAGATCAGGTAAAAACAAATACCTATGATGAAGATCTTCCCATGGTAACTCATCTACCGACAAGAATTCACGAATATGTTCATCAGTATTGAACACTTGAGTAGGATCCATAATTGGTGTCGAAGCTAAGCTCGATATTGAAAATGACTCTTGACTGATCACATTCATTGGATCAGACTCAGTTGAAGGAGTATCAGAAAATGACTGTATATTTTGTTATGCTAGCTCAAAAGGACTCAAAGGCATCGGGCCATCGAATGAATCCGATTATGATTCTGATGGTACTATTCAAGGATCATCAAAGGACATAGTACTTGACGAAATCATATTGATATTAGTAATAAGAGATTGTACGTTGGGAGTAGGTAGGGAAAAAGTTCCCAGTAAAGCCGAATATTTAATCAAACCTACTCCGACATCCTTGTAAGGGATAGTCGATTTTCCAATATGTTGGATGCTATCAGTAGAGGCAGGGTCAGATGAATAATATGAGAGCTGATCTATTTTAACGATCTTTCCTTTATGAGGAAACACGATGAGACGAAAGATCGACGATACAACAATAGTCATGGCGTAAGACCAACTGCGACCCAGGAGAAGGTTGTAATCCAGAGGGGCATCAACCACCTCCACATCTAGATTAACCATTTTACCTTCGACCTCTATTGGTATATCTTGTAAGATACCATATGGCTGAAAACCTCTTCCATAAAAAGATTTGAGAATAGTTGGTGATTGGTTAATTTTTGGAGAACCAAGTGATTTCCAACATTTTAAAGACATAATACACGTAGATCTATGGCTCCTAAGGCTGAAAAAAGGAATTTTATTTGGGCTGGGCATGATTGCAATACTTCCAAAGCCGACATTGCTGAAGGGGAAATTGCCAAATCTTCAACAATATTGTAATTCTGAGTAGCTCTCGCATGTGGATTGAAAGCTGATTTACGAAGTACACATTTTGCAGGTGGTTTAATCACTAAGTCAGGATTTTGTTTCTCGATCTGTAATGGATCAGAAATTGAGGGAGATGTAGTCGATGCAGAATTGGATGTTTCTTGTTCTTTACTAGTATTTTTACTACCATAATCTTGCGATCGCGTCGCAACCATCAAGATATCCTCAACCATATTGGAGGAAGATCCAACCATGTTACTATCTTGAGTGGGAAAAGGATCCTTCAAGACAGCAGGTATAGGCGAACCCTTAACGAATTTTGATACCTCGGCTCTATGCAGGCACTCTTTTGTAAAATGATCCTGGTCACAGATGAGACAAGGATATCGAGGTTTGCGTTTTTTGTCAGTTTTTTCAGTTATATCGTTTTTCTCTTTTGAATATTTTTTATTTTTATTCTTACCTTTCTTCTTACCACCGGTTTTAGATTTGGTTGTAGATGACTCTACAATGTGAATATCGGCGGAAGCTTCTTGGGAAGAATCTCCTTTGGGTGAATCGGGTAAAGTGATAATAGGAGAAGTGGTCTGAGAAGACTTCTTCTTACTTTTACCAGTGCTAACAGAACCAATTACACCATCAGCGGCATGAGAGCTAGAAGGAGTTGCAGTTAATTGACCAGGTCTTGGTAAATCGGGGATTTTATCATAGAGAGTACCTGACTGAGTATATACAAGGTCAAGGTACTGAGCTTGAGCAATGACTTGCTCTTCTGTAACAATGCCTCCTTTGGCCACATCTTCAGTAATTTTTGGCAATAACGATTTAATAAACCATTCAACCAAAATTTGATTAGGAATAAAGATTTTCACTAAATGCCTTCTACGTCTCCACTCATGAATATGATCAGATATATATGTAGACGTAGAATGTTTTAATGAAGTCAACAATTTTGTGCCGTTGTCATATCTGACAGGAAAATGAAAATGGGTTAAGAAAGCAGTAGCTAGTGCGTTACAATTATTAAAAGAGCCGCGTGGTAACTCAATGGACCATTTGGAAGCTAGACCAATGAGAGTTCTCTGAAAAAGACGTAATCGAATCGAATCATCGACTAGTGAATTGGATGCGTACCATAGGTGATAAGTCATAACGTGATTAGACGTGTCCTCTCTTGACTTACCTTCAAATTTTAGAATATCACTAGGCAACTTGTTAGGCATCAGTGGCCAATATGGAAGATAAAAAATAGGATCGTTCGTAAGGCACGATAGATCCGGTAAATCTAAAGTTGCTATGAATGGTAACCGATGGCTAGGGTCTTGATAACCTTGTGTGATAAAACCAGTGCTAGGAGGAGGATATCCAAGATACCCTAGAATTGGATGTGCATTTTGAATCGTGAAACCTCCTGGGTAACCAGGATTAACCGGACCATACTAGGGTTTTTGAGGTATTTGATAAGTATACCCAGGGTACGACTGATACTAATACACTAGATTTTGTGTAGTCTGACCAATTTGATATTGTCCTTGGTACAGTTGATAAGTAAACTATGGTTGACTAGAGAAAATCGTACTGGTACCGGCTTGTCTCGCAGCATCTAGACTGTAGTCTGAATTGTAAGTCTCGATTGTGGCAAAAAGGCTTGAGGAATTTGCACTTATGCAGGGATAGAAGAAACCAGAGCTACAGATACTCTAGAAACAGGTGTTGTAGGTTGAACAGAAGTTGCAGTAGCTACAGCAATTTGAGGCAGAGTCTGAGTCGTACTAGGCCCAGGCTGCTGAACAGAACCAGGTGCAGGGACTTGAACAGTAGGCTGGACAAGTTGCTGGGTTGGACCAGAAACTAAAGGCTGTCTAGGTTGATTAGGTAACTGCACATTAGGTTGCATAGTCTGTTGAATTTGAGATGGATTCCACACCATGTTCATTCCGGGGTATTGACCTGTAGAAGGTTGTACATATGAAGGACCATAGCCTGGTTGAACATAGGGTTGATAATTAAGTGGTAAATTTCTAGCTCCTTGTAAAAATTATTAACCGAAAGGTGGTTGGAAACCTTGAGTTGGGTACTGACCTTGAGTTTGATAACCTTGAGGTATGTGCTGAATCTGGGGTTGATAAGGACCCTGAGGAATATACTGAGTCTGGGGTTGACCTTGGGGTATGTACTGTCCTTGAGGTTGATAACCTTGAGGTATGTATTGTCCTTGAGGTTGTTCCCTAGGTAAATAATACTATCCTATAGTTTGTCCTGGTAGAAAATTACCTTGAGGTTGCCCCCCAGGCGGTAACTGACTACCTTGAGGTTGCCCCCCAGGCAGTAACTGACTACCTTGGGGTTGCCCCCTAGGTGGTAACTGACTACCTTGAGGTTGAGGATTTGGAATATTACCAGACATCATAAAAATTTTCTCTGCATTCAACGTTTCAGTTTTAACTCCATTTGTACCAGTTGATAACACTTGTTCAGTTGGTCGAGGAGTTGCTCCTGAGAAAGTACCAGAGAGTGACTGGTACCCCGAAGGAACAGAAGGACCACCGTATAAATTTTTTTCCGGTGATTGGGAAAACATAGATGACTCACCTGACATAATTGATGAAGGATAATAACCTCTTGGTGTAGGATGAAAAGGAATTTGGGGTGGTAAAAAACTAAGACCCAGGTTTTCTAAAAAATCTGTCAATGATAAATACCAAGCGTCACTTCTAAAAGGAATGTAGAATATTGATTCATGTTCCATAAGATTCAAAGTATGTTGGGTTTCGGGATGAGTTATGTCTTCGTCTGGACTGACAAGTTCTTCAATAGATATGAGGTCAGAAGGAATATTTTTAGTAATGATATGTCTTACCCTAGGTGAACCAGGATCACTAGAAGTCGGAGTAAAAAATCCTGAAGATGGTTCCAATACAGCAGGTTCAGTGTCAGGCTCAGAAATTTTAGGTTCTTCAGCTAATTCACTGGAAGGAGAAATACTACCAGTAATTTCGGAAACTGAAATTGGCTCTTGAATATGTTTTGTTGTTTGTAATTGATAATCAGGATGAACAACTATAGATGACTCTCATGCTTCTGTTGATCTAATTTTACTGTCACTAGGTGATACTAGAGCTCGCAGCCCTTCAAGTTGGCTTGGTGTATACTCAGGGGCCTTCCCCTGAAGTCTACGTGATTGTCTTGGTAATTAAGCCATGATTAAAAATTATTAATCACACACAATCAAATAAATTTTCAATGAAAACTCATAGAGTCACTAAGGAAACAAACAAATGAATCACAAGCCTAAAAATCTAGGAGATCAAACCACACACAAACAGTAACTTACCACACTAAAAACATTAGTTGGTGATGAAATCCAACATCGTAGTATTTAATGTAGAAAGGGCGGTTGGAATAGTTACCCCGACAACCTGCTTAATGAAACAGACCGGTGCAAGTTTCTCCACTTAAACCATCTCGAGTGAAGATAGCCCTCCGGAGAGTCCAAGTGAGTCTAGTCAACGTCTGCTCCAGGTACAGTGGGATCTTTCCTCCACCATCACCTTAGGAAAAAACCAGAAGATTATGGTCATTATGGTTACCAACAGGAACTAATATACTTGGGGGAAAAGTCTGTGGTTTGACATACGCACAAGGGTAGAGTAACAAATCTCAATCCCCTTGAAGGCTCCTTGACATAATCCAAGGTATACCGACAAGTGACCCCAGGCTCCTTGACAATGGTCTATCCGAGGTTTACCGTAGTTAATACGCGCATATCTTCTATCGTTCCCAATGAGATAGAATTGATTATCCCACTGGTTCAGATATGACCTCGTGCTTGACTCCTTTAAGAGGAGCTTCCTAGAGCATACAAGCGACTATTGGATTTATTCCTAACACAAGATCAACTACTTGTTTGTTTTAATTGTCTTGGAGAGTTAATTACTCCCTACTCCAAGACACTAGCCTAAGCTATATTGGTGAAAAGAGCCCTAGAAATATAAAATTACTAGATTGATTTTAATTTAAGCATTGATTTTTAAAAAGCTGTTTCTTAGGACAATAGGTGCGAAAGTGAAACTAATGATATGTAGCGACCCGACTCAAAACACACTAAAAATGCATCTATTATGAGAAACAATCTGTTTTCTTTCAATGAATTCTATCTAAAGGAAGAGTTGAGAAATGCAATCTTTTATAAAAAAATCTTTCTTTCAAACAAGAATAAATGAAAAGAAATCTAATTTCAATGAGAACTCAAAATGATTTAATGCTCAATAAGAAATCCCTTTTATTCAAGATCGAAACTACAAACCAAGTTTTTCTTCAAAAGACACTATAATTTCTAGAAATAACACTGAAAGCTAAAAACACTAATTTTGAGATCTAAAAACTCTAAGATTAAATCTAAATTAAAACTTCAAATATTTTGAGGATGTCTTACTCAGCTTGTTATCTAACTAAGAAATTCTTTGCTTGGATCAGCAAGAACTCAAAAAACATCCAATTTTGTTTTTTTTTTAAAGTGAAATTCCAAACTTATAAACAAAAGTTTTTTAAAGATTTGCAAATGAGAAAAATGGGATCTAAATCTCATAAAAAAATTTCTGCTATGATGTCAGACTCAGCAAGAAAACAAGGGAATACCAATGATCTAAAGGCATACTAGGGTTTCTAATCTTTGAGCGGGATATAAGACAAAGAAAAAATCATTATACCATGCAGATCTTTCAGAAAATCATTCAAAACTAAAAATGCTGAAATAAACTCTCAACCAAGGCTTTCTGACAGAAGATACAGGTCTGGGTATCCACTGAGAATCTAAAGAACTAATCCAGAAAAGAGGATTTTAAGATTTTTCAAAATTTTTCACAAGCTCCACAAGATTCAGTGCAAACCCGTGCGGTCCCGCACTGTGGGTACAGGAAAAGTGCGGAACTGCCTGCAATGTCTCTAAAAGAAAAGAGCGGACACAAGAAAACTAGAGAAAAAAAAAAAATTTCTCAAACATTTCTTAGGGATTCTACAGGGATAAACCACCCAAGCCAGTATCAATTAATCAAAATCAGAAAAAATAAATTCACAAGTCAAAAATAAAGAAATCAAAGTTCAAGATTTTCTCCCCAGTGGAGTCACCATTTTGTTGGATGGATAAGTCATTCTTGCGAACAAGACAGACGTCCCAAGTGTCCTACGGACAGCTAGCAACAAACAAACAACTAAATCTATCTTTCTCTAGATATATTGCGATTGAAGGATTACTACTAGAAATAAGTGTTGGATCAAAGGTAGGATTGTTAAAATTTTATAGAATTTAATCATGAATCACAATATATCTAGAGAAAGATAGATTTAGTTGTCTGTTTGTTGCTAGCTGTTCGTAGGACACTTGGGAGGTCTGTCTTGTCTGCAAGAACGACTTATCCGTCCAACACCAATAGAGGTTGATCTAGTTGCAAATGTAGGAATTTTTGTTGAGATTAATGCACCTACAACACTAGTATAATTAAGATGAATGACAATTGATGGGGACACCCTTCCCAAAGTTGTTTTAGGAATACTACCAACATATATTTAGAGGTGTTTAACAATAGATACATGTAAAATACTCCAGGATGTGTGATTTTAGAGTGTTCATTTATAAAAATAATCAAGGTGCATCCATATTGGTCCATGGACATCACTTGGAGAGAGTAGATTGCACAAGAAGGTGGTGCGCTTCAGATGTTCCAGGTGTTCTTCTTCAGTCTTGGAATAGACTGTTATGTCATCCAAGTAGATAACAATGAAGTGTCCTATCTCATCTGAAAAAGCTATATCCATTGCTCTTTGGAAGGTTGCACCAGCGTTCATCAACCCAAAAGGCATTTTTACATACATAAAGGTGCCCCATGGAGTGGTAAAGGCTGTTTTGAGTTGATATTCTGGGAGAACTAGTACTTGGTTGTAGCATGAGAAACCATCTAGCAGGGAGATTCTCTTAGAGCCTACTACTTTCTGAAGAATATGTTCCATTTTTGGCAGAGGGTAGTTGTCTTTGAGTGAGGCTCTATTAAGATTTCTGAAGTCTATACATAATCTGATCTCACCTGTTTTCTTCCTCATAGCCACTAAATTCAAAACCTAATCAGAGAACCTTACAGGAACTATTATGCTTGACTCATACATCTTTTTAATCTCTTTTTCCACTGCAAGCAACTGTTTTGGATTTATTATACAAAGTTTCTACCTGAAGGGTTTCTGATTTTCCTTTAAAGGTATTTTGTGCTGTATAATGTTGGTGTCGTAAGCCTTTAAGTCTTTGTAACTCCAAGAAAATACGACAATAAATTCTTTGAATAGATCAATGTATTTCTTTTTCATCTCTGTGGGTAAGGATTTTTCCAATTTAATCATTTTGGGCTTATCTGCTGTGCCTATATTGCATTCTTCTACGTCAGAGTCCGCATGCTCTATGGTAGGCTTTTTAGCTACATCATCGAAGTCAAAAAGGTCTTCTAATGGCGCTAAACCATGAGGTATGTTCTTATCTCTAGCCCGCAACACCTCAACTTCTTCGTTTTTTGAGTTTTCACAATTTCCGTTTGAATTTCCAATTTCTTCATCTAAAGTGTTTATTTCTATATCCCGGGGTGTTTCCTCCTCGCTTGAGGGTTCCTCACTTAGGCAGATATCACTAGACATAGAGTCTGAATCAGAACACTCAAACTCATTCCTGCTTGTTAGGAAATCTTCAATTTGTTTATCCCATTCAAATACTTGCCAATATTTTTCATTGTCTGGCACCATAGGTCTAAATTTGGTCTGTATGATGATTTGCTGGTCATTTGGAGTCTTAGGGTATGAACTAGCTAGGCAAGCTAATCCATTTGCAATGACGTTTTGACTCCTGGGGACAAACACTAATTTGTATTCAACAAATGTTTTCAATATATCCTCGACATCATTCCTATACGCCCTCAACCTAGGGTGCCTAGCTGTGTATTCACCGTTCACATGTTAATGACCAGCTCAGAGTCTCCCTGCACAGAAATCTTACGGGCCCCTAATTTCTTTAGCAGACTTAAACCTAGGATTAAAGCCTCGTATTATGTGATATTATTTGTGCACTTGAACTACAGATTGCAGGCATGGCTCTTTGCATAATCATTCTCTATGTTATGTAGCCATACCCCAGCTCCGGAAGTTCTCTTGGTGCATGATCCATCACAGCTCATCACCCACAGGGGTTCATTTCCGGTCTCGTCATCCTTTCCTTCCTTGTGGCTGGATTTGCCATTATGCTATGTTATAGGGTCTGCACTAGGCTGTAAGCTGTTTAGTTCCTCGTGTGGTGTAAGAGTTTGCGAGGGAGGACTAGTTAGCTGTTTACCTTCTGTTTCTTGTTCACTCGGAGCTAGGTCTTCAGCGCATTGTCTATAGATTTCATCGTTGTTTTCCTCTTTGTTTTCATCCGAATCTAGAGTGGCCATTATGTTAAAGTCCATGACCTCAGCCTCTTCGTTTGTATCTCTGTTTTGGGACTCTGACCCTTATAAGGATTCGTCATTACAAAAGATGAAGGAGTCAAGGTCTGTATGTACAGAGTATACAGGTGAATTTTCTGGTTTTTCGGGGCTACTGACTAGGAATTTCATCTGTGCCTCCCTATACAGTCTTCTAAGTTGGCCAAAGATAGGAATTGTGGCATATGAGCCATCCATCTGCATTGTGCCCTGCAGCTTGGCTCCCCATGATCTTGATAATAACATGCCATACTTGGGTGGCACATCTGCCACCATAACATCCATAACCATACATTTAGCTGGGATTTGGGTCAAACTCACACATAAATCTTTGATCAGGCCAAGGCATTTTACTCTGCTAGAGTCAAATGAATACAAATCTTTGTAGGGACGGGTTATCTCTATGCCTAACTTCTCCATAACCACCTTAGGCATTAAATTTTGAGAGCCTCCAGAATCATGCATTGCATTGTGAAGGATTTTATCATGAATGTTGAGACTGATATAAAAAGGTGGAACTACCCCTTCCTGAAACTTCCCATCTATCTTTGGACCAAACAGAAGGGCAGGCTGATCATCACTCAGGTTGAAAGTGTCACTGGTTTCACCCAGGTTCAAAGCTTTCAAAATTTGGCCTTTATATATATTCTGAGTGGCCAACTCAGAGAGTGGTACAGAGATTTTAATTTTTGCAATCTTGCTTTCCAGATTGAAAATGGATTGACTCTTGGAAGTGTTCAATTCTGTTTTGTTTGCCACTACCTTGGTGGCTGAATCAGTGGACTGATTCTCACTATGTACAGTGTTTGTGAAAGTTTTATCAGGAGCACTAACTGTAGTGCTAGTGCTACTAGTTGGTTGACTGTGTTTATCACTTTTTTGGTTGTCTTTTTCTTTTTTCTTCCTAGAACTTTCAGCTGCTGACTTGTTACTTTCAGCAGTCACTTTAGAAGTTTTCTCAGGTCTCTTCTTGATGGTAACCCTAGAAGCCTTTGATTTGGAAGTGTCTTGGCTCTTTTTGCTCCTAAGTTCATATTGTTCTCTGACCTGCATCATAGCATTTTCAAATCCTAACCTGTAATCCTTAGATTCAAACCATTCTTCATCCCAACATGAGGATGGAGGCTAATCTTCTTCTGTGGAACAGTTGTGGATTGAATCTTCAGTTTCAAACATGTTTATTGCATTCCCTTCAGACTCTTCTATGATTCCTTCATCTTCATCAAGAAAGTTTTCTTGAAATGGGGGAATAACTTGTTGATCTGATTCCCTTTGTCTGTTGGGAGTGTTATTGTTCCTTCTAAAGTTATGGTTTTGGTTTCTATTTTGGTTATTGACTGTGACAACCATATTTTCCATCATTTGCTGTAGCTTTTCCACATTTTTAGATAATCTGTCATAACTTGGGTCAAATGAGGAAGCTGCATTGTCATCTCTATATGTTACCCTTTTCTCAGCTCTCAATCTTGCTTTCTTCTCATTTAGATTTGCCTCTATATTCACTGCTCCTTTCTGCATGTCCTCCAATGTGTTATACTCTTTATCCCTAAGCTGATAGGCCATGTCAGCATCAAAGCCTTCAGGGTATTTCACTAGAGCCATACCTTGTGGAGGTTTCATATGTGGAGGGAGAGCATTGTAAATGCTGTTAAATCTCGTTGTGTAATCATGGACACTCTCTCCTACATTTCTTTTAAGGCTCATGTATTCTGCTAGGAGTTGGCGAGGATTTGCCCTAACTTCCCATTTGTTTATGAAAGTCTGATATAAAGGAGGAAGATCTTGGATGCTATTAGGAGGTAGGATTTTGAACCATTTCCTCCTAAGCTTTGGGCAAAGATTCTCATTTTGACTATATCATCATCTATTTCCATGTAGTCAAAAAAATCTTCCATCTTATCTACATATTGCTGAGCTGTGATGGACTCTTTGGCAGTGAAATGTGGGATCTTTGATTTATAATCATTTGGTAAGAGCACTAGAGGCTGAGGTAACACCAAAGGAGCATACCAGGCAGCCATGGTGATATTTTGATGTGGTAAAGGGTTAACTTGAGCAGCTGGTATATGGATGACAGGGATGCTAGGACCAGCAGAGGTTTGTTGAGTAGATTTAGGGTGGGAGAGCCCCAAGTTTTGAATGAAGTGAATATCAGGAGGTGTAGATGGAGGGGTTCCTCTTTACCTAATGTGTTGACCACTATGAGATGGTGAACCAGGAAGCTCAAGGCCTAGCTGATCTAGATCACTGAATGACCTAGTTCTTGGTAATCTATTAGGTGGGTCTAGGTCAAGGTGAAAGTGTGATAGAGCTGTAAGGTCTTCTGGTGCAGAGTTAGCTCTATGGATGTGAATGGAAATATTTGATCTTCTGGGTGTAGGTGATTTCTTGAGAATGCTCTCAGGTTATCAACTATGTCAGGTGGGTTTGGGCTAGGATAAGCTCTTGTGTTAATGGTTCTTGAAGCTAGAATTCTATTTTCCAACCAAGCAGCTTAACCCTACTTGTTATTTCTACTGTGGTTGATGTTGTAATGGAGGCTGGTCTTCCAATGGAGTCTTATGTGAAACCAAGATAATCAGCAGGCCTACTGATCACCAGTGGAGTCTTTGATCTTTTAGGAACTATGGAGTTGCCAGGTGGAAGGTTTAGGGTGTTCTAGGGGGGGTACACTATCCACCACAGTGCTTGTGAAATATCCCTTTTTCAAGGATATCTTCAAAACACAACAAACTCTAACCAGAGATTGACTGGGAGGGCATTTACTAGATATGTCACCTCTGAAAGAGTGTGAGATCTGGAGGCTACCTGGCCCTTTCTAGACTCTGTCTAAGAGTATGGGGTAAAATACAACAAGAGATATATAAAGTGGAATGCAAATGGAAGTGTTTCACTACCAACCTAACCAGAGTCTCTAAGTGTTTTTGAAGTTTTGTGATGTAGTAGGATGGAAAGTATTTCAAAAATTCCCTAGCGAAGTCACCACCATGTTGGGGTTCCCATGTTTTGGCCAGGTTGGCAAGACCAAAAGATGAGACAACATCAAACCACTTTCAGACCTCAGGATGTAGCCCTCCTGGGTCCAGAGAGGGATCTCTCTATGATATGTCAAAAGTTTATGTCTTTGAGGCTCAATGTTTAAGATATTAGGCTAGTTATGGGCACAAGGTTTGTTTGTTTGAATTTGAATTTGGTTGTTGGGAATCAGGAAGGAAGGGTTCAATATAACACAAGGATGTGCTAAGAGGATTTTAGGCAAAGGAGAGGCAAATAAGAGAACATCAAGACCATTGGGCAATGGAGTCAGGAAAGGGTTTACTTGCTGCTCAACATGCAAGCTTTCAGTTGGGCTAGTCACCTAAAGCATTGGATCCTAAAATGACAGATGGAATGGAAAAATAAGGAGATCAGGTGAAAGAAGGAGGGAATACCAATTTTCTGTCTATAGATCAGGTCAGAGGTCATTTAACTCTAGACCTGCTTGGACATACTCAGAGGCAACTTTCAAAGAAGGAAAAAAGAGCAACTTGAGGGAACTTAGAAAGGCTTAATTAACTGAAAAGGATCCTAGTGAGACATAGACAGAGTTCTAGAACTCCTAGTGTTCCCAATTCATTCAATTAAATCCTAACAAGAACATCTAAGAAACATATTTCATTAATTCATACATCAGCTAGCAGGAAATACATCCACTACACTGGTTAAACCAATTGAAATCAATACTTAGATAACGCATTAAGCAGAAAACATTAAGGCTAGGAGAGCAGAAGCATAAGGTGCCTAACAAGGGAAAATCTCATGCCAAATTTCTGATGCAAGCCAGAAGAAATGAAATGAAATGGAATAAAACACATAGACAGGAAAACATCACCTCAACTTTAGATCAGGATCCAAAGAAATGTGCTTGTCATATTAAGAAGAAAACCAGTCAAGTACAACATAACTTACAGCTTCATGGTCAGCCTGATAAACCTTCCTCAGCCTATCTTACAATCTTACACAAAGAACTTGTCTCAAGAGAACAACTTGCATTTGTACTGATATCCAATCAACAACCTTTACAATATTTTCTTCATGAGTTTTATAGCTGAAGAGAAGCAGAGGAGGTAGGTAGAAAACTAAATGCAGCATTAACACTCAGAAGAGGAAGAGGGCCGAAGCCCATTCTGTTTTAAACTCTGAGCATTAATCTCTGGCACTCTTTGGAGGAAAGAATGGTCTTTGTCAGGCTTCATTAACTCCAGGTATGTCTCTGATGCATTCTGGTTTGCTGTACTCTGTAGTACCTTTGGTGAATAAACAAAATGGTAAATAAATAACTGAATGGTCTGCCATACTTGTGCAACAAATGCTCTGGTAGCTTTGGATGGTGGTCAAGGTGGAGATCTTCCCTAGAGCACGACATATAATAAAAGCAGTATGGGCAACCTATCCTTTCTTGGAGGAAAACATTCTGCTGATGTAGAAAACCTGTCATATATTAATTTCTACACCTCTGTCAATGAAAAACTGCCGCTGTATCAACACAGTATAATCATGGCGGCATTTTCACCTCCTATACCCTGCCAAAAAAACACAACTATGTGATGAAACCCACGCACTGAGGAAGGTGGATGGTTGCGGAGGGATAAGCGCGGCGGTGGCGGAATGGTGCTTTTGGTCAAAACAGTGGTGAAAATGCATTGAAATGGTATTAACAACGAACAAATAGGGTTTGATGGTAGGATGCATGTGGACTGTTAGATCATGATCTGGAGACGCAGATCGACGGCGGAGATCAAAGCAGCGGAATGATGTATGAAATAGGGTGGAACAATTATGAAATATGAGACTTTAGTGTAAATCCGAAACTTTGGATATGAACAGAAATACAAAGAAATGTGGTGAAAGTAATGAAATGCGAGGGCGATGATCGTACTAGGTGGGACCCATACGGAAATCGCAATCGCAATCGGAGGGAACAAAGGGGTGACACATTACAAAGTTGCGATCATGATGGAGTTTGTGATTGCGATTGGGAGGAAAACCTTTGTAAAAAAAAAATATAACCATTTTCCACTTTACAAAGGGAAAAACCCTTTTTTTTATGAATGGGCAGAGGGCTTTAGTGGTGGGACCGGGTATGAATCAAAGATCGGAATTGGGAGAGGGAGCGGGATATGAATCAAAATCGCAATCGGAGATGAGAGTAGGGCGGGGTGGTGAATATAAAACTTCCGATGTGATTGGTAAAAACCCTTTGCATATGAAATAAAACCAAACTTTCGGGTTTAACAAAGGAAAAAGGCCCTTTTATGTATGGACGGGCGGAAAAGACCGTGTGGTGGGCCCGGTAAGCCAATCGCAATCGGAGATCGGGAGAGGAGGCAATCGCAATGCACATTTCAAACGTTGCGATGCGATCGGAGGAGGGACTGCAATTGGAAGATCGGGAAAGGGATTGCGATTAGAAGATCGGGAAAGGGATTGCTATTGGAGGATCGGAGGTCGGAGCGATCGGAGGTGGCTATGCGATTGCGATGGTCGGAAGGGAGTTGCGATCAATTGCATCGCAAAAATTTGCGATGGAATGATCGGGGGACACAACATAAGTGTTACGATTTCGAAGACTTGCGATTAGCGCGGGCCATCCGATCTACGCATAGATCAACGGTGCAGAACACAGCGAAGGAATTAACAGCAAAATGCAATCGCATCGGAGTTTTTCGGTTGTAACAAAGGAAATGCACCCGCCCGACACTCCGATTTCGATTGGCGCTTAAGACTGAAGTGCTTGGTCTTAGCGCCGGGGCGTATGGGGGAAGTGGTTAAGGGGCTTGTGGCAAAGGGGCTAGGCCTTTAATATAAAGTTAAAAGTGGGTTTTTCAGCCCTTTGAATTGATTTTAATGGTTAGGGAGGGTAACGATAGAGGAAACAAAGGGGAATTCGGCCAAACAGAAGGTGGATATGGGGTTTAAAGGGGATTTAGGGGAAGGGGGAAAAAGGATAAAATGGGGGAAATCTGTAGAGATACAAGGGGCGAAATAAGGCCTTTCTGAGCAAAATTTTATCATTTAGCAAGGCTCATTGATACCATAACAGTAGAGGGAGACAGTCAAATGCAGGGAACATAAAAAGGCTTCAAGGATGATGTGTTTTCAAGGGAAATTCATTCCTTGAAGGCTCATAAGACCATCTAGCCCCTTGCTTGCTTATCAAGGAATTCATAAGGGGCTAACAGTGGCTCCACATGGGGATGGCTTCTTCTTGAAGGAGTCAAGAATTCAGAAAATGATCTTTGGTGTAGGCCAGATGCCTGCTGCTTAATCCACCTTTCTTCTTTTGATTTTGAGCTGCCACAAATATGATAGATCAACAAAACATTCCCAACAATCTACCTACCCATTCTACAATTCTAGCATTTTTTCTTATAGGGTGCATTTGAACTAGCAAACCCTTTACATCATTTATTTCAATAACAGAAAATAAACCTATTCTAAATCTACCCTTATTACTCCATGAGACCAGATTAGACTGTTGGTCCCACATGTTTCTCTACCTAATCTAATATCTGCTGGGATTAAACTGTCCAGCATATTTCTTCTCTATATTCTACAACAAAAATTTAAAAACAGTCAAACTAGGATTAGACAGTCTAGTTTTCTATAGATCCAATGCATAAAGACAGTTGCACATGGACAGAAACTTGCAAAAAACTGAAACAAAACTTTGAAGGTTTGAAATCTGAAATCTTGGAGTATCCTTCTTTTTGTGACTCAAGTTTTGAGCAAGTTAGAGTCACTTCTTTTCTTCATTTCAGCTCTGGTTTTGGGCATGTTAGAGCCGATTCTTCTTTTTCCTCTGCTGGTCCAGATTTTGAGCATGTTAGGACCAGCTACTTTGATTTCTTTGGCTCAGGTTTTGATCATATTAGAGCCAATATTTTGCACATCAGAGGTTCATGTTTTAAGCATGTCTGAACCTCTCTTTTTCTCTCTTTTTTTTTTTTTGGAAACAAAAAAAACTGCAATGGTATGTACAATGGAAATGGAAGCTGGAAATCAGAAATCAACAGAAGTAGTGTTTGAGCATCCTGCCATTGACAGGACCCCAAAATATCTCTATACCATCTAATTATTGTAGAAAAAAGGCATTTGGACCCACAGTTGCCTAGATGATATATGGACCTTGCCACAAACTATCAAACTTGCCGTGCTTTCCTTTATCCTCTCTCCTTGAGTCCCACTTTAGAACTTTATCCCCAATTTTGAAATCAACAGCTTTGGTTCTCTTGTCAAACAACCTCTTTATGTTTTCCTGAACTTTGACAGCTCTGTTATAAACCTCTTCCCTTATTTGCTAGAGATGGATTGTTTGGTTTATCCTTCTCACCATACTGTCTTCTTCTGTTTGAATCTCCTGGACTAGCTTGATTACTGGTACCCCAAGGCTGGTAGGGAAAACTACTTATGCACCATAGACAAGCTAAAATGGTGACATGCCAATGGATTTCTTTGTTGTAAGCCTGTCAGCCCACAAGGCATGCACTAACTTGTTATGCCATGACTTTTTGTTCTCTTCTAACAGCTTTTTGATGATAGCCACTAGGCTCTTGTTTGATGATTCAGCCAATCCATTACCTTGAGGGTAATAGGTAGTTGAATGACCCAGTGTTATTTGATACCTGTGACAAAAATCAACCATTTTCTTGGATCCAAAAGCAACAACATTATTGGTGATTACTTTCCTTGGACAACCAAACCGAGAGAGGATATGACCTTCTAGGAACCTAATGATGACTGAATCTGTGGCATTCCTAGTAGGCATGGCCTCTATCCACTTAGTGAAAAGATCCATTTGTGTTGTGCAGAAGAAGCAGGGTGGATTTCTCCAATAAAATCTAGGCCCCATTGCATAAAAGGACCTTCAACAGTGATGGGTTGTAAAGGGAGGGGAAGGAGTTTTCTCTTGCCTTCAAAAATATGGCATTTGTGGCAGGAAATTACCATCTTATGGATGTTATTGAAGAGTGTGGGCCAATAATAACCAGCCCTGAGTATTTTGTTTGCAGTGGCCTTCCAGTTCAGGTGGCCTCCACACTCTCCTGCATGGAATTTTTGTTTAATCCTTTCTGCCTCTGCTTCAGGCAAACATTTAAGCAATAGGCCATTTGGGTTTTTCTAGTATAAGTTTTCATTCAAAATGTAATAGTTTCTGGCTTTTAGTTTTATGAATCTGGCCTTAGTCTTTGACAGTTCAGGTGGGGCATTTAGGTTGCTGAGCACATAAAGGATATCAGAGTACCAAGGAGAGTTCTGAAACTTCTCCTCAATAGTGGGATCAGAAAATCCTTCTTTCTCATCTAAGGCAGCTACCATGTTAATGTCAAGGGCTTGCAAATTTGATTCAGCCATTAATTTAGCTAAACCCTGACCTTTGATCAGCTTGGTGGGTTTTATCTCAAGGTCGTATTCTAAGATCACAACAATCCATTTTCCCTTCTTCCCATCTGGGTCTTGGGACAAAATATCTTTGACTATTATGTTAGGCACATAGGCTATGGTGTGGGAATGAAATATGTACACCCTAAAGTCCTTTAAAGCCTTAACAAGGGCGTAAGCCTATTTTTCCATTATGCTGTATTTCAAGGGAGCATCCCTCAATGCTTTGCTGAAAAAGGCAATTGGCTGTTCCATTCCCTCTGGATTTTTCTGCAGCAAGACTGCAGCCACTGTATGCTCAGAGGCAAATGAAAAGATCAAGAAATCTTTAGAGAATTCTGGGCTAATCAGAACAGGAGCTTGGGTGAGTGCAAGTCTTACTGATTCAAAATATTTTTTAGCTCCAACAGTCCATTTAACTCCTACACCTTTCTTCAGCATGTTAGTCATATTCCTAAGGTGTTTAGCTAGGTTGGGAATAAACCTCCTAAGGAAGTTGATTTTCCCAATGAAGGACTGTAATTATTTGATGTTTCTCGGGTGTGTGATTTGTAGTATTCCCTCAACTCTTTGTGGGTCTATCCTAATTCCCTTTTCAGATATAATGTGGCTAAGAAGCTTTCCTTCTTGCAGCCCAAATAGAGTCTTTTTGGGATTTAATGATAGACCAAACCTTCTACATTTTTCAAACACTTTCCTCAAATGTTCCAGGTGTTCTTCTTCAGTCTTGGAATAGACTGTTATGTCATCTAAGTAAATAAAAATGAAGTGTCCTATCTCATCTGAAAAAGCTATATCCATTGCTCTTTGGAAGGTTGCACCACCATTCATCAACCCAAAAGGCATTTTTACATACATAAAGGTGCCCCATGGAGTGGTAAAGGTTGTTTTGAGTTGATCTTCTGGGAGAACTAGTACTTGGTTGTAGCCTGAGAAACCATCTAGCAGGGAGATTCTCTTAGAGCCTACTACTTTCTAAAGAATATGTTCCATTTTTGGTAGAGAGTAGTTTTCTTTGAGTGAGGCTCTATTAAGATTTCTGAAGTCTATACATAATCTGATCTCACCTGTTTTCTTCCTCACAGCCACTAAATTTGAAACCCAATCAGAGAACCTTACAGGAACTATTATGCCTGCCTCATACATCTTTTTAATCTCTTTTTCCACTACAGGCAACTGTTTTGGATTTATTCTACGAAGTTTCTGCTTGAAGGGTTTCTGATTTTCCTTTAAAGGTATTTTGTGCTGTATAATGTTGGTGTCGTAAGCCTTTAAGTCTTCGTAACTCCAAGCAAATACGTCAAAAAATTCTTTGAATAGATCAATGTATTTCTTTTTCATCTCTGTGGGTAAGGATTTTGCCAATTTAATCATTTTGGGCTTATATGCTGTGCCTATATTGCATTCTTCTACGTCAGAGTCTGCATGCTCTATGGTAGGCTTTTTAGCTACATCATCGAAGTCAAATAGGTCTTATAATGGCGCTAAACCACGAGGTATGTTCTTATCTCTGGCCCGCAGCACCTCAACTTCTTCGTTTTTTGAGTTTTCACAATTTCTGTTTGAATTTCCAGTTTCTTCATCTAAAGTGTTTATTTCTATATTCCGGGGTGTTTCCTCCTCACCTGAGGGTTCCTCACTTAGGCAGATATCACTAGACATAGAGTCTGAATCAGAACACTCAAACTCATTCTTGCCTGTTAGGAAATGTTCAATTTGTTTATCCCCTTCAAAGACCTGCCAATATTTTTCGTTGTCTGGCACCGTAGGTATAAATTTGGTCTGTATGATGATTTTCTGGTCATTTGGAGTCTTAGGGTATGAACTAGCTAGGCAAGCTAATCCATTTGAAATGACGGTTTGACTCCCGGGGACAAACACTAATTTGTATTCAACAAATGTTTTCAATATATCCTCGGCATCGTTCCTATATGCCCTCAACCTAGGGTGTCTAGCTGTATATTCACCGTTCACCTGTTTTATGACCAGTTCAGAGTCTCCCTGCACGACAATCTTACGAGCCCCTAATTTCTTCAGCATACTTAAACGTAGGATTAGAGATTTGTATTTTGTGATATTATTTGTGCACTTGAACTGCAGATTGTAGGCATGGCTCTCTGCGTAATCATTCTCTGTGTTATGTAGCCATACCCCAGCTCTGGCAGTTCTCTTGGTGCATGACTCATCAAAGCTCATCACCCACAAGGGTTCATTTCTGGTCTCGTCATCCTTTCCTTCCTTGTGGCTGGATTTGCCATTATGCTATGTTATAGGGTCTGCACTAGGCTGTAAGCTGTTTAGTTCCTCGTGTGGTGTAAGAGTTTGCGAGGGAGGACTAGTTAGCTGTTTACCTTATGTTTCTTGTTCACTCGGAGCTAGGTCTTCAGCGCACTGTCTATATATTTCATCGTTGTTTTCCTCTTCGTTTTCATCCGAATATAGAGTGGCCATTATGTTAAAGTCCATGACCTCAACCTCTTTGTTTGTATCTCTGTTTTGGGACTCTGACCCTTCTAAGGATTCATCATTACAAAATATGAAGGAGTCAAGGTCTGTATGTACAGAGTATACATGTGAATTTTCTGGTTTTTCGGGGCTACTGACTAGGAATTTCATCTGTGCCTCCCTATACAGTATTCTAAGTTGGCCAAAGATAGGAATTGTGGCATATGAGCCATCCATTTGAATTGTGCCCTGCAGCTTGGCTCCCCATGATCTTGATAATAACATGCCATACTTGAGTGGCACATCTACCACCACAACATCCATGACCATACATTTAGCTGGGATTTGGGTCAAACTCACACATTAATCTTTGATCAGGCCAACACATTTTACTCTGCTAGAGTCAAATGAATACAAATATTTGTAGGGACAATTTATCTCTAGGCCTAACTTCTCTATAACCACCTTAGGAATTAAATTGTGAGAGGCTCCAGAATCATGCATTGCATTGTGAAGGATTTTATCATGAATGTTGAGACTGATATAAAAAGGTGGAACTACCCCTTCCTGAAACTTCCCATCTATCTTTGGACCAAACAGAAGGGCAGGCTGATCATCACTCAGGTTGAAAGTGTCACTGGTTTCACCCAGGTTCAAAGCTTTCGAAATTTGGCCTTTATATACATTCTGAGTGGCCAACTCAGAGAGTGGTACATAGATTTTAATTTTTGCAATCTCACTTTCCAGATTGAAAGTGGACCGACTCTTGGAAATGTTCAGTTCTGTTTTGTTTGCCACTGCCTTGGTGGCTGAATCAGTGGACTGATTCTCGCTATGTACTGTGTTTGTGATAGTTTTATCAAGAGCACTAACTGCAGTGCTAGTGCTACTAGTTGGTTGACTGTGTTTATCACTTTTTTGGTTGTCTTTTTCTTTGTTCTTCCCAGAACTTTTAGCTGCTGACTTGTTACTTTCAACAGTCACTTTAGAAGTTTTCTCAAGTCTCTTCTTGATGGTAACCCTGGAAGCCTTTGATTTGGAAGCGTCTTGGCTCTTTTTGCTCCTAAGTTCATATTGTTCTCTAACCTGCATCATAGCATTTTCAAATCCTAACCTGTAATCCTCAGATTCAAACCATTCTTCATCCCAACATGAGGATGGAGGTTGATTTTCTTCTGTGGAACAGTTATGGATTGAATCTTCAGTTTCAAACATGTTTATTGCATTCCCTTCAGACTCTTCTATGATTCCTTCATCTTCATCAAGAAAGTTTTCTTGAAATGGGGGAATAACTTGTTGATCTGATTCCCTTTGTCTGTTGGGAGTGTTATTGTTCCTTCTAAAGTTCTGGTTTTGGTTTCTATTTTGGTTATTGACTGTGACAACCATCTTTTCCATCATTTGATGTAACATTTCCACATTTTTAGATAATCTGTCATAATTTGGGTCAGATGAGGAAGCTACATTGTCATCTATATATGTTACCCTTTTCTCAGCTCTCAATCTTGCTTTCTTCTCATTTAGATTTGCCTCTATATTCACTGCTCCTTTCTGCATGTCCTCCAATGTGTTGTACTCTTTATCCCTAAGCTGATAGGCCATGTCAGCATCAAAGCCTTCAGGGTATTTCACTAGAGCCATACCTTGTGGAGGTTTCATATGTGGAGGGAGAGCATTGTAAATGCTGTTAAATCTCATTGTGTAATCATGGACACTCTCTCCTACATTTCTTTTAAGGCTCATGTATTCTGCTAGGAGTTGGCAAGGATTTTCCCTAACTTCCCATTTGTTTATGAAAGTATGATATAAAGCAGGAAGATCTTGGACGCTATTAGGAGGTAGGCTTTTGAACCATTTCTTGACATCACCTCCTAAGCTCTGGGCAAAGATTCTCATTTTGACTGTATCATCATCTATTTCCATGTAGTCAAAAGAATCTTCCATCTTATCTACATGTTGCTGAGCTGTGATGGACTCTTTGGTAGTGAAATGTGGGATCTTTGATTGATAATCATTTGGTAAGGGCACTAGAGGCTGAGGTAACACCAAAGGAGCATACGAGGCAGCCATGGCGATATTTTGATGTGGTAAAGGGTTAACTTGAGTAGCTGGTATATGGATGACAGGGATGCTAGGACCAGCAGAGGTTTGTTGAGCAGATTTAGGGTGGGAGAGCCCCAAGTTTTGAATGAAGTGAATATTAGGAGGTGTAGATGGAGGGGTTCCTATGTACCTAATGTGTTGACCACTATGAGATGGTGAACCAGGAAGCTCAAGGCCTAGCTAATCTAGATCACTGAATGACCTAGTTCTTGGTAATATATTAGGTGGGTCTAGGTCAAGGTGAAAGTGTGATAGAGCTGTAAGGTCTTCTGGTGCAGAGTTAGCTCTATGGATGTGAATGGGAATAGTTGATCTTCTGGGTGTAGGTGATTTCTTGAGAATTCTCTCAGGGTTATCAGCTATTTTAGGTGGGTTTGGGTTAGGATAAGCTCTTTTGTAAATGGTTCTTGAAGCTAGAATGCTATTTTCCAACCAAGCAGCTTAACCCTACTTGTTATTTCTACTGTGGTTGATGTTGTAATGGAGGCTGGTCTTCCAGTGGAGTCTTATGTGAAACCAAGATAATCAGCAGGTCTACTGATCACCAGTGGAGTCTTTGATCTTTTAGGAACTATGGAGTCGCCAGGTGGAAGGTTTAGGGTGTTCTAGGGGGGTACACTGTCCACCACAGTGCTTGTGAAATATCCCTTTTTCAAGGATATCTTCAAAACACAACAAACTCTAACCAAAGATTGACTGGGAGGGCATTTACTAGATATGTCACCTCTGAAAGAGTGTGAGATCTGGAGGCTACCTGGCCCTTTCCAGACTCTGTCTAAGAGTATGGGGTAAAACACAACAAGAGATATAGAAAGTGGAATGCAAATGGAAGTGTTTCACTACCAACCTAACCAGAGTCTCTAGGTGTTTCTGAATTTTTGTGATGTAGTAGGATGGAAAGTATTTCAGAAATTCCCCAGCGGAGTTGCCATTATGTTGGAGTTCCCATGTTTTGGCTAGGTTGGCAAGACCAAAAGATGAGACAACATCAAACCACTTTCAGACCTCAGGATGTAGCCCTCCTGGGTCCAGAGAGGGATCTCTCCATGATATGTCAAAGGTTTATGTCTTTGAGGCTCAATGTTTAAGATATTAGGCTAGTTATGGGCACAAGGTTTGTTTGTTTGAATTTGAATTTGGTTGTTGGGCATCAGGAAGGAAGGGTTCAATATAAAACAAGGATGCGCAAAGAGGATTTTAGGCAAAGGAGAGGCAAATCAGAGAACATCAAGACCATTGGGCAATGGAGTCAGGAAAGGGTTTACTTGTTTCTCAACGTGCAGGCTTTCAGTTGGGCTGGTCACCTAAGGCATTGGATCCTAAAATGATAGATGGAATGGAACAATAATGAGAGCAGGTGAAAGAAGGAGGGAATACCAATTTTCTGTCTATAGATCAGGTTAGAGGTCATTTAACTCTAGACCTGCTTGGACATACTCAGAGGAAACTTTCAAAGAAGGACAAAAGAGCAACTTGAGGGAACTTAGAAAGGCTTAATTAACTGAAAAGGATCCTAGTGAGACATAGACAGAGTTCTAGACCTCCTAGTGTTCCCAATTCATTCAATTAAATCCTAACAAGAACATCTAAGAAGCATATTTCATTAATTCATACATCAACTAGTAGGCAATACATCCACTACACTGGCTAAACCAATTGAAATCAATCCTTATATAACACATTAAGCAGAAAAAATTAAGGCTGGGAGAGCAGAAGCATAAGGTGCCTAAAAAGGGCAAATCTCATGCCAAATTTCTGATGCAAGCCAGAAGAAATGAAATGAAATGGAATAAAACACATAGATAGGAAAACATCACCTCAGCTTTACATCAGGATCCAAAGAAATGTGCTTGTCATATTAAGAACAAAACCAGTCAAGTACAACATAACTTACAACTTCATGTTTAGCCTGATAAACCTTCCTCAGCCTATCTTACAATCTTACATAGAGAACTTGTCTCAAGAGAACAACTTGCATTTGTACTGATATCCAATCAACAACCTTTACAATATTTTCTTCATGAGTTTTATAGCTGAAGAGAAGCAGAGGAGGTAGGTAGAAAACTAAATGCAGCATTAACACTCAGAAGAGGAAGAGGGCCGAAGCCGATTCTGTTTTAAACTCTGAGCATTAATCTCTGGCACTCTTTGGAGGAAAGAATGGTCTTCGTCAGGCTTCATTAACTCTAGGTATGTCTCTGATGCATTCTGGTTTGCTATACTCTGTAGTACCTTTGGTGAATAAAAAAAATGGTAAATAAATAACTGAATGGTCTGCCATACTTGTGCAACAAATGCTCTGGTAGCTTTGGACGGTGGTCAAGGTGGAGATCTTCCCTGGAGCACGACATATAATAAAAATAGTATGGGCAACCTGTCCTTTCTTAGAGGAAAACATTCTGCTGATGTAGAAAACTTGTCATATATTAATTTCTACACCTCTGTCTGTGAAAAATTGCTGCTGTATCAACACAGTATAATCATGGCGGCGTTTTCACCTCCTGTACCCTGCCAAAAAAATACAACTACGTGATGAAACCCATGCACTGAGGAAGGTGGATGGTTATGGAGGTAGCGCGGCGGTGGCGGAATGGTGCTTTTGGTCAAAACAGTGGTGAAAATGCATTGAAATGGTATTTACAGCGAACAAATAGGGTTTGATGGTAGGATGCATGTGGACCGTTAGATCATGATCCAGAGACGCAGATCGACGGTGGAGATCAAAGCAGCGGAATGATATATGAAATATGGTGGAACAACTATGAAATATGAGACTTTAGTGTAAATCCGAAACTTTGGATATGAACGGAAATACAAAGAAATGTGGTGAAAGAAATGAAATGCGAGGGCGATGATCGTACTAGGTGGGACCCATACGGAAATCGCAATCGCAATCGGAGGGAACAAAGGGGTGACACACTATAGAGTTGCGATCGCGATGGAGTTTGTGATTGTGATTGGGAGGAAAACCTTTGTAAAAAGAAAATATAACCATTTTCCACTTTACAAAGGGAAAAACCTTTTTTTTTTTATGAATGGGCAGAGGGTTTTAGTGGTGGGACCGGGTATGAATCGGAGATCGGAATCGGGAGAGGGAGTGGGATACGAATCACAATCGCAATCGGAGACGGGAGTAGGGCGGGGTGGTGAATATAAAAATTTCGATGCGATTGGTACAAACCCTTTGCATATGAAATAAAACAAAACTTTTGGGTTTAACAAAGGAAAAAGGGCCTTTTATGTATGGATGGGTGGAAAAGACCGTGTGGTGGGCCTGGTAAGCCAATCACAATCGGAGATAGGGAGAGGAGGCAATCGTAATGCGCATTTCAAATGTTGAAATGCGATCGGAGGAGGGACTGCGATCGGAAGATCGGGAAAGGGATTGCGATCGGAGGATCAGAGGTCAGAGCGATTGGAGGTGGCTATGCGATTGCGATGGTCGGAAGGGAGTTGCGATCAATCGCATCGCAAACATTTGCGATGGACCGATCGAGGGACACAACATAAGTGTTGCGATTGTGAAGACTTGAGATTAGCGCGGGCCGTTCGATCTATGCGTAGATCAACGGTGCGGAACACAGCTGAGGACTTAACAACAAAATGCAATCGCATCGGAGTTTTTTGGTTGTAACAAAGGAAATGTGCCCGCTCGACACTCCGGTTGCGATTGGCGCTTAAGACTGAAGCACTTGGTATTAGTGTCGGGGTGTATGGGGGAAGTGGTTAAGGGGCTTGTGGCAAAGGGGCTAGGCCTTTAATATAAAGTTAAAAAGTGGGTTTTTCAGCCCTTTGAATGGATTTTAATGGTTAGGGAGGGTAACGATAGAGGGACCAAAGGGGAATTCGGCCAAAAAAAAGGTGGATATGGGGTTTAAAGGGGATTTAGGGGAAGGGGGAAAAAGGATAAAATGGGGGAAATCTGCAGAGATACAAGGGGTGAAATAAGGCCTTTTTGAGCAAAATTTTATCATTCAACAAGGCTCATTGATACCATAACAACAGTGGGAGACAGTCAAAGGCAGGGAACATAAAAAGGCTTCAAGGATGATGTGTTTTCAAGGGAAATACATTCCTTGAAGGCTCATAAGACCATCTAGCCCCTTGCTTGCTTGTCAAGGAATTCATAAGGGGCTAACAATACCCATGTTGCATACTTTCGATGGACCTTGCTACACGAAAAATGATAAATACATGAAAAAACATGTTTCTAGTCATGTTTTTCATGTATTTCTCATTTTTCATATAGCAGGGTCCATCAAAAGTATGCAAGATGTGTACTCCCTGGATGAGAAATCAAATTTTTTATCCAACAAGTGTTTCCGCTCGAAATTTGAGTAAACCCATAGGGAGATAAGTTGAAAATATGAGTTGAAAAAATAGTTTTCCTTTTTTCCCTCTTAAATTTGATGATGTAATCAAATATTATTTTATTATATCCACTATTATTTTATAGTTTCCTTAGGAGGCCCATTTTAGACCTCAAAATTACTCTAATGTGTGGTGTTTTTAATTTGTCCTCAGGTGATAGACCTTTACACGAGAGGGCCTCACTTAAAGTACTCCAGCTAGTCAGAGAAACAATTGTATAAATATTATTAACTCTGAAAATCATGGAACAAGAGATATCTTCATATGCCAAACTAAGAAATTTTGTTCAAGCTTCTGCACATAGTTGTACACAAGTTTATAAGCAAAAGAATGATTTTGGAAAAAACAATTGATTTATCAAGATTCAAAACTCCATGGACATGATCAACATTCACATGAATTGGGGCATGTTCTCAATATGGAAGACTTACTTAGCATTCCTAAAAAGGTATTCCATATTTTTCACACAACAATCATGGTGTGTAACAACACTCATAAGCAATGAAAAGGTGGCTTTTGAGGCTGTTAGGACTGAAAACAGTAAATGAAATGACCAACAATAACTAGATTGTAAGTTTTAACCTTGTACAAAAATTATCTGCAAACAAACTCTTAAAATAAAAAATAAATAATAGCAAGAGCATAAAACATAAAACAGATATACACAGAGATTTTCCCCTGGATCGCATAACTGGGACTACCATCTTGATTTTTCATTATATTCCTTTCAATTTTACAACACATATATATACATGTTGAAGCATTCATAAACCCCAATACATTAACCGTTGATTAGAACAAAACTGTAGTTCCCTTTATCAAATCTACAAAATACCATGGTCAGAAAACCATCGTGCCAAAAATCATGTGAAAAATCATGCACAAAACCAGGTGTCCTACGACCTAATATAGGGTATGTCTCCCCAGTTGTGGAAAGAATATAGCAACACTCAACATTCTCCCACTTGTTGTTTTTTTTCCAATAGGCTGGGTGAGAAAGATTGTCATTGTCCAACTCGCAACACCGCTGTTTAAAAGACAACGCAGGGGTCCTAAGAGATCTTAAAGCCTTTGTCAATGCATCTACAACATTCTTCAAAGTGTCCACCTTTACCAGCAACAACTTTTTATCCTCAACCATATCTCTCACAAAGTGATACTGAACATCAACATGCTTTGTCTTTGAATGATAAGCATGGTTCTTAGCCACGGAAATTTCACTTTGGCTATCATAGTCTATCCTTATAGATCACTGCACCAACCCCATACTTGAACACAATCTCTGTAACCAAACTGCTTGCGTGCTTGCATGAGTGGTTGTCATGTATTCTACTTGTGTAGTTAATAGAGCCACTACAAACTGTATTTTACTCATACAACTGACTGCATATCCAAATAGGAAAATACATACCCACTTGTAGATCTTCTTTGGTCCAGATCTCCAGCATAGTCTGCATAAAAAAAACCATGGTTTTCCAAAACTCTGTCCAATCCTGGTATTCCCTTGTAGCACAAACCATAATCACTAGTGCCACGTAAATATCTGAAAACCCGCTTCACTGCTGCCCAATGCTCCTTCCCTGGTTTTGACATAAACCTTCTCAATACTCCCACTGCATGTGAAATGTCTGGTCTAGTTCATACCATTACATACATCAGGTTACCCACTGCACTTGGATATGGAACACAAAACATGTCCTCTTATTCTTCTTGTATATTGGGACACTGTTTAGCAGATAAATTCACACCTACAGGAATAGGAACCTTCACCGGTTTACTCTCCTGCATATTGAACCTCTACAATATTGTCTCGAAATAATTCCTTTGGTTTAACTAGACTTTCCTCTTTGCCTGATATCTCTTAATTTCCATTCCAAAAATATAGTTTGCAGCACCAAGATCCTTCATGTCGAATTCAGATAACAATTGGGTCTTCAAATCTTAGATAATTTCTTTGTCATTTCCAACCAGCAACATATCATCCACATACAAGACCAAATAAATAACACGGTCACCAATTAATTTAAAAGTTACTACAAGATCCTCTTTGCTTCATGAAGCCAAGTCCCCGTATATAGGTATCAAATTTCTGATACCACATCCTTGGTGACTGTTTTAACCCATACAGAGACTTATTCAACCTGCATACCAGTTCTTTCTTACCCTCAACCATAAAGCCTTCAGGTTGCTTCATGTAGATATCCTCTTCTAAATCCCCATGAAGAAAAGTTGTCTTCACATCCATCTGTTCTATCTCAAAATCAAATGCAGCAGCAATAGATAAAAGTAATCTAATAGAAGTAACCTTGGCAACATTAGTAAAAATATCACCAAAATCAATTCCTGGCACCTGGGAATAACCTTTCACTACCAACTAAACTTTGTATTTCTCCACCTTGCCTTCTACATTCATCTTCTTCTTAAACACCCATTTTTTCAAATGGCTTCCTTTCACTAGAAACTCCACTAGATCCCATGCCTCATTTTTGTGCAAGGATGCCATTTCATTAACCATGGCCTCCTTCCAGAGTTTTCCATGCTCTTAATCCACTGCCTCCCTGACAATTTTGGGATCATCATCAATGATAATTAAAGCAAAATTTTAACATAAAGAAGATGGACTATACCTTTATTTCTGCCTTCTTTCTCGAATTGATCTTTTCATAGTTGGATTTTGTGGCTCTTCCTCTTCTGATCTTGTTCCTGTTGTAGAGTCTAATTATTCCTCCTTTAGCTCAAACTCTATATTCTCAGGTTCCTTTGGTAGGAATTCATGTTTAACAACATATTTCACCTCTCTAAACACCACATTTTGACTCTACACAACCTTCCTTATTTTTAGGTTCCAAATCTTGTAACCTTTTAAACCATATTTATACCCAATAAAAATGCACCTTTCTGATTTCTTATTGATCAGGAGTTCATAAATTTTCTCAAAATTCAAAGTGCTCAAAAATATGCCGAACTTGAGTGAACGAGCATATCTCATCTTCCTGATTCCAGCGTTGTAAATGGTTCGAAAAATCGATGTCGTATGAGGGAGATATCACGTTCTGATCAATTTCCCAAACAACTAAATTTTGCGACAAGTTTGACTAGGATGCCCAATGCAGGTGCACAGTCAGTGAAAGAGAAATATTCTTAAGAATATTCCATTTTCTCAAGCCAATGAGAGTCTTCCAAGTGGTGCATTTTGATTCGATGGAGGTTGTACGTTATTTATTTTCATCCAATGGATGGGTGACACGTGGCCAACCCTGAGGCCACCATGTGTCCCCTAGACGGTGGTTTAAAATTTTATGAGGTCTGGGGGGTTTGATCCCATGACCTCCGGCCTACGTACAAAGCCTTCCACTATCCGTGCTGCATATTGAATCTTAACATTCTATGGTTGTTGATGCTATTTAAGGTTTAAAACCTTTGCACATGTGGGGGGGGGGACCACCGACGTTCAATACGAGCACATGCCACTACAACTCACCGCTACCATCAAACTGTTACAATGACAACAAACTCCGATCGTTGCGTTGAAACATTATCACATGACAAACATCGCATTTAACTTCTCTGCGCGGTTAGCATTACTCTGTGTGTTGAGTCTGGTTTAAAAGGCTTCAACTCGAGTTCAAAGAGGAGTTACGCTCGATGGTTAGTATAACCACAGGGGTTTCGGGGGTTGGCATGTGGCCACCCCCTCCCCTTAACCTTAACCATTAAATTTTACAGTTAGGGCTGGCAGAAAGAATAAGCGCGCCCCTAAATTTAGGAAAAATGCCAAATTTAACTGCAGATAAGTGCAGTTCTCCACATTTGGTGGAGAATTTTTAGGGGTTATTGGGAAAAAGGTTAGGAGGGTCAATTTTTGACCAATTTGGGTGAAAAAAGAGTCTACCTAGACTAATTGGAGCGTTATGAAGCCATTGGAGCAGAGAAAACATCCATTACAGACCTTTAAACACATGTATTTGCAAAATTTTGAGCATAATGAAAGATGGACATGCCATTGGGAGCTAGACCAACAGATGTAGCCCAAGAGGGGTGAATTGCTTCATCATGCCTACCGTGTAAATGTTATGTGTGGTTTTATTTCTCTATTATAAAATGTTGTTTAGTGTTATTTGCTCTTATTTCATGCTTCTAATTCACTAAAATAACTTATATTTCATGGTTAAATCCTCAATACTTAAGCAAACAAATGGAGACAAGTATGCACATGTTTATTAATTGAAAATAAACTTAGCACAAAAAAATAATACAGTCCATTCAGATCAGGTTGGTATCAGAGTTAGAGTTTATTCTTTGGTGTTGTTTTGTGAAAAATATTTTTTTAACTGTTTGCAAGTTTCACATGCTTACTAGGCTCAAGCTCAAGAGAGGAGAAGGCACATTTGTGGGAGCAAGAGTGTCTCAAAGTCAGCCACAACAAAGGAGGGAAATATTTCCATATTATCCACCACCTAGTTCACCTCCTAAGGAAGCAGAAGCAACATTAAGCATGCCTTTAGAGGAAGAATAAATCCATGAAGAAGTGGATCCCAAAGAGGAAGAAAGAGTGTTCAGGAAAGCATTCCTTGAAATGACTGAGATGGTTAGAATCCTTTATCAATAAAGGAATGAGAATCTAGAAGGAGAAGGATCCAAAATTCACAAGGAAGGAAAGGGATCATTGGGAGGTCACAAAGATGAAGATAAGTCAAATAAGGGTAATGGAGGAAATGGAGGCAGTGGAAAGTCGCCATCCTCACCCTCATCATCATCATCCTCTACTTCATTTTCAGTACATTAGTCACACAAGTCAAAGAACACTAGTAAAATTCATTTTCTAAAAATTGATGTTAAGTTTGAATTGCCAATGTTTAATGGTGAATTCAATGCAACAAAGCTTGATAATTGGATTAGGAAATTGGAGGTCTATTTGAGAATCCATAACCTTCATGATGATGATAAAAAAATCCAATTAGCTTCATTGAGAATGGAAGGTGCAACACTTGTTTGGTGGGAAGCCAAGACAAAGGAGGAGATCAAGAAGCATGGTAAGATTATTCTATCATGGAATTATTTCATTTCTGGAATAAAATGACAGTTTTATCCATTAGCTCATATGCAGAAAGCCATAATGAACTGGAAAAACTTTAGACAATTGAAAGGACAGAATGTACAAGTTTACCTCCAAGAATTTAGGAGAAGATCTCTCTTATTAGGGGTAGATTTGTAGAGCCAAGATACTTTTATCAAGTACATAGGAGGCTTACATAGCTACCTTAGACATAATATCCTCATGTTTAACCCCACAATTCTAGATGAGGTATGTGTTCAGGCCACACATCTAGAAGCTAGAGGGAAAAACATTTCTGATGAGGGTAGGAACAAACCTTTTAAGGGTAAAAACAAAGAGAAGACCTCAAAAGGTAAAAGAAAAATAATGCATCTGTCAAGAAAGAGGGAGAAAAATTGGTTTGTAAACATTGTTCAAGAGAAGGCCATAATGAACATCAATGTTGGAAATTACATCTTGAAAAGAGGCCCAAATATCTCAATAACAAAGGGAAACATAAAACTGCAGCTACAATTCAACATGATTTAGGAGAGGATTCAGGTGATGAATATAAAATTACAGCCATGGGATTGAAGAACATGAAGGGGAAAGAAATTGAAACTAAACCCAGTACTATTACATCAAACTATCACATACAGGCTCCAAATGAAGAAGAGAGAATTGAATTGTTTCATGTGAGGGTCATATCCAAACATACTAAGATTGACACATTGTTTGACATTGGGTCACAAGCAAACTTAATCTCTGAATACTTGGTCAAGAAAATTAATCTTGAGACCATTCCACATCCAAAACCATATCCACTTGGTTGGATTTGTAAGGATGCAAATTTACAGGTTTCAAAGAAGTGTATATTGTGATTTGCAATAACTGAACAATTTGTTGACACAATTGAATTAGATGTGGTTCCGCTTGAAATAACAGGTATTGTGTTGAGGAGTCCTTAATTGTATGACAGGAAAGTGATCTTCCATCACCATGAGAAAAAATACCATTTATTCAAATATGGAAAGGAGTACATTGTTAGAGCATATCGCAAGAAGACAAATATTGCTATGGTAAATGCTGGACATGTAAAGAGGCTGGTAAATTCAAGTAAGAATTTGTTATTCTAATGATTAAGTATAAATATGATGATACTCATGAATCATTTGAGGATTGTGATCCTAATTAGAAATCATATTTATATGATTTAGTTGATGCACATCATGATATGTTTTAAAAGCCAATAGGATTACCTCCAAAAAGGGAGATTCAACATGAGATTCAGTTGCAGCAAGATTGTCCTCTTCCAAACATCGGCATGTATCACATGTCGATAATGGAGAATGCTGAAATAAAGAGGCAAATCAAAGAGATGATGAACAAAGGACTGATAAGGCCAATCACTTTTCCATGCGATTCACCCATAGTCTTGATTCTGAAGAAACATGGGACTTGGGGCATGTGTGTAGACTTCAGAGCTTTGAACGAGATAATGGTAAAGAATCGATACCCAATCCCAAGGATAGATGATTTTCTTGATCAAATGATAGAAGCAAATTTTTTCACTAAGTTAGATTTACGAAGTGGATATCATCAAGTAAGAATTGCAGAAAGTGACATATGGAAAACTGCATTCAAAACCAAACAAAGACTCTTTGAGTGGTTGGTTATTCCATTTGGTTTGTGTAATGCACTGGAAAATTTAATGCGTGTTATGGATAGTGTTTTGCATCCATTTATTGATGAATTTGTGATTGTTTATTTAGATGAAATATTGATTTTAATAAAAACAAGAGAAGAGTATGTCTTTCATGTGAATAGGGTGCTTGATGTTTTGAGAAAAGAGAAATTGTTTCATAAGATGTCAAAGTGTGAGTTTGGAAAGAATTATTTAGTTTATTTGGGACACATTGTAAGAGGAGGCGAGTTGAGAATTGATCCTTCTAAAGTGGAAGCCATTGTGAATTGGCCCACTCCCAAAATAGTAACCGAGGTAAGAAGTTTCTTAGGTGCATCTCGGTATTGGAGAAAGTTTATTGGTAACGTTTCTGCCATCGTAGCTCCTATGCATGCAGTGAAAAGTGTGAAGAAAGGCTTCCAATGGGGAGGAAAACAACAAAAATATTTTGAAGCTTTCAAAGAAAAGATCAGTTCAGCTCCAGTCCTTGCATTACCAAATTTGAGAAAACCATTCGAGATACAAACTGATGCTAGTGATTATTCCATGGGCACAGTTCTTTTGCAGTATGGTAAGCCTATCACTTTTCTTTTTGAAAAATTCAATGGTGCTGTAACTAATTATCCTACATATGACAAAGAGCTGTATGCGTTGGTACAAAGTGTCAAGAAGTGGAAAAACTACTTGATAGGTAAAGAGGTGATTATACATACCAATCACCAACCATTACAGTACTTGCAGTCGCAACCAAAATTGCAGAAACCACGACATTTCAGGTGGATGGTATTTCTTCAACAGTTTCACTTGGTTATAAGGTACAAGAAAGGTATTTTCAATAAATTTGTTGATATGCTTTCAAGATCGATTATAAGTGCTTCTACTTTTCTTAAAAACAATTCTATTGTACATGAGAGTTACATTGAACAATATGCACATGATGTTTATTTTCAAGATGTGTATGCTAGTTTGAGTGAAGGGAATCAAGTTGAAGAAAATGATTATCACATGAATAACATTTTGCTGTTTCATTTGGGAAAAATGTGTATACCATAAGGAGAGAGGATAAGTGTCACGAGAGAAGCTCATTCATCTCTTATTGATGGACACTTTGGGGTAAGAAAAAAAATGGCACATCTACAGAGGTATTGCTATTGGCCTCACATGATAGATAGTGTGTTGCGTTTTATAAGAGGTTTTTCTATGTGTGGAACAAGCAAGCCTAGAAATAGGAAGCTTGGGTTGTACATGCCACTACCGGTACCATTAAGGCCATGGGAGAGTGTCTCCATGTACTTTGTTGGAGGTCTAGCTATGTCAAGAAAACAACACGATTATTTTTATGTAGTTGTGAATAGATTCAGTAAAATGTGTATACTTATGCCATGTAAGAAAACCATTACTGCTGAACAAACTGATGAAATTTATTTTCAACATGTACGGGTTCATTATGGTTTGCCTACTTCTATTGTTAGTGACAGGGATTCCAGGTTCATTGGGAATTTTTGGTCCAATATTTGGAGTATGATGGACATACAGTTGAAAAAGAGTACTGCTTTTCATCCACAAATTGATGGCCAGACTGAGGTGATGAATAGAACCGTTGTGCATCTATTGAGATGATATTGCAACAAACATACTAAGTTGTGGGATGAGCAACTGCATTACATTAAACACGCTTACAACCGGGCAAAGCAATCTTCTACAAATACATCACCTTTTGAAGTATGCTTTGGGAATTTTCCAAAATCACTATTAGAATTCATCTTCGAGAAGGATGTTTCAATTGATGGGCATAATGATATTGACAAGGCTCGAAATTTCATTGAGAAAATTCAGATTATACATCAACAAGTTGAAGAATAGCTTGAGAAAATTCAAAGAAAATACAAGGAGAGGCATGACAAACATAGAGTTGATCACAAGTTTCAAGAAGGAGATGAGGTATGGTTGCACATAAGCAAAGAAAGGATGCAAGAAGAAGGTAAAAATCTCAAACCAATTTGCTATGGTCCATTCAATATCATAAATAAAGTTGGTAAAAATGCATTTCAACTTGAATTTCCTTCATATATGCAAATGTATTCAGTTGTTAATGTTGAAAACTTACATTTGTATGAGCCACCTTTGATAGATGATCAAGGAAGTGAAGTTCAGCTGCCTTCTATTGAAGATTTCTCGCTAGAATTTCTGGATGAGCTCAAGGAAGATACAATTCTTGATAGGAGGACAAGAGCATCCAAGAGGGGAAGTGTTGACTACCTTTTAGTTGGGCTCAAAGGCACTAATCCAAGCTAGGAAAAGTGGATGGAAGTTGGAAAGGTGAGGGAGCTATACCCTCATCTACTAAATAGGTAATCAAGTCTTTTGGGGTCCAAAACCTTCCCAATGGGGAGGTGTGATTAGGAGTTCATAAATTTTGCTCAAAATTCAAAGTGCTCGAAACGAGGCGAACCCAAGCGAGCTAGATCTCCTCTTCCATTTCTTTTGGACACAAATGGTCGAAAATCATGTCGTATGAGGGGAGATATCATGTTTTGATCGATTTCCAAACAACTAAATTTTGTACTGTTTTATCAGATGCCTAGTCAAAGATGGATATTATCAAAAGGAGGAAATATTCTAAGTAATACCTAATTTTCTCAACAAGAGAGTCTCATGGCGGGCATTTTGATTCGATGGAGGTCTGTGCTGTTTATTTTGTCCGATGATGGGTGACCACGTGGCCAACTCTAAAGCCATGGCCGTGTCCCCAAGACGATGGTGCAAAATTTGTGAGGTCCCAGGTGGGTTTCAACCCCCGAGACACCGCCCGTGCAAGCTCTCTCGCCACAGACCGCGTGTTGAGTCTTACGATTTATGTGTTGTCGATGCCATTGTTATTTGAAACCTTTTCACATGGGGAAATCGCATCGTCCAAGATTTGTGTCACATGCCACTACAACTCACCGTGAATTCATCAAATCATTACGACGAAAATGTAAACTCATCATTGCGTTGAAACCTTATCAAGATAGTGTATCTGTTTGATGAATTTCTGTGTTACATTATCTGTAAGGATCTAATTTAAAAGGGATTCAACTCGAGTTCAAGTGAGTTCCACTCGTGGTTAGTAGCAATGCGGGGTTTCGACAGCATGTGTCACCCCATCCTCTTTAACCTTAACTATTGTGTTTATGGTTAGAGTTTAGCTGACATAACAAGCACGCCCCCCCCCTAAATTTCGGAAAAATGCCAAATTTTAACTACATATAAGTGCAGTTATCCACTTTTAGTGGAGGATTTTTAGGGGTTATTGGAAAAAATTTAGGAGGGTGAATTTTCGACCAATTTGGGTGAAACAAGTCTACCTAGACTAATTGGAGAATTTTGGAGCTATTGGAGTAGATAAAACAACCATTACAGGCCTGTAAACACATGTATTTGAAAAATTTTGAACATAATGAAAGATGGGCATGCCATTGGGAGCTGGACCAACAGATGTAGCTTAGGAGGGGTGAACTTCTTCATCATGTCTGCTATGTAAATGTTATGTGTGGTTTTATTTCTCTGTTATACACTGCTGTTCAGTGTTATTTTCTCTTATTTCATGCTTCTAATTCACTAAAATCAGTTATATTTCATGGTTAAATCCTCAATACTTATGCAGACAAATGAGAGAAGTATGTACATGTTTATGAACTAAAAAGACACCTAGCACAACAAACTAATATAGTCCTTTCAGATCAATTATCCAACTTGGTCCTTTTCTCCTTTGGAACATGTACATATGCATCACATCCAAATACCCTTAGATGTGAAAGAGAGGGTTTCTTACTATTCCATACCTCATGTGGATTCTTATCCTCCAATGCTGATGAAGGTGATCTGTTAACCAGGTAACATGCAGTCTCCACTGCTTTTGCCCAGAATTCCTGTCCTAACTCGGTACCACTGAGCATGCTTCTTTTTTTCCATCAACGTTCTATTCATTCTGTCAGCAACTCCATTTTTCTGGGGTGTGTATGGAGTAGTCTTCTACTGTGCTATACCATACTTCCTATAGAACTCTTCAAATTCCTTCTTGCAGAACTCTCCACCATTATCTGTTCTCAACACCTTTATCTTCTTCTTTGTTTGGTTTTTCACTAGAGCCTTAAATTCTTTAAATTTGTCAAAGGATTTAGATTTATTCCTCATGAAATATATCCATGTATTCCTTGAGAAGTCATCTATAAATGACACATAGTATAGAGACTTACCTAGTGATGGAACCGACACAGGTCCAAACACATCGTTGTGTACAAGCTCTAATATCTTGTTCACCATCTTAGCACCAGAAGGGAAACTCACCCAATTATGCTTCCCCTATAAAAAAATTTCACAGAAATTGAAATCCAGAGAGCAATTAGACATACCTTCTACCATACAATTACCATGCAATATCTGAAGGCCCTTCTCTCCAATATGTCCAAGCCTTTGATGCCATAGCATGGTATTTTCTCTAGAGACTGCTAGGCTTTCTGCTCCACTTTCAAGAACCACAGAACTGTTGCACCCATCAATAACAATGCTACCCAAAAGCTTGCACATAGTTCCAATCCGAACTTCCCACATCAATACCAGTGCTCCTCGAATAATCTTAAAGGTACCTTTATCGAACACTATTTTTACACCTGTATCATCCATCTTTCTTACATAAATAAGATTTTTGGCCAATGCAAGAATATGCAGAAGACCAGGAAGTGTTATAATCCTTCCACCTTGAAAATTCAACTTGAATTTTCTGCATCCGACGATTCTAGCCTTCCTGTAATCCCTTAGGAAGACATCACCACCATAATATTTATCATACTCATAGAACCATTCCCTAATGGGAGTGAAGTGAAAGGATGCAACTGAGTCAATCAACCATGCCTCATGATATACATGTGTATTTGAAGAAGAAGCCAAATACGCATCCCCATCTTCATTTGAGGTGGTTTTTTCCTATGCAGAAGGAGCATCATTAGATCCCTTTCCTTTCTTAGGAGCTTTAGATATGCAGTCCTTTTTGAAGTTCCCTTCCTTTCTGCATTTCCAGCACACCTTTACAAGCTTTACTGGAGATTTAGATTTCCCACTCGAGAACTTATTTTTGTTTCTATTCTGGGACCTTCCTCGTATAGATAAGGTGTCTCCATTCTGGCCCTCCATATTTTTCCGTCTCATTTCCTTCGACAACAAGGCTGAGACAATTTCATTAAAATTCAAGGTCGTTGTATTGCTACCTATTGCAATAACCAGAATATCCCACGAATTTGGTAGAGAACACAACAAAAAGATGCACTTATATTGATCTGATATTTTAATATCAATATATGAAAACTGACTTACCACAGTATTTAAGGCATTCAGATGCTCTGTCACCACGTCTCCATCCTTCATCCTCAGGTTATACAACTTTTTCCGCAGGAACAATTTATTCACTAGAGACTTAGAATGGTAAAAAGTCCCTAAATGAACCCGCAAATTCTTCACTGTAGCTTCCCAGATACATTCAACAATACTAAATCTGAGATACACAACTGTATTGTGCTCTTTTCCTTTCGATCCAACTTCGCCCTGTCTTCATTTGACATTGCCATTGGTTTAGTACCTGGATCTACCGTGATCCACTAATTTTTATACACCAGCAGATCCTCCATCTTGAGCTTCCACAACTAAAAACTCTAACCATTACATTTATGAATCTCTTTCTTTCCACCACTAACCATCTTCTTTCGCTGCAAGAATCGATCCCGTAGATCTCCCATTGAAGAGGGTCTACCACAGGCATGAGAAAAAAAGCCCCTCAGTAGCAAAGGTGTCACCTTGAAGCCAAAACAACTCTGATACCAAATGTAGGTTCTAACCCTTTACATAAATTATCTGCAAAGGAATTCTTAAAAATAGAACATAAAAAATAGCAAGAGCATAAAACATAAAACAAATATACACAAATATTTTTCCCTGGATCCCAAACCGGGACTACCAACTTGATTTTTCATTATATTCCTTTTAGTGTTACAACACATATATATATATACATGTTGAAGCATTCATAAGACACCAATCCGTTAACCCTAGATTAGAACATAACCGTAGTTCCCTTGACTGGATCTACAAAATACCATGAGTAGAAAACCATCATGCCCAAAACCATGTGCAAACCCTTGCAAAAAACCATAGGCGGGTCTGCCCACCTAATATAGGGTTCAAATTCTAGCCATGGAAATAATATAACACACCAACAGATGAGAAGGTGCAACACTTGAGCTGTGTTTAATGCACCTAAGAATCTGGAAACAAAAATAATACTTCAAGTAAGAGAATGGCTAGATTAGTCCCTAGATTATGTCAATGTGCACAATGTAACCAGTTGGGAAAATGACCCATTATAATCTAAAAAGTAATTTTTTTTTAAAGAAAAACATAGATTCATGCTACATAGAAGTGGAGGGCCCTATTTATAAATTTATCTCCATAATCATTACGATTGTTATTTGATTATTAACAGGGAAATTATATAACTGGTAAAGAAACGTATACTATGGAAGAAAAACCCAAGGAAATACCAAAAATACATCTTGATGAGCCTTAATCATTTCTTGACATATGGAATACAATATATTAAAAACTTAAGTAATGATCCTTAAGGTAGGGACAAATTATATGTTTTCCATTCAAGTGGATATAAGAAATTTACGGACTTAATTCCTAGACTATTATCAATCCACTATTTTACAATGTCAAAGATATAAACCACTGAGAATAGCTTCTTACATATGCATGTACCTGGAAATTTTTTTACAATCGTAATATTTTCAAGAATTAAATTACACTTGAGCTTGTATTCCTCTCCATTGACTTGTATGCCTATGTAAATGTCGTGGCACAACTGCATTCCATTGTCCATCTATAAAAATACAGGGATTGAAGAAATACCTGCAGGCATTCTGCTGTAACTACTAAAGATACAAACATGAATAATTGATATTGACACATTGTTGTAATAGGACAATAAAATTAGTTAGATATCAGTGACAAGAATAATTGAAAGCTCTTTTAATTTCTTCATTGATCATAGAAATAATATTCACCGCCATTCCTCTGGATAAAGTTTTTGACTATGCTTCCAACCAACACAAGCAATAAAAAAGTCCAAACAAATCAAAGCCTCCACCAACTTTGGCTTTGTTCAGTAAAAAAGGAGAATGGAGACCATCCCCAACCACCAAAGAAAGGTGTTCCAAAGCCATAGCCACCAAAAATAGGTGGAGCTATTGGAGGATTAATGAACACACTTTTCCTGCATTTTTAGACAGTTAGAAATTTCCTAATGGAAGAATAAGAAACCCACAGTTTCATCAGGGTGTGTGTGATATGCTAATAGTCACAAGATTATTCTGATCAAATTCTTTTAAAACATGCATAGAATAAAATGCACACCAAAAATATTTCAAAGAAATTACTTTCAAAGCTACTTAGAAGGTTCTGACCAGTGGCTCCTTATTTTATGTTAATTCCAACTTCTAATAGCGTGTCTTTGAATTTATAGTGTAGCCTTGTATTCAAGTTACACACCCCCAAATGAAGCATTTTCTCTTGATCTTGCAAATTTAGTTGCAAATTATAAAAAAAATATCACTAGATACTCAATATAGGCATCCCCCTTTTCATAGAATCTGACAGTAGGCACAAGATACGAACTACTAAATTGTAAGATGTGCATATCCCAGAAAATATATCATGACAAAAAGTGTAATCGCAAAAATACCAGATTTAAGGGAGACTTTTCATAAACTCAAATCCTATTTTCAAAAGTTATACCAAGATAACACATTGAATTAATTAATATACATTAGTCATTTTTCCCATTTCTTATAGGGGTATGAATAACGATACTTGTAGACATGCTAAGTTATAAAATTTGAACTAAGCTTTGCGCATGAGTAATTTATTATTTGAAAAAGTGAAAACCTAATAATGGAACACATTCAATCTTTCTTTGATTCATGCAACCATCAAGACCTAAATCACAACAGACATGCAACATCCGTTATCATGAACTGTCAAGCTCTAACAAAATATTGAACAACTAACATATGTTCCTCTTCGTGTTCTCCTGAAGTGCGAACTCTACTTAAGTTTCAACATGTCACAAGTATTTATGTGGCATATTCAACCAATTATCATGCATTTAGCTGTGCCAACTCAATCCAGATTTCTTGGAACCATAGGCTGGATCTCATAGTTGACCAGGTCTGTGTGACCAACAAGTCTAGAGGTTAAAGCTGTTTAAACTTTCATTTTCTAGTGAAGATAAATGATTTTGATGGTGGAATGATGTGTTTATGCACTGTTGATTCTGATCTCTATTTTGTCTTCTCAGTTTCAATGCCAACTTGGTGAATGTAATTTTGAATCAACAAAATTCAAATCTATGATTGTGTACCTTGCTGATTTTGATTCCATTTCCCTAGTGGATAGGCATCGGATTTCATTGTACCAACTTCATTTAAAATATATTATCATTTTCTCTTGATTTTAAAGCAAGGAGTTAGGGGTTTTCACAAGAAAGGAGTTGAGAGACTTTGATTATGAAGAAGAATAAGAGAAATTTGATGCAAAGAATCATGATGCTGTCATGCTCATTAAATTGGCTCTAACTGTTACCAAAAGTGCAGGATGGTGAGGACACATTTTTAGTTTAGAGTAATTGTGGGAGTTGCATGAGATATCAGATAAAGGCATAACTTCCTTTCTCAAAATCATGTTTTCAATGAATATGGAAGAAGGTGATTCACTTTAATAACATCTACTGAAGATTGAAGGTATACAATATCAATGGTTGACCATTGGTTAAAGAGTTGATAAAGAAGACTCGATTGCCATTACATTGAAGGGTCTACCACCTCCTTTGAAAAAAAAAATTGAGGCATTAAATGTTACACAAAATCTATTGAATTTAATTTTGCATAGTTGTGCAACAAATTGATTCAAAAACTTTGTTGGAAACAACAATCTAGCAGTGGTGGTGGAACTTCAGAGACTACCCTTACAACAAAATTCAAGGGTAAGGGAAAGTTTGGCAAGTAGAAAGATAACGACAAATACTTATGGATCAACATATGTAGTAAAAAAATTAGTGGTTTTATTGCATAAAATTTGGAAAAGTGGGTAAAGTATGCAAAAAATGGTTGTGGGATGAACAACCCAACCTAGGACCTCAATCTGGAAAGGGACATCAATATAGAAAGAAACAAGCCAATGTAACCGAGCATAACAAATAATTCTATGCATTTCTAGTAGGAAACAACAATGCTTGGATGGTAGGTATGTTGATTGGTATATTGGATTAGGAGCTTCTAAACATATGAATCGCTACAAGAATTGGTTTGTGGAATTCATAGAGGATAAAAACAAAAGTCTGATTTGGTGGTGTTTGGTGATGGAGAGGAGTAATTTGTGGAAGGAAAAGGTAACATCCGATTCAAATTAAAACGAGAGAAATTGTTTTCCATGTTTGTTTTTTATTTCCTTGTTTTAGAGAAATATATTGCTTTCAATGAGTAAAACTACAAACCATAGCCCACACCCAAACATCATTTTTCAGGATGTGAGATTCCTTATAATTAACAAACGAAAAAATAAGAAATGCTGCAAAAGTCAAAGGGTACGACCTTCACAGGATGGTGGATGATGAGGAGAAAAGTCACAGACTTCGCTGGCCAATGATGGAAAAGACGAAGGTACACTTTAGGTATGGCCATTTGATTTTTTCTTATATTTTTCTAGTAACTAAAGGAAACATGGTGTTTGGTATTCCAGAAACTCACACAAAGACAAATGAGGATTAGTGTGAAGCTTGTCTCGTGAGGTATTTGATGCTAGGAATTTTGTTGATTGCACATGATTTTTTAAAGAAAAATGTGGGTTTATTTCCTTAAAGGAGTTTGGCAAATGTTTGAAATTTCTCTAAACTAATAATGTAGGAGAGCTTTGCTCCAATGATTTTTTTAAATTTTGTAAAGAAAAGGAATTCAAAACCAAGATGCTACTTAATCTCCACAACATAATAGAGTGGTTGAAAGGAGAAATCGTAGAGTTCAATATATGCAGAGATGAATGCTGGAGCAGAGGTAGTGCCTAACAAGTATTGGGCAAAAAAAATGTACACTGCAATGTACTTTCTTAATAGATATCCTACAAACACAGTGCAAAATGTCACCCCAGAAGAGGCTTGTCCAGACAAAACCTCAAGTGAGTCTCCTTAAACTGCTTGGTTTTCTATATTTGCTTTAATTCCAAAAGGAAAAATACGTAAATTAGATGCCAAATGCATGAAGTTGATGTTTACCAGTTATATTGTGCAACACAACCTACAGGTTGAATGGCATTGTTAATAGGGGGATATTCAAGTGTGATATCATCATCAATAAGAATGCATGAATTTTCAATTAAATTCAGATTAAGCTATGAAAATCAGTGATGGGGATTGTGTAATGGCTGAAAATGTGAAAATTTCTGAGCATAAAAATCCTACTGCTAACTATTGATTTACTTCTCCTACTTGATTTATTTACACAAGTTATTTATTTGAATATTCAGAAAAAATTCGAAGTAAACAAAAATATCAACCTACACAAATACATATCATTTAATGAACATCACGCACATATGAAAAATGAAACACAATTTTTTTTGATAAATGTCCCAAGAAAAAAACCAATGCAGGAAAACCAGTGCAACAACTCTAGAGGGTTTTATTATTATGCAAAATCTGAATAAAACATTCTGGGCATTAGAAAAAATTTACCCTACAGATAAATTACATGTAAGTTGTACCTTATCACTCAGAGATAGAAAACATGGCCGAATCACACCATCAATCAAGAATTATAGATAATCAGCCCTTTTTGCCCCACTGGAACCCCAATGATGCTCCTCTAGCCCTTGCGTCAGCCTCTACGGTCCAGTGCACCCACTGTGTCACCCTGACTGGGTCTTCACTACCTCTATGCTACCTTGGCTGGGCTTGGTTCACCCTGGCTAGGTCTCTGCTACCCCTGCGCTGCCCTAGCTAGGCTTGCGTCACCCTGACTAGGCCTATGCTACCTCTACGTGGTCCTGGATGGACTGTGCCCCTCTGGCTGGCCTCTACGCTACCTGGTATGATGCTGCCTCTCTGTTGTTGTATCTTGGCCTTGGATTAGATCATCCCTTGCCGATATCTGCCCCTCACTGCACTACAAACTCACTTTGAAATCCTCAGCAAACCCTGCCCTAGAATTTCGAGTTACATTTAGTGCTTCTGCTATGTGTGTGTTATCCTTTATACTTTTCTCGTTGGCAAACCAACGACCATGATCTAATCTCTAATCAATGGCTAGAGTTACAAGAAATCTTGATCCATGTCACTTAGAAAATTCTCATCACATGTGTAAATTAATTCACTTTAATTTTTTAATTTACATAAGTTAGACTTAGGGTCCTCATTAGAAAATTTAATTATTTGAATAAATTTTACACCAGATGGAATTTCTCCAAACACTTTTTGGGTCTTGGAGATCGCCTGTGTTCCATCCCCTCCACTAAGTTCCGGAGCTAGAGCACACCTGATGCTACCCCAAAATCTCAACACTCCCTTAGAGCGAGGAGTGTGCTCTAGCAATACTTCCACACTGAAGCATTGCTTTGATCTCTGACATTGGTCTCCGCGTTGATGCTTGGCATACTGCCCTCCATTTACTGCGTTGCTGCTCTCTGCACTACTCCCCATGTCTTTGTCACAAACACTGCAACATCTGTACTTCAACTCCCTCTCAAATTGCTGCAACGTGCTGCCAACTACTGCATTGCAACTCAGTTGCTGAGAAGTAAGAAAATGAAGGACCACTACCCAAACATTGACAGACAAGTCAGTCGAGCTGCATCTCATAAGAGAATCTCCCTCGGCTACTGCGTTGTGTTGTCTCTCTAGAGCAACTTGGATACACTACGTAAGTACTGCCCCTCTACGTTGCCGAAGTCGAATCAACCACTGTGATGATGCTTCTATGCTTCTGCTGCCTCTACACTACACTGCTCCAATCTACAACATCCCAGCTCTGCCTCTGCTTCATCATGATCTTTTGCACCCATTGCTTCAGTCATCCTGTTACTGTCTTAAGGCTCTCATAGCTCGTATGTGATCAGAGAGTCTGGGCACCTCAAGGATCTTGCCTCCTCATCTGTAGCCTCTCTACTGATCAATATCGCCCCACCTCTTCCCTTGAGGCACATGAGCAATCATTTCCACATCATCCTCACTACCATTGTCCCCTCTAGATGTTGCTGCCTTAGGATCAAAATATTCCTTGTCCTTCCTCTTAGGAAAAGTGCTGGAAAAGTGTCCAAGTTGCCACATTTAAAGCATCAGACCTTTGATAGGTCCTTATTCTTCTTCCCTTGCTGCAACTGTCTCTTCGATGCAAGGACTGCGTCCTCCTCCTCCTCCTCCTTCACTTTGCTACTTCACTACTGAATTACATCTTGGTCATCCGTCGGTCTCCTCCTGTCAAAGGATATCCCACATGTCGCCCCAATTATGGAGTTGTGCTCTGCCAAAGATGTTTTGGAAAAAGGTCTCCCACTCATCAGTGACTGCATTCAGGGCAGTCTTACCAAGAGCCCTTCATTCGGATTTTCCCCAATGGCAATTAGCTGATATAGTATGCAATATGGAGAGGAATGGATCGATCTCTTCCCCCTAATGCATCTGGAACATCCTCATCTAGTTATCTAGAAGCATATTCCGACCACGTGATCCTTCACTCCGTCCATGATCAAGCGCTTTGTCCGCGCCTGATTCTCGTTGAATTTATTCAGAGCATCCACAATGGTCTTCACAGCTGAGACATTTTCTACGTGGCATCTGATGCCATACTCCTCCAGGACTGACAAGATTCTGGCTTTCCAGATCATGAATTTCGACACACCGTCCAACCTATCCTGATCACGCAGTTTGTACGGGGCCACCTAGCTCAAAATTTGTTGAAGTGGGTTCTCCTCTCCCTTCTACTACTGCTCTACTCAATAGAAGACCAGAATTGGGATTCTTGGCGATAAAAAACATCTAGAGTAGTTTCTCCCTCTGACAACTGATTTCCCTCCCAGAAATCCTCCGCCAAATCTCCTGAATCAGTCCTCTACGATAACCCTCTTGATTGAATCTCAAATTTCTTTGGCACAAATATGATAAGCGACTATTCTCCTCCTAATTTTGTCACATTTTCTAGGCATTGTTTTGCACTGACAGAACCTATGCCACACCATCAACTTTCGAAGATTAGAAACTGCACTTCCAGCCTCGAAAAAATGCACAATAACTCACCAACTCAGACTGCCTCACCCTCATGGTGCTGCATCAACCTCTGTGTGAGTAAACTGGCTCAACTTCCCACTCCTGGTGCTATTTCAGCCTCTGTGTGAGCAGACTAGCTCAGCGTCCCTCTCTTGGTGATGCGTCAGCCTCTGCGTGAGAAACTTGGCTATGTGTCACCTCTCTGGAGCTGCGTTAGCCTCTGTGTGAGCATACTGAATCTGCGTCATCCTTGCAGGCTTTGCTGTCCCTCTGGTGCTGCGCTGCCTTCTTCTGGATCAGTACTACTTCAACTTCCCTTCCCGAAACAAATATCTTCAGCTGCTTTGCTGATGGTTCAACTTGATCTGCAATGCTCTGATACCATGTGAAAATTTCTGAGCACATAATTCCTACTGCTAACTATTGATTTACTTCTCCTACTTGATTTATTTATCTAAATATTTAGAAAAAACTTCGAAGTAAACACAAATAGGAACCTACACAAATACAGATCATTACTGAACATCACACACATATGAAAAATGAAATATTTTTCAGAAAAATGTCCTTGGAAAAATCGAATGCGGGAAAATCGATGCAATAACTCTAGAGGGTTTTATTATTTTGCAAAATCTAAATACAACATTCTGGGTGCCATAAATAGTTTTCCCTATAGAGAAATTACACGAAAGCTGTACCTTATCACTCAGAGACAGAAAATTTAGCTGAATCACACCCTAAATCGAGAATTATAGATAACGAGCCCTTTCTGGCCCACTGGAACCCTAGCGCTACTCCTCCAGCCCCTATGTCAGCCTATTATACTGGCCAACATACCCCAACATACCCACTGTGTCACCCTGACTAGGTCTTTGTTGCCTCTATCTTGCCCTATATGGGCTTGCGTCTCCCTGACTGGTTCTCTACTGCCCCTGCGCTTCCCTAGCTGGGCCTGCGTCACCCTGAATAGGCCTACACTTCCTTTGCATAGTCCTCTGCATGGTCCTAGTTGGACTACGTCCCTCTGGTTGGACTCTGCGCTAACTGGTACGATGCTACCTCTCTGCTGCTGTATTGTTGGCCTTGGATCACATCATCCCTTCCTGATCTCTACCCCTCACTACACTGCAAACTCACTTCGAAGTCCTTAGCTAACCCCACCCCAGAATTTTGACTTAGCTTCAGTGCTTTTGCTATGTGTGTGTTCTCCAACTGACCCCAAGCCTTTCCTTTATACTTTTATCATTGGAAAACTGGCGACCGTGATATATTCTCTAATCAACGGCTAGGAATAAAAGAAAGCTTGAACCACGTTGTTATCATTGGAAAATCGTACAAGCAAATGTGACATTATTTAATGTCAGGTAGAAGGATTTACAGGGCTGAGAGACATTAGAGAATTTGAAAGTATTTAAAATCTCTAAGGTCTGAAAGTAAAAATCAAATTGTGTACAAGAAGGACTAGTAAAAAATGCTTTTGCGTGCAAAAGTCTTCGATAAATGTGCCTTTTGCTCAAAAAAGCACGCAATCCTGGGAATGACGGAAGTCACTTACTGGGACCACAAGGCACACTCCAAGACATTGATTCCACACTTGAAGCCACCTAAGGACAACCACCCAAGCCTCCTTAAGGACATTAAGGTAACACACAATGGAATAAATGTGGCTCACAATGGAATCACCCTCCTCTCTTGGGTCACTATCCACAATGTACCAAGACAGGGAAGGAGGATTTGAATTCTCTTATAAAAGGCCACCAAGAAATGAACAACAGGAGATCAAATTATTATGCTGGCCAGAATTTCCCCAAGCAATACCAGCAATGTGTGATCTGAAGTAGAGATAGAGGGGACTCAGTTGTTGGCCATCCAACAACTCCAGTCCACCATAGTAGAGAGAGGGAGACTTTGCACCAAGACAGCTCGAAAGTAAAGACATCCTTGCATCGGGACTTAGGAGCCCTAGTTCTAAGGGCCCCTTGGCAAGTGGGTTAAAGTTTCATCCTCATTTCCTACCAGTACTCAATAAGAGGGGACGTAACCGTTTCCGTTTGGATTATTGAAGTTGTTTGACTCTATTTAGAGGCTTTTTTTATTAGTTTTAGTTTTAGTTTAATTTTTGTGTTTGAATATGAATTCTATTTCTCTATCTAGTATGTTTATGTTTTAGCATGTTCCACCAACTTGCTTGACTCCATCTATTTTCTGCCTGTGACCAATAACTTAAGAGGGAAAACCACATCCCTTAAGTTGGTGTGATTTCGTACATACGTGCACCAAACACACTAACACAGGATTGGTGACTCCACTAACTTTTATTTCCAAGTTTATGTGGTTGTGCCTTTTTGCAGAGACCTCTTTCTTTGCTGTGGAGTTGGGCTGGAGCAGCCCCTTTCTCTCCTTCATTTCCTAGTTCATCCCAAGTGACAGGCTGAAGCTAAAGAGCTGCCAAAAGCTACTCTGTAGGAAATTTGTGCGTATTTCTCACGGACAGGTGCGCCCCAAGGCGTGTGTTCAGAGCTGACCTGCGCATAGAAATCGTGCTTGTTTCAGCCTTTTGTGCGGAAAAAACATAATGGAAATTTTCTCCAATATTTCCATCTTTTCCTGCTTGTAAAGGTGGATGGCAACCCATAATACATCTATCAAAATAGGTTGAGGTATCTCACAACTTGCTAAAACTCACTCTTAGCTGCTTTTGGTAGGCTTGGTGTTAGTTTTATTTCAAGTTAATTTTTGCAAAGTTAACACATAGTTTAAGTAGGGGGCAAATTAACTTGCATTTCGAAAAAAATTATGTCTTGAAAATTTAGGTACCAAAAAACGTAGGTAATTAGCTAAAGTAAGTGGCCCAAGTCCACGCATGCTTAGCTAGTTCTCTTTCTAGTGTAAAAGTCATTAGTTTAGTTCATTTTTTGCATTAGGATTTCGGTACCAGGATCGAATTGTCAATAGAAGAGAAAATAATCTCTGCTGCCTTTGCACCCTCCGGTGATCCTAGGCAAGCATATGAACACTCTCTATTCACAACTCACCATCTCCCTATAGTTGATCACATAGATTAACTAGGAAAAATAGAAAGCGGCCAATATTCGCGCATGTTTTTCTTTTGAGCAAGGAACAATAGAACATAGTTTAAATAGGGGATTTTGAAAAGGATCATCGCATATCCACACGTTCAAACTATGTGCTTGTTCAATTTTTTCTCACAGACATCCACACCTTAAGCAAAGCAAAGACACCTAAAACTAACTTAACAAAACTCACTAAATTCTCCCCACAGGGGCCACAAAAGAATTTATAGTCTAAGTTAGGATCAAGGGGGTAGGCATCCAATAAGATGCCTTGATCATTCTTCATACTGAAACATATAATTTGACTATTTAGGGAAATTTCAAATCCACCTATAAGCCCATGGAAAATAAAACCCAAGCACGACAGAGACCCGATTCAGAGGGGGTTAGGCTTAGGCGCAGTGCGTGCAGTATCAGTTGGGGCTACCTGACCCGGTTGATACTCGGTACTGTTAGCTAAACTACCAAGAAGCCCAAGACTAAAACGCTCACATGGGACAATAGTTCTTAGTGGCCAAAATTAGGGCATCCTTTCCCTATAGGTGATGGTGTAGGCAAGCACTAGATCCTATACCCTTACCTTGGTAGATTTTCTTCGGTTGACTGGGGGCATCGCCAGATCTTACGGGACGTTGTGCCAACATTCACAAGATATATTCTCAAGGCCCAATTACACTTGAGTGTGTGAGGACGATTAGGTCTCTTAGGATTTGAGTATCATACGCAAACAAAAAAAACCATATTTTTTGATTGATTGATCACATATGATTAATCTAAAGGGAAAATTTATTTTATTTTATTTTCACTTTGTTTTATGTATGAAATCAGAGTTTTTCTTTGATTATAATCTCTATCCTCTCAAATATTTCCAAAGCCATACCTAGTCGACGCCAGAACGGACCCAACAGGATCTCGTCGATCTAGGCGTCTTTTGGACCTCCCCCCCATTACTGGGAGGGGTTCCAGGTCTTTCACCATTTATGCGTCAAAGGCGGAACACTACCACCATTATTGGTTCATCCTTTATTGGGGAATTTTTAATTGGGAACCCTAGTCGGTCTCCCAACGTCACACCGGTGAATACCCCCACAGGGTCACCACACACCACTTCCCCCACAACCCCTAGAGGGAAGAGGAGTGCTACCTATTCAGGAAGCCAGTTGAACTCACAACATGGTACGTCATAGACAAACCCTATTCCTAACCAGAATATTGTGTTTTCACAAGTCGCAATGGCTACAACCTCTCAGTCACCTTTTTCTAGCTTCGTTAAATCTACCAGATTTAACCAAGTTGACAAACGACCCCATTGCACACAACCCCATATGGCCTCCCATGCCCACGAAGCTCCCTTCAGACATCCCAAAGTTTAAAGGAAAGCAAGCGGAAGACCCCGGAAATCATGTTATGACTTTCCACCTGTGGTGTTCATCGAACATCATCGTTGATGATACTATTCGACTAAGATTGTTTCAATGCACTCTAACTAGTGTAGCAGTGAAATGGTATGTGAAGCAACCCTCTGCTACACATGGAACCTTTAGTGCCCTCACCACTATGTTCCTGACCTATTTTCAGTTACCCATCCACCACGATTCCGGAATGGAATTACTGACCCACTTTAGGCAAACCCCCGCCGTCCATATCTCAGACCATCTTCACAAATGGCGGCGACATTGTAGTTTGTGCAAAGCCAAAATCGACGATTGAGTTCTGTTAGACCTGTTCCTGAAAACTCTCACCGCAGATATTTCGAAGGATGTGGCACAACAAAAGCCCATATACGAAGAGGATGCCATCAGTAAGGCCCAACAACTTAAGTTGATCTATACGCAGTCAGTGTATATTTACAATATACTGCCGAACGCCCCATGCCTGCAAACTTAGAAAGAATTTCCAGGTGCGTCAAACTCTGCAGATGGTTTAATTGGGTCATTGACCCAAAGTTACCCAAGCAGCAGCGTTCAAAACCTCGGTTACACGTATGATTCTACCTAGAACGTACCAAAACCCAGATACCAAAGTCATCACATGCCTCCGCAAAATTTGACTAGTAGGGCATTGTCGTATCACCATCAGCATGGAGGACCCTATCCTCCAGCTTAGGGGGACCCAATACATCCATTCACAAACTAAGGACTGCATTATGCATAGTCCTCAGCACAAGACCTGGCCATGCAGAATAATGCACAGGTGAACTTTGTGCAACCCGCTCAAAACCAATCGTGCCAACCATATAACCAGGATAACTATCCTCCTAACGCAGTTAAGAAAAAAGGGAAAAGTAAGCCTAAAGGAAATCCTAGACAGGGCGGTAACAATTAGCAACGTCCTTCGCGGTCTCAAGCTAGAGGCAACTCCAACTGAAATCAAAACCAGGAGCCATGCAACTCCGAAAGGCAAAACAAAAGGCCACCTCTTCGAACAAACCACTCTTGTTCGATCTATGGTGAGTACGAACATTGCAGTCACCACTGTCCTGACCTCCTTGAGATGAAAAATCTACAGGATAACCGTGGATAGGGGGGATCCTCCCAACAGACAGCAGTCATGCAGGAACCTTTCCCTCATCAAGGGACAGTTAGCACACAGCAACAAAGTCCCGACGACTCTGGAAAGAACAACCACGAAATCTACATGACTGGTGAGGAAATGTTTTCTCAAACACAGAATCAAAATTAAGATACCCCACTAGACACCAACGTGCTAGGCGCTAGTACCAATGCACCAAAAACACCTTTGACCATATCAAATATGCCTATCAAACCTTTGCCAAAGATGGCTAAGGGACCAACTAGGCGAGCAGGAAACTATTCCAAAGCAACCCATAACTATAGCATTGTGGATGATTTAGCTCAATCTCCCGCCGCTATGTTAGCTTTGGAGGTATTATAGTCATGCCAAAAGCAACGAAAAGCCTTATTTTCGACATTATATGCCATCGACCCTGTCGATTCACGTCTAATGGCTTTTGATTTAGATAAAGCCACCCCTAGGCTTCCTTTAATGGTCGCCTTCCAGATAGTAGTGTCGATCCAAAACATTACTATTCACCGATGTATCATTGATGAAGGTGCATCCACATGCATCATGTCAAAGAATGTTTGCAGAAGTTAGGATCACCTGAACTAAAGCCATCAGACATCACACTTAGAGCATACGATGGTCGCCCTTCGGACCCTAGCGGCCTCTACGAAAACGTCCCGGTCTACTTAGCTGGAAAGACGGTCCTTATAGACATTGAAGTCTTGGACGTCTAATTGGATTACAATATACTCCTTGGCCGAATTTATATGTATGCCATGTTAGCCATCGCCTCCTCCGTCTTTCGTACTATGATGTTCCCCCATGAGGAATGCATCGTTACTGTTGACCAAGTGATGCATAGCGAAAAGTGGCCCCTAAAAAATACTGATGTCCTTCTACCCTATGTAGACACATCTGTGGATGCATTTTCATGGTACTAAGAATATGGCCCCGGCTAGTTCAAAACATCATCCATCCTAGGATCATTCCTAGGAGATCCACCTGTCATACCTGAGTCATCACTTGATGTCACAGGGGCTCTAGTGTGCATGATGTCAACATCAAGCGCTGAAGCTAGTTAGGACACAGACACAAGCAGTAATGACATCGAGTCCTTGGCCATGGCAGACTTTCTAGCCTACGCTGCTTCCTAGACACCTTTCCTCTACCCCCCAGCTGGTTTTGTATCCCAGCAGGTCTTGGAAATAGTGGTGTTACCAAACATATCTTTTGCAATACCTGTTTGGTGCCTCATTCCCCCTATTGGGATGGGAGCCACACACATCACCACCACAGGGTTAAAGCCCCTCAGTCCCGAGGAGGCCCCACCCATTCAAGAAACTATTGAAAAAATCCTTGCAAAGGAAATTCCCATTGCAAAACCGATGATCACGACTAAGAAAACCGAGAGAGGAAAGAGGGTGGAGACTCACACCACACAATGGGAATCACTAGGTTGCACCATATGTGACATATTAGGTCACCCTACCTACATCTACCCAGAGATGGATGAATTAAAACCGCTCCTTAGCTCTGAGGCATACATCACGACACCACACTCTTGTTAAAGGGAATCTACCTCCGAAATTAAAGGGAAAGCATTGCATACCAATCACGCATGCGCTATCTGCAAAAATTATGGGCACTATACCCATCATTGCCCAGAAATCCTGTGATATAGGGATGCCTTACACACCATCGAGTGATCCTATCAAGAGGATCCCTCCACCCATTCATTTGGAGATGAACCTCGCACCATCCTGTACCTGCAAGAGGAACGACAGTCACCAGAAAGACTCTCGTTCATATTCCCCCCACCTATCATACGCTGCATGCTGTGAAATGAACGTGGTCACTTCATCGAAGAATGCATAGCCTTAGAACTCATCCACAGGTGGTATCCTATAGAACAAGTTTATTACGTTGTTTTGCGGGCAACACAATTCACACGTCCTTTATGTGCTGACAACCACATTTTAGAAAATTTCCACTATATCCCCCAATTTTGATTAACACTGGCTAGTTTTCACTCAGCCATAGTTTTCCTCTCCCAAGAAGATGGCATAGACTGAGAATCCATGAACAACTCGAAAATCCAAGAAGATGTGACGAGCAGATCCATCCTCTTCCTGTTAGCTAAAAAGCAATCACTCAGGGAACCCTTAGTTACCCCTAACTACTCTCTATATAGAAGAAAAACATGTGCGTTATGTAAAACGCCCAATCATGTGGTCGCCACTTGCCCTGATTTAGCAGCATTACGACGCTGGTACCCCGCCAGACCACAAACTGAACACGACGTGACCCCCATATCTAGGTTATTTTTCCCAGTATGTCAAGGCAATCACTGTGGAAAACAACGTATCTATATCCCACAATTTCGTCCTCTAATTGATATGATTCACACATTAGAGAAGAAAGAGGACGATATCCTCAAAAGGTATAGAGAGTACATCACCCCAAGCCAGCAACCCCACACCCACATCAATGTGATGGGAAAACTGGGATGGCGCACCAACCAAGCATGACCCAGGCCCAACCTAGGATAACATGCGGACTATGCAACATGATTGACCACCGATTCAATCAATGCAGAGAACTAAGGCTCTTGGAAAACAATTCGCACAGTCGCATCCCTCCCACAAAAAATTCTCTCTAACCAAGAGAATATCACATGTACTTATTGCCGGATTTATTCACACTTTCATCATACAATTAAATGTGAGAATCTCCCCAAGCTAAGAGTGGCAAGAGTAGCGTTCTACACTCCCCAAAATATTTAGATACACCCAAGCCAACAACATGGAAATGGAAGCAGAAGACCTCATCTTCTACAACAGATCCTTTCCAAGCATCCACATTTGGGACGATGAGTAGTGTTGATTCCCACACAAATTGCTCAGTTGGCATAGTGGTACCATGCACCATTTGCACTGGCTAGAATCATGAATGAGAGGCATGCCCGTTAATGGAAACATTCAGGCACCTTTGCACCAGGCACAATTTCCACCAACAGGAATTTGACCATCCTAAGGGTGGACCCAACCTTGCTCTTACAAAAACTCCCATCACGAAGATTCTCCCCCCACCAAATTTCGATGACATGATACAACAAATATGATTTTTATCATCGTATATTGGAAATAGGATTGTATCCGCCCCCACGCCCCAGGATTCCCACCTTATTCTTGTCGCAAAAGTTCAGTTTTCCTTGTGCTTTTGCATTGATTTCCGCAAGATCCAAAATTTACATGCCACCATCGAAATCCTCGATGATACCCAACCTCTAGAACAACATCTTGTACAACTAGAGCTCGTTGATGAAAGCTAACGATAGTCGCTGCAACATAATGAGGCCCACAAGAAACAAGTAAAAGCATCGTTTGACCACCACATCAACCCTCACTCGTTCACCGATGGGGAACTAGTCCTCCGCTACAATGTCGCAAAATAAGCTCCAGGTCCAGGAAAGTTTGAAACCTTGTGGAAAGGACCCTACATCATAAAAAATTGTCTCCTCAAGGGAGCATACATATTGAATGAACCAGACGGGACATGCCTCAGCAAACCCGCCAACGACCTTTACCTGAAGAAATTCTACCCATAAGGGCCAAGAAGGCCCTACCCTAGAGTCAACGTACACAAACCCAACCACTTTAAATTTTTTGACCAAAAGACTTGTTACAAATCACGCTCGAGTATCACAATGGATTACCAACCCGACCCTTACTTCAGGTTTGCGGATGTAGCATCGCGATGGTCTCAAAGTTTAGCAGCAGCTGCCTGGGTCATCTATCACCCTGACCAATCACCACTTTGCACTAATGGCCTGTGCTTCGGTTCAACGACAAACAATCAAGTAGAATATGACATTGTTATAAGAATTATGAGCAATTCCCTCCATCATGGCATACACCATATGCATATCTACCATGATTCCCAATTAGTAGTGTTGCAGTTAAACCAAACATTTGAGATACGAGATTCACATCTATTTAGAAAATATTTGCTTGCAAAAAGATTAAGGAGAAAATTTGACTACATTACATTCACACATGTACCAAGGAGTCAAAACCAAACAACTGATTGCATAGCCAACAATATTCTAAACTGGAATGCATCTCAAATAAGCCATCATACATAAAAAAAAGAAAAAGAAAACATAGACATCCATCAGCATAACATAATCCATAGGCAAAAACAGGGGGCACACCATGTAGAGCCGCAAAAAATATCTCTCATATATATATCAAAATGTATGTATTTGAGTAAAAAAAAATAGTGTCTCTGACCCATCGGTCAGCCCAAGAAGATACACATATAAGTCATCAAAAAATAGGGGAAGCATCCTCATAATGGGTGCTTTCCCCATGTACAAAATGCCTCTAGGGCGGTGCTCCCCCAGGCGGGGACCTGGACCCACTGCCACTCCTGGTACCACTACTGGAGCTGCCGTCAATACTGAAAACACCACCTGACGTAAAACTAGCTGATAATCCCTCTTCCAGGTCATCAAGGTCTCTAGCCATACCTTCTCGAGGTCATCTAAAAAGCCTTGAGTCGACATCCCCTGGGTCAAGCGGTTCACTCGATCCCAGGCATCCTCCAGAACTGACACCCACTCAGTCAGCTCAGCAATATGAGTCTCTGCTGCATCAGCACGAGCTCGCTCAGCTGCAGCCTCGGCAACAGCCGAGAAGCTACCCTCCCCTAAAGGGCCGGCCTCACCACCGAGTGCCCCACCTTGAGGCTATGTAGGAACTCCTCCCAGCCCCCTAAGAGCTCCCCGAGGTCTCCGAATAGGATTGCGCCCAACCAATTGAGCCACAGGGCGACCAACCTTGCCAACATCTGGAAGAGTAACCAAAACTATGTCAGTGTCATCATAATACACATATAAACACAAATACTCAAATAAATGAAAAAAACACAAAGACACACTTGCTGGCCCCCAAGCGTATCTAGGAGGGAAACCCATCTCTAGATCCCCCTGAAAGTCCATCCCTACATAAGGGAAGGGAAAAAACATCTGGGGGTTGGCCTCAAACCAAGCCTCCATGGTGGCGTTCCAGTAACGCCCCACCCTATCCCCACCTCCTCGAGGCATCATAGGAGCCCACCTTCTCATGCAAGGCTCCTGTGGTCCCCCAGCAGGCACCGCCACCACCAGTCTTAGCAGCACCACTCACTCGTACATAATGCTGGCATAGGCAAACAACTTCGATCCATCCCAGGTCTTGTAAAGCTGTGCCAACATCCTGTCATAGAAGAAACAAGAAAAGTCGAAAAAATGTCTGACCCTCAGCCGACGCAGGACACCAACCTGTGGACCCAATGCTCGATGTGGAGCCGACGACCCTGCTAGTCACACAATAGTCACCAAAGCACACTGCTTAGCCAAATATATCACCGAGGCAATATCTATGCACCCCTTCGTAAGAGGCGCCCTGCTACAGTGACACATCCGGAACTGCTCAAAATCCAGCCTCCTAGAAGGAAGTGGATATCGCAGTGCCTCACCCTAAGGAAACAAACCTGTCACAAAGTAGATATTCGTCTCAAGACGGATAGCAAGGTCACACCCACGTAGCACAAACACCTTGCACCGCCTGTTCCAATGCTGGATCAGGTAACACAAAAGTCAATCCTGTGACCGAAGAAGGTCATTCTCCACAAATTTTAGGAGACCCCATCATGCCAACTATTGGCACACCTGACCATTAGTAGCTAAAGTAGTACAGAGCTCGGGCTAGTCCCTCTCCCTCCACAACATCCTATCATCAAAATAGGAGCACATTAGCAACATAAAAAACATAAAAAAATAGGTAAAATTTTCAAAAATTTGGACAAAATTTTCCTCAGCCCTTCGCACACCTGTCCCTTTGACAAGCGCATGGAAGGCTCACCTATATTTATCACAGGTGCATAAAAGGTGTGCCCAATGTTGAGAAAAGCACGCATAAGGCATGCAAAACCCTATTTTTGCATGAAAAAGGCGCACTCTTACCTTGATCGCCCACACAATCTAGGGTAAAACTGGCTCACAATTCGTACAAACTAGTATTGTACGGACCCCGACACCCTCAGACTAAAAAAATTAAAATGAAGGACGTCATTGAGTTTACTTGGCCATAAAATCGCTAATCTCGGGTGCTCAGGCTGACCGCAATGACAAGAACTACTCCATAGAAGCCTCTAACCTCTCAATACTCAAGAGACACAAATGAATTGAATTGGGCCATATTCGCCTATATATCGCCCTTTTTAGAAGCTTTGAAGGACCATAAAGAGAGCTTAGAAGGCCCAATCACTGGACCAAAAGCAACACTGTGATCAACACTCCATAACACCCAAAGGCAGTGTCACACATTCGCACCCCTGAAAAAATAAATATTCAGAGCCGGAAGGTATGCCCTCTCTCATCTTATTTTTAAAGCACATGTCTTTCAATAATATTTGGATAAAGAAGATGCTTTCACTTGGGGTAGTTGTTTTTGTAGGAATTATGCAAACCATCCACAACTCCATCAACTGAAAGTCCCAGAGTAGGTATCATTCTACCCCCATCATGATAGAGTCCCAAAAAAAAATCTGCATATCCTGACATCATTTCTCCATCAGAAATCATCCATAGGTTCCACACATCTGACCATGTTTATCATCACCTCACCTTTCACATGATAAGCATCCTTGTTGGTCGGTAGAGCCTCCCCCCCATGGTGCTCGTCACCCATAGTAGACCATATATCACAACAATAGCGACGCCATGGCCATACCACCTTAGTCTGGGAAGCACCTCATGCCCATTCAGTCATCATGCATAAGGTCAAGTTTTACCATATGAAATAAAACCCCTTTACCAGACGACCAGATTGTACATGCAGATCAAAAGTGCATTACCACAACTCGTATTTGGCCCACCATACCTCCATCAGCATAACCCATCCACGATACTTTTTTCATTTGCTTCATCAACCTCACACATGAGACCAACCAATGGGCCCCCCACCCTCAGCAAAAAAACTTCCTCACATCATTAGTGAGAAAACACTTTCATGTTTTGGGGCACCCGTATCTATGTTTTGTACAAACCAAACCCCATTATTTTATTCTTTTGGTAAGTGTACAAAGACCGCAAACGGTGCACTATGTCCCCCACCCACTCATTCATTTTTTCTCGCATGGTAGTAGTACCTAATCACCCTTGGTCAGAGTATACCACCCTCACGCAAAAGCCACTATGACATTCATAACCAGTTTATACCCACCCTGGAAGTCTTACCGACTCCAGGGATTTCCCCATCAGAAATAGTTATGACTACTGCCAAGCTGCTTTTTATACTCCGACATTGGGCAACTGAATCCCCATCATCAGTTTTCAGTCACCCCTCGCCATCATGCCTATATTAAACCCATCACATCCAGGATCCTAATCCTCCATATCAGTGACCCCCTTGTTCAGTTGAGGCTTCCTTTTTGTCAACATCAACACCTCTTTTCCAAAAAGGAAGCGGTACCTTGGATCACCCCTCTCCATAAAAGGGGCATCCTCGGGTGGCACTGTGGGAGAAATCACTGCCCATAGATGTCATCGATACTCCTGACATTCGACTACAACACAAGCTTTCATGTCAAGATGGTATCATACCTTAAAACCATTTCACTTTGAGTAAATTCCTCAAAGACCCGTGCCTTTATAAGCGTCTCTTTCAGCAATGCTTACATGGGAAGGTCCCAACCAACACCTATGCGTACAATGCGCATTTATATTCCATACCAAGTTTACACATATGGGTACCACATTCCACATATTTTCAAAGAAAAAATGCCCCTGAGGGTGTCAACAGTCATCGTCATCAACCAACAGATCACTACCATATTAGTGACAAAGACAAAATCTGTATCTGTCAAATAGATGTGTTTAACTAGCCAAAGCATCACGAGCATGGGACATGCCCGCCTCATAGAAAATTTGTATATATTGTATTATACCATTGCTTTCAGGGATCCCATAGGACATGGTCGCTCTTCGACCTGGTGCAAGGTGTCTCCAATTCCGAGCTACACATAGGTCTCTCTCTCTCTACACATAGTATACATAATAGAAAATATAATTTATTTCGTCTATACAGTTCTTCCTAGACCTCACACATTAGGGGGCAATTGTTATCACTGGGAAATCGTACAAGCGAAGGTGACATTATTTAATGTCAGACACAAGGATTTACAGGGTTGAGAGACATTGGAGAATCTAAAATTATCTAAAATCTCTAAGGTTTGAAAGGAAAAATCAAATTGTGTACAAGAAGGACTAGTAAAAAATGCCTTTGCATGCAAAATTCTTCGATAAGTGCACCTTTTCCTCAAAAAAGTGTGCAATCCTGGGAATGACGAAAGTCGCTTTCCGAGATGACAAGGCACACTCAGGACATTGATTCCACACTTGAAGCTACCTAAGGACAACCGCCCAAGCGTCCTTAAGGACATCAAGGTAGTACATAATGGAATCACCCTCCTCTCTTGGGTCACTATCCACAATGTACCAAGAGAGGGAAGGAGGATTTGAATTCTTCTATAAAAGGCCACCAAGAGATGAACAATAGGAGAGAACATTGTTATGCTAGCCAGAATTGCCCCAAGCAATACTAGCAGTGTGTGATTCGAAGCAAAGATAGAGGGGACTCAGTTGTTGGCCATCCAACAAATCCAATCCACCATAGTAGAGAGAGGGAGACTTTGCGCCAAGGCTACTCATAAGTAAAGAAATCCTTGCATCGGGACTTAGAACCCCTAGTTCTAAGGGCCCCTTGGCAAGTGGGTTAAAGTTTCATCCTCATTTCCTACCAGCACTCAATAAGAGGGGGCATAAGCGCCGTCGTTTGGATTATTGAAGTTGTTTGACTATATTTAGAGATTTTGTTTTTTTAGTTTTTTTAGTTTTAGTTTAATTTTTATGTTTGAATATGCATGTTATTTCTCTATCTAGTATGTTTATGTTTTAGCATGTTCCACCAACTTGCTTGACTCCATCGATTTTCTGCTTGTGACCAATAACTTAAGAGGGAAAACCACACCCCTTAATTTGGTGTGATTTCGTACATACGTGCACCAAAAACACTAACACACATGTCACTTAGAACATTCTCATCACATGTGTAAATTAATTCACTTTAATTTTATTAATTTCCCAAAGGTAGAATTAGGGTCACCATTAAAAAAATTAATTATTTGAATAACTTTTGCACCAGATGGAATTTCTCCAAACGCTTTCTGGGTCTTGGAGATATCATGTGTCCCAACCCCTCAAAAATTTCAGAGCTAGAGCACACCCAATGCTACCCCAAAATCTCAACAGAAAAGTCAACCAAGGTGTATGGAAAAAATGCACAAAACGAAAGAAAATCCTCTGGAGTTGGTATGCAAAAATGATCTAGGAGTGAAGTGGCTAAAAATATCTCAAATCAATAAGAGGAAAGTGTTGGTTTGGAGAAGGATAAAAGGAAAAAGTGATTCTATCACATGCTAGAAGAGGTTTGGTTAAAGTACATACCTCAACTAGGAGTAGAAAGTTCAACCGAAAAATTAATTACGAGAGGAAAACAACATGAGCATGTTAGTTTTGCTTTGATCACCGTTGTTCATGATCCAATTGAACCTCAAAAATATGAAGAGACAATAGGGAAAATTGAATGGGAAACAACTGAGAAGACTGAATACGATGGCCCCGTAAAGAGTAATACATGGGCATTGGAGGAATTTCCTCTAGGAAAAATACCCATTGGCTGCAGATGGGTTTCAAAATAAAGGTGGATGGGTTTCTAGAGCACTATATGCAAGAAGTTTGTCTTTATCACCTGTCATGTGTCTTGAGCATCCACTATCAATGTACCACCGGTTTTCTTCATCTTCTGCAAATAACACTATGCCACAATTTTCAACCTGTAATTCCTTCTTTTTCCATACTTTGGAGCTTGAAGGAACATGTTCTTTTGGCTGAACTTTGCTCCTGCATTCAGATTCTTCATGGCCAAAGTTATTGCAATAAGCACATTCAACTTCATTTTGAAGAGGAGAAAAGTTGTTATAAGTGTTATTCTTTGTTTCAATATCAATCCTCTTCTTTCTTGCTTCTCTTGTCATGATGGTTTAATATGCAACACATTGAGCAACTTTATGATCAAAATTGTAACATGAGAAACATTGTCCATTGAAGAAATTTCTGCGATTATAAAATCTTCTACTTGAATTTACCTGATGATTGATATTTCTTTGAAAGACATTCCTGTTAGTGTTCTTTGAATTGAGATGATCATACTTTACCTGTAAAGATTCTTTATTCTCTTGCTGAGTGGCAACATGTTGTAAACTAGCTGTAACTGCTTTTAGATATTTTGGTGCTGAAGGCTGAGAAGATTATCCGATATATCCAAGACCTGTCTTTATAAGAGGTGAACGTTGTACCTTGATAATCTCATCTAAGGTTTTAGATCCTTTAGCAAATCTAAGATTCAGAGTCTTTACTTTCTCAAGTTCTTTTCTTAGACTTACTACTTCACACTCTAATTTCTCATTGTGTTTCTCCTTTTCTTCAAGCTGATTTTTCAGAGTTTCTATGATTATTTTACTCTCTTCTAGGCAGATTTTGAGTTTATTGTTTTCATCAAAAAAATCATTGTCTTCTAGAGCATCCACAAAAGTATCCTTTTCTTCTCTAGATTCTTTTTCAAATGCCATGAGAAGTCTAAGATCTTGTTCACATTCTTCCTCACTATTAGATAACCCATCACTATCTTCATGAGTATAGAAACTCTTCTTAGAGCTCAAATGATTCGTATTCCTTCTTGCTACTTCCTTCCCCTTTTTATGTGTTTCTTTATAAGGACACTTAGCAGCATAATGAACAACTCTTCCACAATCAAAACATTTGAAAGGAAGCTTACCTCTGAACCGTCCTATGCCAAGTTGAAGTTTCTTTACGAAGTTTATCTCATCTTCTTCTGAGATATATCCTGATCCTTCAGTTATTTGTACTTCCTTCCCTTTTGTAGAAGTTCTAAAGACTGCTTCTTTGACTTTAGATGGTCCTCCTCTTCTCATTTCATATGCAGTTAGTATGCCATGAAGTTGTACCATAGTAAGATTTTGAAGATCCTGCTTTTCTTCAAGAGCTGAAACTTTTGACTCAAATTTTGCTGTTAGAGATCTTAAAATTTTCTCAACCAAAGTGGATTCAGTAATTGTTTCTCCCAGATTTCTCATGCGATTTACAATATCATCAAGTCGTAGAAAGAAGTTTGCAATGCTTTCTTCATTAAGCATTTTTAGATTCTCATATTGAATTCTGAGAGTTTGAAGTTTAGCACTTTTTACCTTTGCATCACCTTCATAGCTTAGAATGATTTTGTCCCATATTGCCTTTGCTGTATTCAGCCACATGACTTTGACAAATTCTGATTCAGTTAGACTTCCCAATAGAGCATTGACTGCCTTTGCATTTGTTTCATAATTCTTTCTTTCCGTTGGATCTGTTGGTACTGAGGCTGGATATTGATATCCTCCTTCAACAATAGCCCATACATCTGCTCCCAAAGACTGAAGATAGGATCTCATCCTTGTTTTCCAAAAGATTAAGTTGTTTCTGTTGAAGAGTGGAGGCCTGATGGATGCTGTTCCATCTTGATTTCTCATCTTAATTGATCTTCCTTCTAGCGGCTAAGCTTTTTCAGAAGGACCTGCTCTGATACCAATTGTTGGAAAAATACTGAGAGGGGGGGGGGTGAATCAGTATTTAAGGCTGAACAATTTTTCTTTCTTTTCTCTTAAAACCATATGTTACAGTACTGCATCCAACATGTATGTTCAGATATCTTATTATGTCTTTACTTAAAGCATTGCATCAGATAAGCATTAAGCATGAACATAACTAACAGAACAAACCATCAAACATGAACTACACATATGGACACCAGGATTTAAGGTGGAAACCCAATTCAGGAGAAAACCACCGCTGCTGTAATCTCAGTCTTCAATATTTTATTATAGAGAAAACTTCTTACAATATATGCTGGTGCAGACTTATACTAGCACGCAGGCACCCACCTGCGGAAGGCTATAACCTTCTCTCGTTTACCAGCCTCTCCTGGAAGGGAGCTTCAACCCCCTGAACATAACACCAGTTTCTACCAGCAGGAAACTTCTACTTCCAAACTGAAGGCTTCAACCCTCAAACTCACTGCAGACCATTTTTCATCAATTTTCACACTGGATCAAACAGTTTCAACACAACCCTTTGTTCAATTATCAACAAACATATTTTGCCCAATTCTTCATAACAGAACAGTAAGACCACTGTAACCTAAACATTCGAAGTGATTCAGACTTCAGAGAATATATGCATTCAACATCCCGTGTATCCTTCTGTGTATATTAATTTTCAGAAACTCCAACCGGATCCATATGTGTTCTTCAGCAGACATGCGTTAGCTCTTCATCATTTCTTTTGTTGAATAATCTCAAGACTCATCACCTTTAGATCAATATCTCGATGGGTATCATGGAAGCAGAATCATCAATTAAGCACGTCGTTTGTCCAAACAGATATTCTTTAGAGGAATTCCTTCTTCATCAACCCTCGCGCTCCCACCTTCGAATAATAATATTTTTCATTTATATAGTTCTCACCTTTATTAAAACCATGAGACAAAAACCATTTCAACCGCAAATGGTATTCCTTTTACAATATTTCCAATAGTTTGGCCCTCGGGGTTTTTTAATTCTTATTAAAATATTTAACAATTGATAAACAAATATTGCATAGTCATCATTACGTCACTGCGGGGGTTATTGCGGTACGGATGAAAATTTTTGGCTGGTGCCCCCGCACTTAATCTCCACCGTCGATTTCTGGTCAACGCTTGATTGCTTGTTCAACTGCGGGGGTACCCCTTCTGAATTTTTAAATCTTTACACTGCCCCCGTAATATTATTTTTAATTAAAAATTCAATGAACTTTTAATCCGGGCTTTATATAAAATCCAATGCTTTCGAATAGTTTAATATTAATAAAACTTTGACCCCTGGCCCACATATGCGCCCCTTCGTCTCAAAATAAACTTCGCGCAAGTCCAGTGCCCGATCACCGTTGGATTGCGAGCCTCCAAGATCGACGGATATCGCTTGGGAAACTTGCACGAGCAATAACACGTGATGGCACGTCGTAATTGTGTTATTCTTCGCGCATCTTGATTAAACTCCGGGCAAGTCCGAAACACGATCACCATCCGATTGCCTATTTTTAGATCGACGGCGCAAAAGCAATATCGCTGGCCATCCTGGGTCGATTGTTAACGCGCGATGAACGATCATTATCGTGCGCTTGGTGGTTTTGCAGGGACGCGTGTCAACACCTGTATGGAATCGCTCCCCATCCAGGAAATACCGCGTATCGTCGAAAGGTGGTGTGATGAAACCCACGGTTCCGCTCCAAACCGCCGTCACTGTTCCTCTTGATCACGGTTCTGCCTCAACACATGGTTCCGTCAGCCTTATTATTTAAACGATTAAAAACTCTGCTTTAATGTTCCTTTATATATTTGGTTTATTCATACTCTAGGTTCTATTACACAGTCAACGCCGAGACACGTAGACTAATCAATACCACTGCATCTTTAGACCTTCCATACTTACACAGAGGCAGAGGCGTATAAAGAACCAGAGCACCATTAATCCCATCCATTATGCAGATTCACTTCACTGTGCCGTGACTGAAGTACATACAATAGTTATATATATTAACACAGAGACGGAGTACATAACTGTAGAGTCAAACATTCTCGCGCATGCACAGGGACAGAGTATCACCAGAACTCAATCATACATAGGATTTCCTTTATCTTCCAATAGGATGCATACATATTCCATCTTTAATTCTGCTATAACCTCTTTGTCCCTGTTTCCTTGACTGATACTGCAGCTCTGTAGCTCAAACTGTAGATGCATTCTTTCTGTTCTTCTCTGCTACATTTAGATGACAATTCCTTTGCCATATCCTTTTCCATCAATGACAATATTTCCAACACAAAGTGCAGCCCTAGCTAACTGAAGCCCAAATACAATTGAAACAACCATGAATTTCATGTTCGTGTGCATCATTATATTAATATTAAAAAACAAATGTGAGCTTAAAAGACATCAATGTCACAACCCAAATTCCCGTTTGATTGATACAAAACGTTCATAAAATGAAGTTGTGAAAAAAACCTGTATTTTTAGGTTCATAGATCAAAATTGAGTAATATTTTTGAGCCTCGAGAAACAAACAAAAAAATGCAGGCACAAAAAATAGTTTCTTGTATCAACTTGGGTAAAATATATGAAATGTACCACTTTTGGTGCGAGATTTGTTCTCATTTGTATCAAAGAGTGGAACATGACACCTGTGTGATCAACCGATTCATAACTTTTTTGTTAGTTTAAGTTTACTTTGTGGAAAATTGAGTTCATATTGTAATGGAAAATCAAGTTCACACTATAGATATAGTCAGAAATGAAACCAACCACCTAAAATTCGAGGATGCCAAAATGTATTTTAATTCAATGAAGTTTGCCTTAACTACAACCCTTGTTTTAATCAACCCTGATTACTCCATTGATTTTATCATATTCTCATTTGCCTCCGAGCATACCTTGGCTATGGTTTTGATGAAAAATAAGGATAATACCGAGGAGCCCATTGCATTCTTTAGCCGTACCATCAGGGATGCAGCCCTTAGATACAATATCATTGAGAATCAAGCCTTGGCCCTGGTAAAGGCATTGAAGGACTTCCGTGTATATATCCTCCATTCACATATTCTAGCTTACGTCCCCAATGTAGTAGTACAGGATGTTCTTATGTAGAATGATCTGGAAGGTAGAAGAGGGATGTGGATAACAAAAATGTTAGAGTATGCCCTCGAGATAAAGCCCACAAAGCTAATCAAAGGTCAGGGATTATCCAAGCTCATGGCTGAATCAAATTTACATGCTCTAGATATCAACCTCATTTCAATTTTATATGACGTAGAAGAGGATGGCGCTCTCATACATGTATATGATATTTTTATCTCATCTCCTTGGTATTCCGACATTAAATATGTTCTTCAACATTTAAATCCTCCTCCAGGCATGTCTAAGAGTAAGGGTAGGTTATTGAAGTTGAAGGCTTCCAAATACTGCATTTTGGACAACACTCTTTATTGGAAAGACCCAGGAGGTATTTTGCTGAACTGTTTAGTAGAAAATGAAGCCAAAGAGGTAATGAATGATTTCCATAAGGGATATTGTGGAGGTCACTTGTTTTGGAAAACCATGACTAATAAAGTGTTGAGGGCTGGATATTATTGGCCAAATCTTTCTGCAGATTTATATAAAACAATGATGAGTTTCCATGAGTGTTAGGTATTTCAAGGTAAAATAAAGATTCTTCCATTTCCTTTGCAGCCTATTTCAGTGCAAGCACCTTTTCAACAGTGGGGCCTTGAATTTATCAGAGAGATTCACCCTACATCATCTTCACAACATAAATGGATCTTAACAGCCACCGACTACTTCACCAAATGGATCAAAGTGACCCCCAACAAGGCAAACAACATATTTAGTAATTATTCAGTTTTTGGAGACTAACATTTTGTCTCGTTTTGGCTGTCCTCATAAGATCGTTATAGAAAATGCGACTGCATTCAAGTCGAAGAAAATGGTTGAGTTATGTGACAAGTTCAACATCAAATTGGGGAACTCAATGGTGTATTATCCTCAAGGTAATGGATTAGAATAATCTTCTAATAAATATTTGATTAATATTATAAAGAAGATGTTGGATGCAAATAAGAAGAACTGGCACAAAAATCTTGTTAATGCTTTATGGGCAGATAAGGTGAGTAGTAAGAAATCAATAGGAATGCCCCCTTTTCAGTTGGTATATGGTGTAGACACTATTTTTCCTACATCACTTACAATCCCAATGATGAAGTTATTACAAGAAGTAGGAAGTGAAGAGAATTATGTACAACACGCAGATCAATCAGATGATCCATCTTCAGCAAACAAGAGATGAGGTCTTTCAAAACACCTCAAAGCTTCAAGAAAAGATAAAGAAGGTATATGATCACAAGAAAAAGGTAGACGATTTCAAAATTGGAGATGTGGTCCTCCATTGGGATGCTAGAAACGAGAAAAAAGGGAAGCACAGAAAATTTGAGAACCTGTGGAAAGGAGCATACAATATTTCAGCCTATTACAGACAACATGCTTTCATATTGAAAGAGATGAATGGAGAATATTGCTTAGGAGGACCAGTCAACAGTAGGCTCCTTAAGCATTATTTTTTTTGATGTAGATTTATGAAAATTTTCTAATTCCATTGTATATATCAACTTAATTTTCTGCAAAGTTTGAAGCGGAGAATCATCGGAGCTTGGAGCCCGAGGTGAAGGCAATAAAGTTTCATTGGTTTTCTGCTATTTTCAAAGTTTATTCAAAGTCAAGTCAGTCCAGTTTTGAGTCAGTTTATTATATCAAGTTTTTAGCGTTCAGTTTAGTTTTATCTTTTGACTCCATGCCCAATGGTTAGGCTACTTGGTCTACGGTGTTCTTGACACCTCCAAGGAGCTTCCATCCCCAGCTGGAGCCAATGTTAGTGGAAATTTTTTCATCCAGTTACCAATGATAAAATGGACTCTTATCATGTCTTGTTAGAGTCCCATAGTTAAATTTTGTCATTCCATTAGGTCATCATGCAAAACTTTGGTCACTGGATGTAGATCTAGGTCTGATTTTACTCCTTCCAAAATTTTACGAGTTGCTGACTCATTTCACCTCTCAACTAAGTATACCATCATTCACAAGTTGTCATCATCATTACAATAATCTTTATCATGGTTTCATTCAGTCCAGAGTTTCCATTAGGTCTTTAGGGTTCCAAGGTAATCTAATCATCATAACATGCATAAAGTCCCGCAAGTGAAGGAGTGACAATAAAATAATTTCATCAATAAGTTTGATTTCAAAGAAAAATGTAATTTATGTTTAATGTAATTTCATACTCTTAATTTGTAGTAAGTGCTTCAGAGTTCAAGAAGCTACAAATGATCAAGTTCCACCAATAAAGTGTTCAAGGTTCCAAGAAGAAATTCAGTGTTCCAAAGCAACCAAAAGTTCAAAGTTCAAATATCAAGTTCAAGGTTAAAATAAAAAAGCAAATGAAAGGTTGATTTTGGAAAAGGGAAATGTGGGTCCATGTTCATTTAATGATTTTTATCCAAGTTTAAAAGGCCCTAAAAGACCAAAAGACATTCATTCTCACTCTTCAACATCGAGCTCTCATACTTTCCCAAGTCAAAAAACCAATTTTTGCTTCAAAAATTAGAGTTTATGGTCCATCACTGTGGTTTTCCTCAAGGCGCTGCACTTTTCAGGTGAGCACGCTGCACTTTTTGCATAGCTCGCTACACTTTTATCTGTTCGCTACGTTTTTCTCAGTGAAGCAGTTTTTTCTCTCCTACAGACATAAAACTTTCTTACAAGGGTTCCAAGGGGAAACCAAAGGTTTCTTCAACTATTTACAAGTAAGTTACATCTTGCAAACCCCTCCTTGCAACTCATTTTCATAATTTTGGTGTGGGAACCCTCCATTTATATCCATGCTATGTTTTAGTGGCTAAACTCTATTTTTCAAGTTTGTAAGCTAAATTTTCTTTCCCCTAGACCCTTTTACCTCCCTCACACTCTTAAATCCCCCACAACCCTCACATCCCTTCATTCCCCACTCCTAAATCATATTCCCTAAAATCCTACCCCTATGTTGCACTTTTCTAGGAAGATAGACTATATCCCTATAATTAAATTCCCTAGCCTATCTCCCTTATCATTTTAACTCCTCATCACTTCCCTAAGGTTCCTAACTCCCTTGCACCCTTCCCTAAATTTTCCCACACCTATCCCAAGTCTCTAACCCCATCATCCCTTTCCCTTTTACTTCCCCTTCTCCCCTAGGGTTTATAGCAAACTAAACATTATGGAGGAAGAGAGAAACACCCCGGAGGAAGAGAAAAATACCTACAACAAAGGAGGGAGAATCTTAAGGCTTGATCCATCAGACACCATAGAATTGATGTCATCACCCCTAGCAGTCAAATGCTTCCAGCATGTAGGTTGTTTTGAGTTTTGTGAAATGGTCCAAAGAGTGCAGAGGCATCCAAATTTGACCAGGATATTCATCACAAACCTACAAAAATACCAAGTCACCATTGCAGGGGTGACATTCACCATTTCTATAGACATTATTGTAGCATCAACATGGATACCTAATGTAGGTAAAAAGTTCTTTAAAACTCAGGATTTGAATGCCCAGCTGTATGAAACCTACCTCAAAGCACCCTACAAAGACAACATCAAGAAAATATTCCCTTTTGGTCAGATACTTAATATGATTGCTCCCATGATAAAAATCATCATGAAATACTTCACTTGTGAGGGCTCCCATGATGAAAATTGTCATGAAATACTTCACTCGTGAGGGAAGATTCTCCAAGCTGTACAACTACCACATTAGGCTACTCATGCATTTCACTAGGGTGAAATTGCTCAACATTCCCTATTATTTATACAAGAGCATTGACAAGATGGCCTATAAGGTACAAGAGAAAGAGTATGAGCCTCAAATGAACAATATTTTCCATCATTCACTCATAAAAATAATTTTCCTTCATCACCTCAAACAACTAAACATTGCATGGGAGACTTTCATTGAGGCATAGGTCTTCACATCTCCACCCAATCACCCTAATAGACCTATTCCACCATGATCATCAGTTACTAAAAAAGTAACTAGGTCATCTAGTAGGGCTGCAGTTAAGAAAAGCAAAAAGGACAAAGAGGTAAAAAGTTATCAGAGAGGACATAGACAAGTGTTTACTCCACAAATTGTGGAAGGGGCCTTTCCTTCTACATCAGCAAAGCAAGGATATCATAAGATACAAGAGACAATTGTCCAAGAGAAGGAAACCCTTCACCATGACATTGAGATGGTAGACTTGGAGTCCCAAGATGAACATGAAACCATAAACCTGGTCATCAAAGAAAAATATGCCAAAATCAGAGAGCTACAAGACAATTTGGCAAGGTCCAAGTTTTTTATCTCCTTCCTTGGGCAAGAGAACAAACAGTTGGAGGAAAAGAAAATACTCTTGGAAATGGACTTGTTGAAAGCTAAGAGGAAAGATGTCAAAGGAAAAACAATGATTGTACATGATGAGTTTGATGAGGATGAGGCCCAAACCACTTAGAAAAGACCAAGAACAAGGGGCCTAAAAAGAGCACTGAAGTTGGAAAAACAACATGAGGCACTTCTTGTAGAGGAACTCACCTTTGAGGAGAGGATTGCCGTGGAAATTAATGAAAAAGAGAAGTTTGGCTTGACAGAGTAAACATACACCTAGAGAAGCTCCTTCACAAAGCCAACAAGTGCAGTTAGATGTTGAGGCACATGGCTGACCACTACCATACAAGAAACAAGAATTATAATGTCAAGGTTAAGGAATTGCAGGATAATCTTAAGGAAACCCTATTAAGCCAAAAGGAGAAGGGTAAACTTGACTTGCTTGTTGATGCCTCCTTGGTAGAATGACACACTTCATTAGAACCTCATTCAAAAATTTTGAGAGTTTTTGGGCAATTTTTTGGCAATTTGGGAATTTTGGTCAAACTTTATCCTTTTTTTGCACAGTCAGCCTGCAAAAAGTCCAGCGTGGGCCACACTGTGATTTTTCTGGGAGCCTCTAAATGATGAAAACTCAGTGGGGTTGGAAAGATAATGGCATCTACATTACATTTGGACTACTGGCACTCCAAAATCTAAGCTTTTGACAGTTTTAAAAGCCCAAAAACCACCTAAAAAACACCTTTCTGCCAGTATTTTTAGCCCCACACTGCGCTTTTTGACTAGTCTTGGGAGAATTCACTTTGGAGGGGCTTAACTCCATCATTTTCAGTGTTTGAGGACATTTTTGACAACTAGTCAGGAACAAATTTCCAATGAACTATCTTGATATCAATTTGGACTTCATCAAGGTAGTCAAAAGTGAACTGGAAGTTCACGCTGCGCTATTCTCAGGGGCATGCTGTGCTTTTTGTACACATGCCGCGCTTTTTCAAGTTTCCTGTTTTCTTCAGAAATTTGACTTTTTCTCAGTTGGTTGATGAATTCCATGGAGTTTTATTGATGCAAATGTAAAAATTTATCTCTTTTATAGCTACTAGAGGTAGATACATCAAGTAAAATTATATTTTTGGGTCAAGTGAATTAGTTTCATCAAAGATAAGGATGAGTTTGTTGAACTCCCTAGTCATTAGGATTCCAGTTGAGGACTTTGGGAAACAGCTCCACAAGTCATGGATTCGACCCCTGAGAGTGGGAAAAGTTTTTTTTGGTCTATATATTTCATTTCCTTTGTCACTTCAAGGGTTGGATGCTGTAGAATTGATCTTTGAACACTAATGTATTCAATGGTTTTTGGCAGGAACTAATAGACAAAGTTTGCATCTATTGTGGTGGGATTCATGTGGTATGTGTTTTAGCAGTGTTGCCTCTTATGTTTTCATATGTTTGAATGTATTATACCTTCCATATTAATGTCCATATCTTAAAGTGATTGATTTATAAGTTAGATAAGAAAAATTCATTATTTTGATGCTCTGTTTTGGAGAAATTATCATAGTTGTGTTTCACTTTCTTCTGATATAAAAGAATTCATGATTTCCATGCTCTTTTTGAAACCCTAGCAGTCTCTCACACTCACCTAGATACCTGAATGTGATAAAGTGTGTGCCTACCTTGCCCCATCACATTTCTACAAGTCTGATTTACCTAGTTTTTCTTAGACCTAATTTACCATCCAACACCAAATCCAAATCAATCAAACCCTAGAGCCTACTATACCTAGCCTAAAATATTCATTATCCAGTCAATTCAGTTGTGATCTCATGGAGAGAGCCCTCTCCTGCCTAGTATGGCTAGCCACTAGGTCAAAGTAGTCTGTGGTTACCTTTGTTGGTCTCCTTCTCAGCCTTCGAAGATCTGGTGGAGTGATAACATAAAGCATGCATACAAATATAGTGAAATACCAGATAACTAATAATACCACCATGAGAAAGCATGTGAATTGATGCCAGAAAAGGAGAATACCTTATTAATGCTGCTACAACTTTAAATACATATCTTGCAACTCATAAAAACCCAAAAGTCGAACATGGGCTATTCATACCAATTCGTCATGTAAAACCCTAGCCTCACTACAACTCCCTCTACTAGCTACCAAGAGCTGAGTGCCTCTAGCTCTCAAGCACAAGTTAGTTATCTTGTCCTATCCTCAACTGAAGTGCTAAAAGTCCTTTCAAATGAGGAATTAGGGCACATTTATAGAGATGGGGTGACTGTTCACCTACTGTGACCCTTGACCTCCCTCATTACTCTTGAACTTCCTTACTGCTCTCTCATGCCTATTGACCGTTACATGCTCAAATCAGTCTCAACATAGCTACTAAAATTATGGTGAGAAATACTTACATTACAATGAAGGAGAAGTGGGGATGTCAAGGGTTATTGGAATCGCTAGGGCATTGGTTGCCCGTATGCTACAATGATGTTGTTGCTAAGTCTTGCAACAAACCTATGCTCCTGCCATTATGCTCCATTTGTAGTCATCCATCTTTCAGTGATATGCCTTTTATTTTATGGAGAGGTTCTTGCATCTTGTAAGGGATCATTTCACTTACTAGAGGAAACTCTAGTCATGTAAGCTTCGTGAGAAAACCCTCATTATCTCCGCATAGACCAACATCTTGTTTCCTTCACCCCACATGCAGGTAAACAACATAGGTCAGATGTAATTTTAAACAAATAATGACACAGGGAGCATAATCAATTAATTGAAAGAATGAAAATAACAAACAATCAATTTAGACCCCTGGGTGGTAAATTTCCATGAAACTGTGTTGCCAAAGGGAGTGGATTTCATAAGGTCCCCTTGTGCTCCTTTAATCGAGGTCAGGCCTACTATAGTATGAGTGTCGAATGTGGCTCCTCTAAGGGGCATAATAATTCCTTTAAAACTTCAATATCATTTCAAATTTTCAATAGGTGTTATCAGCTATTCCAACTAGTAGATGAGAAGCTATTTTGTAGGTGTACAATCTTGAAATGTTTGAACTTGGATATGATGCGCAAAATCAGAGCGCAAAATAAGTTTCCTCCCAGTTCGAACAAGAGAAACCTTATCCTCTTCGTTCAACATTCCCAACTTATGTGAGAGTGACACAACATTTGAAAAATTCTTCTTAGCATCATTGGAGAATGCGTGCATATTGGTCCTATGTCCCCTTTTATAAGTCATTTCTCACGGCTTGCACTCTCTTAGGAATTGGTTGCATCCACAACTGACAAAGTCATATAGTTGCACCAGTCACACTGGTCGCTGGATTTCTCCAACACTGTTCTGCGACTTAGCAACCTAGGTGGGAGTGCATCTCTCTGGAAGTCGCATAGTTGCATAACATCTAAGTCACAATTGCTAGCTTGTCCATAGCACTCCGAAATGCAACTTTGTGGCCTATGCATTGATCATAGGTGGGAAATTCAATTAGTCATACTTCTCTAAGGTAGCATTGGTTGCATATCCCGGTGGCATAGCTGGAGCACAAAATTGGGATCATGCGACTAAGAGAGAGGTCGCATGGTCGCATATTTTGGAGCGAGGTTCTGTGGACTGTAGGTGCGACTTGAGGAAATATCGAAGGGGAAATATGTGACCTCTATACTCTATGTGTGCATTATATGTCTGCCTTTCCGGAGGTTGCAATAAATCAATATCTTCCTCAGTAAAATGGGTATATTGCATCGCCTAGATTTGAAACATATTGTACCCTCAATCGTGTTTTCCTGGTTTCCGACATAACTTGCAATGGATTAGTTTGGTTGACCATTCCAACGACACCAAAGCATTTTACATTGGGTTCTGTAGGATGAGACCAATTTCCTGGTGAAAACGTTTTGGCCAACCCATTTGTGATGATTGAAGCATCAGTGTAAAACTACATAGGCTTCAGGTCTCTCCTTCCTAAGAGGTCTTTCTAAATCTTCTTGGCCATCTATCTATGAAACCATTTAAGAAATATTTTGAGTTCATGACCAAGCGTCTCACTTGCGAGTTCGAGTCTCTTATTTCAGATCCATTCTTTCTAGAAATAATTTTTAGATGGTCGAGCTTAAACACAATGAAATGTCACTCTATTCGTAAAGACTCATATCACATTGGTTTCCAATCAATTAAGCGTTGATACAATGTATGTGGTATTTCCTAATGAATTTGATCCAACATATTTTCTCGTGTAGCTCCAGGAGGTAAAAATTTTGAGTACTCCTTGACCATTAACACGGGATATTCATCCTAGGGTCTCTTAACAACCTGATCCATTATATATTTTATAATATCTTTGACCCCAATGCCTTTCATGTTGAAATGTTACTTTCAACTGTCCCTATGTGCCGCTTTCCATTTTTAATCTCTAGTTTTTTTTCCTCCAGCCGCTTTCCAAATTGGTGAACAGTCAATTGCATTTTTGTTTTTAAGCACCAGTCCCTACACAAGTCGAAATCAGAACACACAAATTAAGAACAGAGCTTACGGTCTCTGTTTTTTGAAAGAACAGAGTGTACATTCAAAATAGAGCCTTTGTTTAAAAACAAAGTTTTTATATTAAACAACAGAGTATTTGTTTTTGAACACACGGGCGGTTTTTTATTTGAAGGACAGTGGTCCCCACTAGTTATTTTAATCGCAATCGAAAATTCCCTTTTGATGTTGCGATTAGAGTGTCTTGTTGATGTTGGAGGTTTTGATGTGATCATCGCAATCAGAAGTCACATAAGTCACCACAGCCATTTGTTATATTGCTGATGAAGTCTGGACCCAATGCATTTTATGAACTCATTTTAATTTGTTCATCATGCATCCGTTCTCAATCGGAGTCGGAAGTTTTTTTTTGGCCTATTCGCATTGTTATGAACCAGACCCAAAAGATTTCTTTGAAGCGGATTTGATAACGTTTTCGCGTTACAATATCCACTTGCGTTAGCAAGCCCTTGGCGGACTCGATATGAGTTTATAGACTCGATTTTAAAATTCATCGCGTGTCCAAGAAGTTTGAGGTACGGGTCCCCATTTGTTATGCGATGTGTTTTATGAATTTTTGTTAAATCACTTGTTGAAATCTGGGTGGATGTTTTTACAAACTGTTATGTTTTATTTTATCGCGCAGTGTAAAAGGTTTTTAACCTTTGGTCTTATATGTTATATGCGACTTTTGAAATAGTCATGCGTGACTTATAAGTGGGCCCCGAAAGCCTTTTAAAAAAGGTTCATTTGTTTTATGTTATAGTTTTATTTTTGTAAAAGGTTTGTTTTAATATATGCTGCGACATATATATACTTTGGAAAAAGCTCGAGAGGCCATGTATTGTTAGTTATACACAACAGCAGTGTATTTTTTTTGTAAGCACAACAGTGCGTTTTTATTTGTAAAAGACAAAGTGCATATTTTGTAACAGAGAACAGAGAGTAATTTTGAACTACACAGCAGAGTGTTAGTTGTTCTTAGCACTGCGTTTTGCAGCAATCTAAGTGTGTGTAATTCTTCACCAGAGGAAGTGTTTTGTAACAGTCTTTTTGTTAATGAATAGATTTTTTTTTTCACAGTGTTGAATATTTTTCCTGTGAAGCAAAAATTTGTTTTAATTTCTCTGTGTTAAAGAGGAGAGCATTTTTCTCTCTAGTTTGTTCTGGAATTCTCAGAAATTCCAACATGGTATCAGAGCTAGTCCAGGCTCTTTGAAGGTGTCAAAGAAGCTGAAGGAAGGATTTCTTTGTTGCAGCAGCTTCTCCAGCATAGTGAAGACTCAGTCCAGAAGAATCCAAGGTATTTCTCAAGTCAAAATTTTTTTGTGTTACTATTTGCAGAACAGTCAGTTTAAATTAAAAACACAGTCAAGTATTTTGAAGCATAGTTAAGAGTGCAAGAATGGCTGGAGCCAGCACTAGCATGGGTATAGGTAATACTCAGCTCCCACAATTTAATGGGAAAAACTACGACTACTGGGCAATAACTATGAGAGCCTTGTTTGCTTCCCAAGACTTATGGGAACTTGTTGAGGATGGCTTTGAAGAGCCAACAGATGAAAATGAGTTTGATGATTTAACTCAGGCAGAGAAGGAACTATTGAAGAGCAATAAGAAGAAGGATTCTAGAGCCCTCTACTTTTTGTATCAAGCAGTGCATGAGAGTTTGTTTCCAAGGATAGCAGCAGCTAAGAGATCCAAAGAAGCATGGCAAACTCTTAAGACAGCCTTTCAAGGCATGGAGAAAGTGAAGACAACAAAACTACAGTTGCGGAGGAGAGACTTTGAGACTCTCTGCATGAAGGAGTCAGATAATATTGACTCATTCTTCACACATGTGATTGGAATGGTCACACAGATAAGGTCTCATGGAGAGACTCTTGAAGAGAGAAGGATTGTGGAGAAAATATTGAGGAGCCTACCCTCAAGGTTCGATGTGATTGTCACCACCATAGAAGAGACTAAGGATCTCACAAATTTTTCAGTTGATGAGCTACATGCATCACCGACGACACATGAGCAGAGATTGGGTAGAAATGAAAACTCATCTTTGGAGCATGCCTTTAAGACCCAGATGTCCTTTGGAAGAGGAAGAGGGCAAGGCAGAGGAAACAAGAGAGGAAGAGGAAGAAGCCAAAACAGAGGTGGAAGAAACAGTCCAGCAAATGCTCAAGGAAGGGTCTGCAATCCAAATTAGAACCAAGGCCAAGGCAACAGCCAGCAAAGTGGTCAGCAACATGATCAAGGACAAAGGTATGATAAATCCAATGTCCAATGTCACTATTGTAAAAAATATGGGCATTATGCAAATGAATGTAAGAAGAAGCAGCATGATGTGAGTAATAGAACTAGTGCAAATTTCACTAGAGAAAATATCAGCCAAGATAATTTTTTTTTAGCTTGTAATATGGCTGAGGAAAAGTGTGGATATTTATGGTTTCTAGACTCCAGTTGCAGTAACCATATGATAGGAAACATAGCCATGTTTTCTATGTTAGATGAGAGTGTGAAGTCACAAGTCACACTAGGGACTGATAGTAAAGTTTCTATTATGGGAAAAGGTGAAGTAAATGTCTTAACAAGGAAAGGAGAAAAGAAATCCATAGCAGATGTTTATTATGTTCCTGGAATGAAGTGTAACCTCTTAAGTATTGGACAACTTGTTCAAAAGGGGTACAATGTCTTTTTTGAAGATGATGTATGCACCATCATGGATAAACCACCAAGCAAACAATGTATTGCTGAAGTGAAGATGACAAGGAATAGAATGTTCCCTCTCAGGATGAGAACAGATTTGAAGAATGGAAAAGAAATGGCAGCAGTGACACAAGAGGCTTTCCAAAGCGAACCAAAAGATGACAATTGGTTGTGGCACTTGAGATTTGGACATCTCAACTTTGGAGGCCTTAAATTGTTGAATAGAAAAGGAATGGTAAGAGGATTACCATTGATTGAGAAATCGGATAGCCTTTGTGAAGGTTGTATCTTGGGGAAACAACACAGAGAAAATTTTCCATCTGGGAAAAGCATAAGGAAAAAGGCACCCTTAGAGATTGTCCACTCAGATTTATGTGGACCGATGCAAACTCCATCACTTGCAAGCAGCCACTATATGTTAACATTCATAGATGATTTTACAAGAAAAACTTGGGTTTACTTTTTGAAAAACAAAAGTGAAGTGTTTGAAGGATTCTGCAATTTCAAAGCACTTGTAGAGAAGCAAAGTGGGCTGCATATCAAAGTCCTAAGGACTGATAGAGGAGGTGAGTATATCTTGAAAGATTTTCTACGTTTTTGTAGAGAAAATGGGATTCATAAGAAGTTTACAACTAGATATACTCCGCAGCAAAATGGAGTTGTCGAAAAGAAGAACAGAACAATCATGGATATGGTAAGGAGTATGTTAAAGGCAAAACATTTGCCTAATGATTATTGCGCTGAAGCTGTACATTGTGCAGCATACATTCTGAATAGGTGCCCAACAAAAGCAGTCATGAACAAAGTTCCTGAAGAGGCATGGAGTGGGACAAAGCAAGGTGTCAGACACATGAAAGTTTTTGGATGTGTGGTTTATGCACACATTCCAGATCAGCTAAGGAAGAAGTTGGACAACAAGGGGGAGAAATGTATTTTCATTGGATACAGTGAGGAATTAAAAGCTTATAGGTTGTACAACCCATCCACCAAAAAGTTTATTGTGAGCAGAGATGTTCAATTTATTGAGGAGGAAGCTTGGGATGGAAGCATAGAGAAAACAGTGAATGTTAAACACTGTTTATCTCATGGTGAAAATGATGATGATTTGGCTGAAATACATCCCCCAACAGCAGCACCAACACAAGGGCAGCGAGAGACACCCTTGAGGAGAAATGAAAGTGCTTCTCCAAGCACACCATAAGGAGGAGATTCGAATGCTACTTCAAGCACTCTTACACCAAATGAAAGAGTAAAGAAGTTCAAAAATTTGAATGACATTTATGAGCAAGAGGCAGCAAATGAAGGTATGAACTCTTTGTTTGCTTTATATTGTCATGTTGATGACCCTATTCATTTCGAAGATGCTATTAAGGATAGGAAATGGATAGAAGCCATGGATGAAGAGATTAATGCCATAGAAAGAAACAAGACATGGGATTTGGTTGAACTCCCAAAAGGTAAAGAAGTTATTGGAGTTAAATGGGTCTACAAGACCAAGAGTAATGCTGAAGGTAAGATTGAGAGACACAAGGCTAAACTTGTTGTCAAAGGGTATAAGCAGCAGCATGGGAGAGACTATGAGGAAACTTTCGCATCGGTTGCTAGAATGGAAACCGTGAGAGCAGTGCTATCCATAGCAGCACAAAACAAGTGGAAAGTTTACGAAATGGATGTGAAGTCATCATTCTTAAATGGAGTGTTAATGGAAGAGGTTTACATTGAACAACCTCTAGGCTATGAAAAGAAAGGCCAAGAGCACAAAGTTTGCAAATTGAAGAAAGCTCGTTATGGGCTAAAGCAAGCACCAAGAGCGTGGTACAGTAGAATAAAATCCTATCTACTGGAAAATGGATTTGAAAAATGTGAGGGAGAACCCACCCTTTACATTAAAGAAAAAGATGGTAAAATGCTAATTGTTGTGTTATATGTTAATGATGTTATTTTCACAGGTAATGATGATTACCTTATTGAAAATTTTAAAACAGTCATGAAAGAAGAATTTGAAATGACTGACATGGGTTTGTTGAGATACTTCTTAGGAATAGAAGTAGAACAAAATGAAAATGGGATTTTTATCTCACAAGCAAAATATGTTAATGAAGTGTTGGAAAGATTTAATATGCAGGAGAACAAAGCAGCAATCACTCCCATAGTGATGGGATTAAAAATCAGCAGAAAGGACAGCAGCAAGGATTTTGATCCTATTTTGTACAAGAGCATAGTTGGAAACCTCATGTATTTGACTGCAACTAGGCCAGATATAATGCATGTTGTTAGTTTGATTTCCAGATTCATGGAGAGGCCAAAAGAAGCACATTGGTAGGCAGCGAAGAGAATTCTGAGGTATGTTAAATGTACTAAAAAGTTTGGCATTTTATATACTGCTTCAGAATGTTCAGATTTAATTGGATACATTGACAATGATTAGGCTGGAAGTGTAGATGACCGGAAGAGCACATCCGGTTATGTTTTTCACATGGGTTTAGGAGCCATTTCATGGGCTTCTAAAAAACAACCTATTGTAGCATTATCTACAGCAGAGGCAGAATATATGGCAGTTACAGCAGCAGCGTGTCAAGCAATTTGGATGAGGAGGATGTTGAAAAGTTTGTGCCAAGAGCAGGCAAAAGGTACAGTAATTTTTTGTGACAATAGCTCATCTATTGCATTATCCAAGAATTCTGTGTTTCACAAGAGGATGAAACACATTGACACAAAATTTCACTACATCAGGGAATTGGTGAACAACGGAGAAATTGTTTTAGAACACTACAGAACTCAGGAGTAGTTTGTAGACATTCTGACCAAGTCATTGGGGCAAAATTTTTTTGAGTTTTTGAGGAAATGTATGGGTATGACTGATAACCCAGAAGTTGAAAGTAAGGGGGAGTGTTGAAATGTTACTTTCAACTGTTCCTATGCAGAGCCGCTTTCCATTTTTAATCTCTAGTTTTTTGTCCTCCAGCCGCTTTCCAAATTGGTGAACAGTCAATTGCATTTTTTTTTTTCGGTGCCAGTCCCTGCACAAGTCGAAATCAGAACACAAAAATTAAGAACAGAGCTTACGGTCTCTGTATTTTGAAAGAACAGAGTGTACATTCAAAACAGAGCCTTTATTTAAAAACAAAGTTTTTATATTAAACAACAGAGTATTTGTTTTTGAACACGTGGGTGGTTTTTTATTTGAAGGATAGTGGTCCCCACAAGTTATTTTAATCGCAATCGCAAAGTCCCTTTTGATGTTGTGATTAGAGTGTCTTGTTGATGTTGGAGGTTCCGATGCGATCATCGCAATCGGAAGTCACATAAGTCACCACAGCCATTTGTTATATCACCGATAAAGTCCGGACTCGATGCATTTTATGAACTCGTTTTAATTTGTTCATCGCGCGTCCGTTCTCAATCAGAATCGAAAGTTTTTGTTTGGCCTATTCGCATTTTTATGAACCGGACCTAAAAGATTTCTTTGAAGCGGATTTGATAACGTTTTCGCGTTACAATCTCCACTTGCGTCAGCAAGCCCTTGGCGGACCCGATATGAGTTTATAGACTCGATTTTAAAATTCATCGCGCATCTAAGAAGTTTGAGGTACAGGTCCCCATTTGTTACGCGATGTGTTTTATGAATTTTGGTTAAATCACTTGTTGAAATCCGAGCAGATGTTTTTACAAAGTGTTATGTTTTATTTTATCGCGCAGTGTAAAAGGTTTTTAACCTTTGGTCTTATATGTTATATGCGACTTTTGAAATAGTCACGCGTGACTTATAAGTGGGCCCCGAAAGCCTTTTAAAATATGTTCATTTTTTTATGTTATAGTTTTATTTTTGTAAAAGGTTTGTTTTAATATATGCTGCGACATATATATACTTTGGAAAAAGCCCGAGAGGCCATGTATTATCAGTTATACACAACAGCAGTGTATTTTTTTTGTAAGCACAACAATGCATTTTTATTTGTAAAAGACAAAGTGCATATTTTGTAACAGAGAACAGCGAGTAATTTTGAACTACACAGCAGAGTGTTAGTTGTTCTTAGCACTGCGTTTTGCAGCAGTCTAAGTGTGTGTAATTCCTCACCAGAGGAAGTGTTTTGTAACAGTCTTTTTGTTAAACAATAGAAGTTTTTTTTCACCGTGTTGAATCTCTGTCTTGTGAAGCAAAAATTTGTTTTAATTTCTCTGTGTGAAAGAGGAGAGCATTTTTCTCTCTAATTTGTTCTGGAATTCTCAAAAATTCCAACATTTCATTCCCGATATCATGTAAAATTTATCATATCAAGGTAGGTGTTCATGTTAGGAAGCAACTCTTAAGAAGTACTTTTCGACTTCAATTAATTCCACCTTATCCCTGCATGAGATTCACTTTAGTCTGAGTTGCGCAGTTCCTCCCAACGTTTTCACAAGAGATATTTAGTTAAATAAAGTAAACAAAATCATCCACTTCGAAAGATAATATTATGCCAACATGAAGCTTTTGCAATAAGACTGTAATCCTTTTGACTGTAATTAACTTAAAAAAAATAGGCTTCTCCGATGATCCAAGCTCCATTGTGGATCCGTGACACCAATAATGGCCTTAACTCTGCAACCATATGCCATTTTTCTTCATATTTTAGGTACAACGTGCCTTCCCACGCAACTTCTCAGCTGATCCGTCATAATTTCACCTGCTAATAGCGCAATGCATGTGAACCTTAGATTTTCTTTGAGGCATTGCTTTAGCGACATCTCGATGCTCCTTCGAGCTGCCCTTAGGCGTTTACTACCACGTGAATAATTTAAACATTGCGCTTAACCTCCTCTCTCGCCGCTGCAACATGCATAAATAATTATTCCTTTGTTTCTTTCTTCTTAACCATCAACCTCTTTACGAGTCTTACTCCACCTTTAGCGCCCAATGATGACCACGACGTTAACAACAAGAGAATTAGTAATGAAATTGTGTACGTTGCTGATGGATGACCCATGCCTTACCAGATAACCGTGATCTTCCAAGGGCGTGGTTTATTCGTAACGATGTGAACACATTCAGATGTTTTCATCGAAATCCCTTCATGTAATATTATGTTATTGAATTTCAACCTGCGTTGTGCGGTAATCTGCATATGGTTAAAGGTTTTAATGTATTTCACCCAAAAGGGGCTTCATTCCTTGGCCTTTTGACTGGTAGTTCCCTATCGAAAACCAAACTTCTTGGTCAGAAAACCCCTCATTTGGTTCCTTGCACTATCTCCAAGTGCGAATTTGGAAATCACCGTAAGATCCACCATGTTTCATCCCTTAAGGGAGGGCTAAGGTTCAATACAAGTGTTGTCTATTTTGATGTGAACTCAAGCCACCCTCCCCTAATATCAAAGGTGAAACCAAAACACATTAGTTTGCCATATACATATATATTTCAATGCGAGAGCACGAAAGTCGAGCAAATAATATAAACAATTCACTCAAGGGGCATGAACCATAAGTAATATAAACTAAAGTGTTATACATTATATGGTTAAGCTAATCATGCTCCAATTTGGATACTAATTTAATACTTGGGCATTTTAATTGAGTCACTAATTGTAAGCGACTTGGATATTATGCATCACCTATGGCGGTGATGTTGTCATAGTGCGAGCTCCTAGAAATGCTTGTGAGATACTTTGACCATGCGTTTGGAGGGAGGGGATTAATTTAAAGCGAGGTTGGATTATTAATCACACGTTTCTAGGGCTACATTGACACAAGGGGCATATAATTCTCGCAAACCCTAATGCACATGTTGAGGGTAGGACCAGTCAAGATATTAGGAGAGAATGAATTGCAATGATTCTCACCAGGATATAGTGAAATTTTGATGAGAATGCGCCCTTAGAGGCATGAAAATTAGGTTAAAGAATGGAAAGGGGGGTCACTCTCTTGCCAAATTAGAGTTTCTCCCAAACCCTAATATGGTCAACATAAGAGAAACAAAAAATGAAATCCTTTTCACCCACATGCATTGTGTCTACTTGTTGCAATATATATTAGGGGAAGATAAGTTTTGAAGTCATGGGAGTCTCTTAACACGTCACCGAAGCTCTACACCTTCAAAAACCTAATGCAGTCACAAGGTCAACATCTGAGGCAACACATGATGTGCGGGTGCAACATGTAAACCACGAAGGGGAACAACATTAGGATTCGATAGAAAGGGGGCGAGGAGAGTAACCATTTGAGAATCTGATCGAAACCATAATGGGTTGAGCGAGCAGAAGGGGGTACCCAAAATTTTGAATATGCCCAAAAAGTTGGGTGGTGTTGTGGCAGCTACAATAGGTTCTAAAGCTTCTTTATCTCATGATCCATTCATTATGGTCTCCTAAATAAAATTTATATCCAAATTGTAGTTTTTAATCATCCTTCAAAGTGATAGCTATTTTCAAGCACCCCTCAGCCCTCTTGCATTGAAAAAAGAAAAATCACGAGGGAGATTCTTTTAGGGCTTTCCCCACTTAAGGGCCCCAGTAATTGTAGATTTTTTTCATTTTTAAATATCTAATAATTCTTTTTTTGTGCCTTTAGTAATTGTGATTTGTATCCTATTAGGTTCTAATGCACTAGGTCAAGGGATAAATTACCATGAGAATGAGAGTTGTATTTTAGATTTTTCTATGAATGAAAGTTGTATCCCTTTCTTAAAGAGGAGCTAGATACATGAACCAAGGAGAGAGGAGTGGAGTCCTCAGATGAAGAGAACCCTTTGGAGACCAAAGTATCAGCCTCAGGAGAAGAGGGATTTGAACGAGGAGTAGAAGAATGAGCAGGAAGGGGGAGGGTGTTAGAATGGAATGAGGGGATAGGAGAGGAAGAAACAACCACCCTAACTACTTTGGAAACATTTAATAGAGGAAATACCCTTAGGAATTTTTTTTTATAAATGGGAACTAGAGGACATGATATGCAGAGATTTAAACTGTTACCGATTTCTCCATGTGAAGTAAACATGAATTTACTTCAAACAACTTCTAAGGTGATTGACAAGTCCACCTTGGAAGTATCACCATTACCTTCTTATGGGATATTGGCTCCCAAGTCCTCTAGCTTCTTTAAAACTCTTGACTTCTTAACCTTGACTTTCTTCTTTATGAGGATTAGGAGAAACTTTTTGTCACACTAAGAATGTATGTGACAAATTTCATGGCGAGTGTAGCACTTGATGCTGGTAATGTTGGCATTGATATCAAATGATAATGTTTTATGTTGATTGCTACATTGCCATTGTTGCAATATTTCTTGGAATGCAAACGCTGATAAGTGATGTGAAGTGCAAAGGAAGATCATTGTTAACTATGCTAATTGTTGTGATGAATGAACATTGTTAAATATGTTGATTGATTATCTTGATATCTGTTGTACAATTAAAATGAAAAATGGCACAGGATATCTTGAGACATAAGTTGGAAAATATATGCTTTTATTAAATAAGAATCCTAAAATGCATTAACATGCAGCTGGTACAAATATGAAAAATGTAGCTAATACAAATTGACAATTTTTTCAAGATTTGTCTTTTGCAATCATTGGTGCTCGTCTATATTATTTTAGCTCTATTTTATATTACAAAATTATGATTTTCAGATTTGAAAATGAAGAGGAAGATTGTGAAAAACCTTAGAAGACTAAGAGACAACTCCTAATTTCATATTCCTGCATAGAATATAAACAACCAATAAGCTATGCTTGTAAATATACATTGTTGAATGAGACAAAAACTTTTGGTGTTAAGCAACTTATATGAGAGGGTTCATGAGCAACATTCTTGTACGAAGAAGAAGAGAAAAGTAGCAGAAGAGGAACATAATTGAAGAAGAGAAGTAGAGAAGATGAACAACAAAATTAAGAGCAAAAATTAATATTAGGTAACTAGAAAACTTGATTTTATATTCTGATTGGGAGATTACAGTCTCCTTTCAATTTGTAGCTTGATAAAGAACAATTTGTACCCTGTTGATGTAGGAGCCTCTTGTGGGTTGTAGTCTGCAGAAAATTTTGTGGGAGTTGGAGTTTCCTTGAGGAATCAAATTGTCAAGTAATATAGTGGGCTATATTTATCAACATTTATTTGTCAACCCAGGGTAGGTAAACTATGAGGTGAAAAACAATATGTGCAAATTGGCTACCTAGGTGTTTTCCTATGCAGAAATAAAGCACAAACAAAGTACAAGTAAATCTTAGAGTTGATTCTAGCTTAAAATTATTTTCATAATTTTAAATTCAATTATTAACCCAGTTGGAATAAGATTGCAGATTCATACAGATACATTACACTTTCACACTAAATGCTCTTTTTGAAATCGTAGTTATTTGGTCAAAATTGGTTTAAGAATGTAATAAAAAAGAACTATCAATGAAATAAATGTTCTAAGTTTATAAGCAAATCCACACCAATTTAATTACAATCACTCTTAAATTCAAAATAAAATATTTCGAATCATGAATTCAGTCGTTAACTTAAGCATTATTGACTCTAACTAATTCTAATAAATATCTTTAAATCATAATAGTAATCAATTTATGTTAGTTCCTGTCTTTTACCCATGTTCTAACATCAAAACTATATTATTACAAGAAAACAGAGTATTAATTACAGGAAATTTGTGTGATTATAGGATGACTATAGGAAAATTATAGGGAATTTTGTGTAAATATAGGATCACTACAAGAAAATTATAAGAATTTACATATTGTATGTTAATGGAAGAAAATGAATAATGGATTGAATTTAAACATGATTAATCATTTCTAAATCAAATAGACAACACATTCTAGAGCCCTCACAGAATATGCTGAAAACTACTAAGAACCTTTGAAAACAACACACCATGTTGAAAAAGCCTTTATATAACAATGTTAGTTCCTGTCTTTTACCCATGTTCTAACATCAAAACTATATTATTACAAGAAAACAGAGTATTAATTACAGGAAATTTGTGTGATTATAGGATGACTATAGGAAAATTATAGGGAATTTTGTGTAAATATAGGATCACTACAAGAAAATTATAAGAATTTACATATTGTATGTTAATGGAAGAAAATGAATAATGGATTGAATTTAAACATGATTAATCATTTCTAAATCAATTAAAATCAAATAGACAACACATACCAGGGGGGCCTCCTAGAATATGCTATGAAAACTACTAAGAACCTTTAGAGAAACGCTACACCATGTTACGAAAGAAGCCTTTATATAACAACAACGTTAAGGGAGGCCGGCATTACAGATTGAAAAAAGACTCATTAACCTAAATAGAGATGATGGTTGGAATATGAGTAGGTGTTGAATCCCTGCCTTATATTCCTAATTGTTGTTAAAAATAAATAATAATAATAATAATAATAAATAAATAAATAAATATTTTAATCTAATAATATAATAAAAATTTAATCCAAATTCACCAAAAAATAACCATTTTTTATTTTTATATATATATATATTTTAATTAAAATATTAGAAAATTATATAAAAAATTGTTTTTAAATAATAATTTTAATAAAATTAATCCTTTTATTAATTTAATTTAATTTCATAGTCAAACTATCTGTTATCCTTACGGCTAGTTTATCCATTTCTACATCTATTTAAAATCATCGTCTGGATCTGATCTCTCACCTAGTCCTAATTATGAACCACACTGCTTGGTTCGAAATGTATCGACAATGTTCTATTGCATGTGTTTATTACCGAAAAAATTCTAAATAAAAACTTTAATCCTTAGTACAAATAACAATCCTTAATAAAAATAAGCATATGAAAATTAACGATTGAATAACTCCTTCCTCTCTTCATGAGGATTTATTTGTAAATAAATTATCAATCTAAAATGATAGAACCGAATTTGATCAAGAATGGGGTTTAGTTCAACTTATTTAGGAAAATATAATATATCAAATGGATAATATGGATCTAATGCGATGTTGTATAATATTCCTTAATCTTATTTGACTTCAAATCCTAATCCTCAAGCCTTGATGTTCGAATTATAGATGTTGGAGAGAAATATGTTGATTTTTCTAAATGACTACAAGAATTTTTTAATCGACTGCAGGAATCGCTTAGTAGAAACCCTGTGTTGACCAGTCATTGACTTGAGGGTCACGACCATACAAAAGGAGGCTAGATAGGTATTTATCCATTGGATGAACATTTTGAATGCATTCCAAGTGTCAAAATTATATTGACTAACGTGGAACCCCATAAATCTTGGAAGAATTACAATAATTCTTCTTTTGTTGATTTTCTGCAATTACATGAATTCGTGGAGATTGTTGTTTTGCTAATTAGTACATGAATAAATGCTTCTAATAAATATTTGTAGATTAAAAATAGAATATTTTTCATATGAAAGATAATTACCTTTATTTTAACCTTTTCATGCCATTATCCTCACAAATTTGATAAAAGGGAAGAATTTTGGTTCAAACCGAGGATAGAAAAGTTTGGAATAAGGTGGTTAAAAGTACCAAAAATTGTGCTCAACATCTCCCCCAAACTGGTGTTTTTGCATGACCTCGTGCAATAAAAACTGAAATTCATCTCCTCCTAAAATTTGGTCCAAAACTATTGTCTTGCCACTTCATGCAACTCCTGCTGCCTGAATAAGAAAAATAAGTTTGTGTTTGACGGAGATCGTTTCCTTTTTTTTTCCTTCAAATTATTGTTTCTTATTGTCAACCTCATGTTCTGCTTGATATTCTTTATATTTGCTACAAACAAGTTTATGTATTTATGTCTGAGCGATTTGTGCTTTTTTTTCTTGGCATACTACTCCTTTAGTTTCTCATTTTCTGCCTTTACTACCCTATTGTTTCAACTTCTTTATCTTCTTGTATTTCTTCTTTAACTTAGCAAGTAGGGTATTTATTTGTTGATTTTTTGGCTCCACTTTTATTTTGTATGTTGAAATTCCTCATGTACCAATAGACCTTTAAACATTCGTTGTTCCTCTTGAAATTGGTGGCATTGTTTAGAATTAACCTCTTCTATGGTTGGCTCACCATGCATCACTCCTATGTGTACTGTGTTGATTGTATGGCAGAGAGACCAGTTCAAATTTTGGTAGAGGTATATGGGAACAAAGCATGATTTTTTGGCTTATAGATTTCAAAATATCCGTGAATTTTAGCGGAGGCAAGTTTTAAATGGTATTAGGTTTAATGATTGTGATATTTGTAATATAAGTACAAATATCACATTACATCATAATTATCAGAATGGTAATTGGATTAAGAACCATGAAATTTAGTCGCATAGATAATTATTACCTCAAATGCTTGAACTATTGGTTTTTTTTTTTAGAAAGAAGAATGAAATTATAGGTCTAAGTTCAACACTCAAAGTAATGATGATTTAGGAATTCATGAAAAGGATACATGACAATATGCTTTTTCACGTAAAACCAACCATTTAAAAATCTCCTAAGTTTAACAAATACACACAATTGAAACATCTACCATGTTACCTTTTCGGAAAACTTCGAATATTGATTTGTTAATACCATCAATCTCTTTCATAGAGGAATATATTAATGATTCACTTTACTGAAACTAACCCGTGTTGAACTAATATTGGCTTTTGAAGCTTTTATTGCAGGAATTCGGACTTCTGCTTACAAGAATATGGAGACTTTATTATAGGAATATGGAAAATTGTTTTAGCATTATCTCTAAAACCACAAATTGGTTTTCAATGAAACCTTTTGAGGTAGTTTCTATCACTTATATTCTTATCCGTGCCAAAAATTGTAGCCAACAAATGCACATTTTTCGAGAAAAATGAAAAATGTCTGTAGGTAATAGTCGCTTATTTTTTACAAAATATGCATCAGTTTGAATTGATTTTTTCTATGTTCATTTACCTTATTATAATGCATTTCCCTACCAAATTTCACTGCCATCCAATGTAAATATCTCACGAAAAATCCAAAATGGATGAAGGTGACAATGGCCATTCTTTTGAAAATAATAAATCAGAATTGACTGAAATTTGGTGTGTTTATTCAACATTCCTTAATGCATTTGAGATAAAAATTCCATGGCAATCCAATCCAAGGTTTATGATATATTAGCAAATCAATTTATGCTATGTATATGAAGAAAATAGAATTGAATGTAGCTTTCACCAAGGGCTTGATCTGTCTGTGTGCAACCTAGGTTTGATATAAAAATCAAATAACCATATTGATGGGTGTAGGAAGAAAACCCATGTGTCATAATTTCATATGGAGTTGTGAAAATATGCTACCCTTGGAAGTTGTTGCAAAAATTCACTCTTTAGTTACAATAATTTTCTATATATCACTTGTGTTGATTCAACACCATGCCCTTTTAAAGATGGAAAAATTCACGTATATGTTGATTTTCTCATTTATTTTGCTGATTCTTCAATTTTTAACTTCCCTATAAGCACACTTTTGTTCTTGTGAATAGATTTTGTTGATGTCGAACAAGAAGAAGTTTCACCCAACAATCAATCCTCCACACTTAAGGATTTGCATGTCCTAATGCAAATGAAATAGGGTGCCATTTGGTGCATTTGAAATTATAAGAGAATTTTGGAATTACAGAAGGCTAAGATGGATCCTTCACCCAATATATCCATGGATCACATTCACCAATTATGAAAAATTTACAGAGGACTCCCGAGATGGCTGCCACACACTACTGCTATACCATGCCTTTTTTAAAAGCTGGAAAAGGAAATACTTATTAAAATTTGAAAACCGTTATTTTGCTTGAATGTCATGCCCTTTTAAATATAGGGAAAGGAAACAATTATAAAAGCTTCAAAGCTACAACAAAAGTGATGAACATTAGGAACAAAATGGCATTCCTTTTTGTAAGAAAAACTAGAAACTTGGATTTTTTTTAGCTAAAAATCTCATTGTACCTAGCTACCATTGTCCCATGGAATTTTATTGAGACTAGATTAGTTCATCTTGTCGATGTTTTCAATTTTAATGAATCTAAAAAACTTAAAGAAGACTCAAATATTATCCTGTGGATTTTTCTCAAGCCTAGGATGGTTGATGCTCATCGATGTTTTCAATTTTAGAGAGTCCTAAAAACTTAAAGAAAACTCTAGGGAGATTACTTTCCTGTAGATAATCTACCAAGACTGGATAAAGATATAAACCTATGCTTGGTATATGTTCTTATCATATTTTAATGGGCATAAGAAGGAACAAAGTAAGTTCAAGATTATTAATTAAACACATTTATTTATTTATTTTTGTTTGATTTTTTATTTCCCTATACTAACTTATTATACTAAAAATAGGAAAATATCTCCAAGTGTATTCATACCTAGTGATAAAACTAATTCTTTAATAAATACCTAGATGCGAAGAATTAACTGCTCACATGATCTGGGTGCTAAGAAGTGTTGAAGGATGGAGGAATTATGTGGCCTAATGACTGTTTGGAACCAATCTTGCATGTAGCCTTGATTTTATTGGCTTCTTGGTTCAATATCTTCATTTGTCATGCCAAGTAGATCTTTTGAAATATACTCTTCATTCATAGAATATGGTGTCAGGAATGTAAGAAACTCTTCAATCTCAGGTTCCAAAATTTTCTATTCATTTGTTGGTGTCCATGATTCTTGGGATTCTTCTACAAATTTGAAAGAATAACTGGTAAGGCCTTTTATATATTCTTCCTCAATTTGTTCATGGATTTTATGCTCTTCTTGAAAACCATATCTATCTCTAGTTATATCTCACACATTGGAACAAGGATTTAAGAAATTTACTACAGTGATGAGCCCTTCTTTGTTCAGCAATTTGTTTAACATCTTCTTTTTGCTTATTGATAGTTCTTGTCTTACACATGGATTAGTACATGGGGATTTTTTTTTCAATTCAATATGTTGGAATTATTCCTCTACCTCTATGTGTTTGAATGAATCTACATGTATTATCTCTTAACCTCCACATATAGTATTTAACACAATTGGCTTTGTAGGACACACTATGGTGGTGGTGCAGGTTCTTACCTCCCGTCTTATATTACTACCCCCCCATATTTGTTTTTATACTATAATGCATAATAAAGAGAATTTCTAAAAAAATTCTATATTTAAAAAACAAGTTAAATACTAGCTAGGCATCATTTCGTTACACCTCCCTGACAACGATGCCAAAATGTCAAGTAATATAGTGGGCTATATTTATCAACAATGATTTTCCAACCTAGGGTAGGTAAACTATGAGGTGAAAAAAATATGTGCAAACTAGATGCCTAGGTGTTTTCTTATGCATAAATAAAGCAAAAGACAAGTATAGGTAAATCTTAGAGTTGATTCCAACTTAAAATTCTTTTCATAATTCTAAATTCAATTATTGATCTTGTTGGAATAAGATTGTAGATTTAGACAAATACATTACACTTTCAGAATAAATGCTCTTTCTGAATTCATAGTTATTTGGTCAAAATTGGTTTGAGAATGTAATGAAAAATAACTCTAAATGAAATCAGTGTTATAAGTTTATAAGAAAATTCACACCAATATAATGACAATCACTCTTAAATTCAAAACTCAAATCTTTATAATCATGACTTCAATCATTAACTTAAGCATTATTGACTCTAACTAATTCTAATAAATATCTTTAAATCACAATAATAATCAATTTATGATAAATCCTATATTTTACCCACGCCCTGACATCAAAAAATTATTATTACAGGAAATGAAATTATTAATTACAGGAAATTCTATGTGATTACATGATCATTAGAGGAAAATTACAAGGAATTTTGTCTAATTAGAGGATCACTACAAAAATTTACATATTGTGTGTTAATTGATGAAAATGACTAATGGTGTGAATTTAAACATGATTGATCATTTCTAAATCAATTAAAATCAAATAGACAACACATAGCAAGGGGCCCTCTTGGAATATGTTGTGAAAACTACTCAGAAGCTTTAGAAAAATGCTACACCATGCCACAAAATAAGTCTTTGTATTACAACAACTTTAATCCTTAGTACAAATATCAGTGCTTGCTCAAAATAAGCATATGAAAAATAATGATTGACTAACTCCTTCCTCTCTTCATGAGGATTTATATATACATAAACTATCAATATGAAATGATAGAACCAGATTTGATCAAGAATGGGGTTCAATTCAACTTATTTAGGAAAATATAATATCTCAAATAGATAGTATGGATATGATGTGATGTTGTATAATATTCCTTGATCTTATTTGACTTCCAATCCTAATCCCCAAACCTTGATATTCAAATTCTAGATATTGGAGACAAATCTGCTGATTTTTCTACCCGATTACGAGAATTTCTGAACTAACTGCAGGAATTGACGAGTAGACACCTTATGTTGACCATCCTTTGAATTGAGGGTTGCGACCATCCACAAGGAGTATATATAGGTATTTATCAATTACATGAACATTTTGAATGCATTCCAAGTGTTAAAGTAGATTAGATGATGTGGAACCCCATAGAGCATGGAATAATTACAACAATCCTACTTTTGTTGATTTTCTGTAATTACAGGAATTCATGTAGAATGTTGTTTTGAAAATTATTACATGAATAAATGCTTCTAATAAATATTTATAGATTAAAAAGAGAATATTTTTCTTATGAAAGATAATTATATTTATTTTAACCTTTTCATGCCATTATCTGTTATGCAACCAACTCACAAAACAATAGAAATAGTAGATCAACGACTTAAAAAATATCATCTTCGAGGGGGAAATATCCTTTACATTAAATAAATTAACAATTCCTAGACAATTCAAACGAAAAAACCTCATTTCTATATATAGGATTCTAAAGGGTCATAATATAATCAAGGTCGACATAATAATAATAATGCAAGGGCACAACAATAACACTAGTAGGATTATATTGGGCACAATAATAAAAATATGGGGACTACATGGGCACAACAATAACAATAAGGGGATACACTAGTATTATTAGAACCTAACATGCCCCTCTCCTTCAAAAAAGTGTTGTCCTCAATGCTTGAGTAGTTCTGGATGCTTCTGTATAAAATTCTCATCCTCCCATGTGGAATCCTCAACAGGTAAATTCTTCCACTTGATGAGATACTCTGAAATTGATCGATTTCATAGCTATCGAGTTCTTGCTTCCGTGAATAATTTAGGTTCCAATATGATTTTTCCTTCCTCATCAAGTTATGGTGATAGTTTATTATCCTTATTAGCTTGTTTGAGGGACATATTTTTGTATGGTTGTATCCGTAAAAATGCCCAGTCGCCTACATCAAAAATTCTTTCGTTGCGATGTTGATCAACCTGTAGTTTCATTCGAATTTGTGCCAAAGTGAGGTTATCCTTGAAGTGTTGGAGAAATTGTTGTTGATGCTCGATGTGATATTCCACTTCTTGAACCTTAGAAATTTCTTTTAAAGATGATGTGATGGACGATGGATGATATCCATAAAGTGCCATAAATGGGGTCATTTTTGTTGTAGTATAGAAGGAAGTGTTATAACACCATTCAACCAAAGGTAACCATTGACCCATTGTTATGCGGATTAATCCCTCTTGCGGACAAGAGTGATCTCCCTAGTATTCAACGAATAGCTAGAAACAAACATCCATTTGGAAACCTCTTTCTCTAGATTAATTGCAATTCAAAATTATTATAATAAAAGAGAGAGGACATGCCCCTACCTTGAAATCATGAATAATAAAACTCCTCGCAACCTGAATGGTAGAAACTAGATCCAAGGTCTTGATTTCCGCTTCCTGAACTAGTACGAATCTATCCATGTGATTGATTGTGTTGAAGTCGAACATAGTAGAAACCACTTGATTGTCGGTCAATGATGTGAACCATTAACAAGTGTGAGAGAAACCACCAATAATAAAAATGGCTCTCAAAGTACTCGAGTATAATCTATGAAGTGTGAATGAATGATTTGCAGTCGAACACTCATAGATTCATTCGACCGAAGGTCAATGATGCAATCTTTCGTCGAATGTGAGAAACCTGCTATTAGGGCATGCAGATCCCAAGGTACTGATAGGATTCTAGATCAAATTTCTAGATGATGAGCTAACATCGATAGAAAGTGACCCTTCATAGGAAAGCCCACGACACGAAACCATTAGATCAAGTTTTGAAAATTATTTGCAAGGAATGACTCAGGGATGGTCAACACGAGTGGAAACAAATGTTTGCAATGAATGGTTTATTTGAACCATCTCTTGAACACATAACAACACTGCAGATGGCTTGGCAGCATTTGACCTAAAGCTAATACTTAGAAGCCGGCTGAAGAATTTCAATATGGTTTGATTAACTGTTAGACAAAGGATTTCCAAACCCAGGTAAAATTGTGACAAAGTGTCGTGTTCAAGAGTGGCATGCTTCTTTCTAAACAAGGGTGACAATTGGATTTTTTTTCTCTCTTTCCCCCCACCATTACTGGCAAGTACCTCTTTATTTTTTACAAGCTTGAGGAGGATAACATTTTCTTGTTTATATCAGCTCATCCTTCGGATGAGTCCATCTTAGTATTAAAATCAAACCCTAAGACGGAGTGGTTCGGTCCTGTTTGTAATTGACATGCCCTTTACTGTTAAATTTTAATGAGTCTAGTATAGGAGAAAATCGACATTTTTCAGTTTTAGGGAGTCAGAAGAAAAACATAAGTAAACTCCATGGTTGTTATTTTTCGTAAATTTAGTCTCTCAGGCTCGAAAAAGGATAAAATAATGTAGGAGAGAACTCTATTGACCATGATTAGTCAACATATACCTTTTTCGTAGTTAGTCCATTTTAGTTTGGAAAAGGGATATACTTATACTGAAGGGACGACCATTCATTTACTTTAACGAGTTCGAACAGTCAAGTACTCAATAATATTTTCATATTTAGAGAGTCTGAAAATGGCTTAAAAGAGAACTCCAGGGTTTCACTTTTTCGTAATTTTCAAGAGCTCGAAAAAGTGATAAAAGTATACTTAGCATCAAAATAATTCTTTTCACCAAAAAATCCTATATCTTGCACAAAAACTCAAAAGATTACACATACCTGTTTCCAAGAAGTAAAAATATTTAAAAATAGCATTTTAAAGTGAAAAATAAATAAAATATAGTATTTTATTCATTTAAAAACTATAAAAAGGAGTTAAAACTAAATAATTTTCACCTTTTGTCTTCAGAGTAGTGAATTGAGAGCTTTTGGCTAAAAAGTTCTGGAGTAGTTATCAGGAGAACCGACCATCCATTCCTCGAACTATCAGAACCAAACAATCCACATCATCTTCGTCTTCATTTATATCTATTTAATTTCTCTTTTTAAGTCTTACTTTCATTTTTTGGGAGGAATTTATATTTAAAAATGTGCTCTCAGGGGTTCGTAGGTTATGCATGCGGTAACTGCGCACTCTGATAATTTTTAAATGGAAAAATTATTAGGCTGCCACAATTTTTGTGTGGAGTACGTGTAGACATCTGCACTATCTCGTTACAAAAACTGCGGAGGCGCCGTGAACATTTTAAAATTCACAAAGTCTCTTAAAAATGATTCAATTTTTGCACTCAAATGGTTTCTAACTTTCAAATGTGTTGATTTGTAGGCTATTCCACCATGCTAGGGTGGAGAGAATGTGAACATGAGGGTATAGACAATGAAGCCATGAATGATCCTGCAATAATGCGTGTGCTAAAAAATTGTGGATTGTATAAGTTTTGGGCTATCCAAGGTATGAAAGCACATGTAGAGATGATGACATGGGTGGTAAATGCATCAAAAGTTCAATATCAATGTTTATCATTGGTGATCACCGACTTGAAATCGAGCTAGATGACATTTATTTCTTCACTGGATTGTCTCGAAGAGGAGGAACATATCCTTGTTTGGGGCCAGACAGGGAGGTCTTCCTGTTGCCAGCTACAAACAACAATATTGCAGTGATGAGGTAGACTTAAAGGATAATCGCATAGATATCAAAACTATCTTACGATTAGATCTTAAAGTGGTAGCATTTACCGTGACTAGATTGTGCGGGAGTGCAGCTATGCATGTGGCCACCAAATCCCAAATGTTGACCACCGTGGAGTGTTTTGGAGGAACCATTTTTAACTGGTGTGAGGTAGTATTGGCCAATATGAAAGGCCAATTAACTAGAGCAAAGAATGCAAAGTCGAAAAAATTTGGTTATGGCACCATTTTGATTTCATTTTCTTTAGAGAGAATCCCGCTTCTCGCCCCTCAGCTGATTCTAGTAGATTGTGGGGAACCTCAGATGGTATGGTGGGTGGCATTAATGCCTTGCCATGGTGGCAATGAGAGTTCAGTGGTTCAGTTTACTCTGGCATACTTAATGTGGCTAAGGAACCAAGTCTTCATCATCGAAGACGTCCCTTATGCAGTAATGGATTACAGAGGCGATCCTGAGATGTATTTGCCTCCAGGGGCACAGTGGGACGAATCAGGTAATCACAATTCTTTGATGTTTTTAATCTAATTTTTATTTGTTTTTTATCGTCCAATACTGATAACAATTTTTAAATGCAAATTTTGGTCCACGATGACCAACTACACTCCGCCGATTTGATAGGCGGCAAGCCCAGTCTATAGCACCTCCATAGGATCAGGCAGGAGAGATCATAATAGATCTGGAACACAACCTGGAGAGGTTAATCACAGACATTCCTAAGACAGAAACATATGACATTCCTCTCTGGCTTCAGAGACATGTTACGGGTGTTCCATGACCTTTTAGGAGATTTTTGTGCAAGGTGGCGTGCACCATAGTCTATTACCATGATCATCATCACAGATAGTGGATGATAATTGTGGATTGATTTTTTTTTTGTATCAGTATCTATTAGATCATAAGGTGTTTGAACCTATGATCATAGACGATGTAATATTTTTTGAAAACAAACCTATCTTAATGAAAATAATACTTTCTCTAAGTATCTTGTTCAAAATGGATTGAGTGTTGTTTTGGTTTACTATGTTAATGTTGCAAAATTTCTATTTAGAACACGATTAGCTAATGCATTGGCCAATGTGTTCAAATTTCTTGAAATATGTTGATATTTGATGTAATCAAATTGTTGTTCCAAGAGATGAACCTTCAAAAATAATTTCAATAACACTCGATTTATAATTGCATATACACTGTCTAAATGTAATACAATGAGTTCTGAATCCAACCTAATGATAAAACATCGAATACCAAATGAAATGGAATCAGATAATAGCTCAATGAATATGCTATATTTTGCAATATTGTTCGTTGTTTAACCAAGGCATACCCCATGCATAGAAACTAACTCATCGGTGGGTGAATAGATAAACCAAGCCGCGGAAGAGATTCCGAGTACGACGACAGGTGCCATCAGAAAAACCAATGTATGTTTGAAGGGATTTTGACATCTGCAACATCAAGAGTAATCAAGATAAGTAGAGATAGTGGTAACAACAAAACTAATCTAGGCACACTTATTTAATCTAAGGCACACCTATCTAATCTAATTATTGTACAAAAGAGATCTTCACACAAAAATCAAACATAATATCTCTCAAGATAAAGACCATTCTCGGGCTTATCTAAAGAGACCCCGTCATAATCAGTCAATTCATAGGCCCCTTTTTCAAGCACACACTAGCTTGAATTTTCCAGCACCTAGCTTATCATTAGCTTGATCATATACTAAGACTAGGTCACCTTTTGAAAAAACAAGAGGGGTGACACTTTGATCATACTGAGCTTTTACACATTTCTTATGAGCTTCGACAGCTAATGCAATGGTATGCCGAGTCTCATCTAATTGTGCTAAGTACAAAAAGCGTTTTTCCTCTTCAGAGGTAGCTGGTAATAACTCAATGGCTAATTTGAGTGACGATATTTCGCATTCAATGGGTAGCACAACTTCTAAACCATATACAAGTTGAAAATGAGTGAACCTTGTAGTAGTTTTTGCAGAGGTTCGGTATGCCCATAGTGCCGAAAAAGGAATGGTATGCCAATTTGATTTGTGAATTTCGATAATCTCTTTAATCATGGTGGTTAAAACCTTATTGACGGCTTCAACTTGACCATTGGCCTGCGGGTAATATGGAGTAGAATTATCATGGTGTAGGCCAAGTTGATCGGAAATTTTGGTCATCATAATATTTCGAAAATGACTCCCATGGTCTATGATAATAGCTTTAGGTACACCGAAACGAGCAATCACATGATTGAATATGAAAGTAGTTGCAGTTTTTCCATCTGCTATGAATGTAGGCATCGCCTCGGCCCATTTGCTAAAATAATCTACAGTGAGAATAATATACCCATGCCCCCCGACTGAGTGAGGGTTACACGTAATTAAACCAATGCCCCATTTTGCAAAAGGACCGAAAAAAATGATTGGGTGAAGAGGAGATGGAGGTGCACGCATATTTCGATAAAAAATTTGATAGTTGTGGCATTTTCAGACCGTAATAATACAATATTTGAATAATGATGGCCAAAAATAACCAACGCGCAATATATTTTAGGCTGTGGCAAACCCAAACATATGACCACCACATGTCCCAGAGTGGAAATCATTCAAAAACCTTTCAACCTCTTCGTAAGTTATACATTGTTGAAAAATAGAATCCGCACCACAACGATAAAGAGTATCTCCAATAATATTGTATTGCTGGGATTGATATTGGATTCTCCTTCGATATGAGCGTGAAAGCTCTGGGTGAAAGGTTTGGGTTTGAATATATATGATGATATCTCCATACCATGGATCTAATGTACTGATAAGAAACAAGGATTCATCTGCAATGGGATTCTCTACCACAGTTTCTGTCTCAGTATTGGGAAAGTCACACATAAGCTCTGCAAACACTAGTGATTTCTTTGATTTAGATTTCTCGAATTCCAAATCAAAATCTTGTAGGATGACAATCCATTTAGAGTATTTTCCCCCGAGTAATTTTTTTGTCAAAATATACATCGTCGGGTTGCAATAGATATCACAGTTGTTTTACATAACAGTATGTAGTGACGAAATTGTTGGACAGCTTGAACTGCTGCCAAGGCCAATTTCTCCACATGTGAATATTTGATTTCTGTCGGTTTGAGATTCTGACTTAGATAATAGATCAAATTCTCATTGTGATATTAATCCTCTTGAACTAAAACCATTCCAATGGTGGAATCAAAAGAAATTAAGTGTAAAAAGTAGTCCTGGTGATAATTGGGCAGATGCAACAACAATGCATGGGTCAATGCGTATTTTAATGCATTAAAAGATTTATCAACAATATCATTACAAATAAAAGGAACACTTTGTTTTAACAAATGGGTAAAACCTTTTTTCAACTCAACATAGTTCGGGATAAACCTACATAAAAAAATTGCTTTCCCTTGCAAACTTTGGAGTTGGCGAAGTGTGGAAGGAGGAGGTAAGTTGATGATGGCATCAACCTTCAAGGTTTCAACACGGATGCCATCTTTTGAAATGATGAAACCTAGTAATCATCCTGATTTCACACAAAAAACACATTTGTGCTGTCTCAAACGAATCTTTGAATGCCTACATCTCATGAAAATAGCTCTCAAGTGTGTAGGATGATCTTCTCTACGTAAAGAGTGAGTAGATAAGTCATCCAGAGAAGGCTGTACAATATGTTTGATGTCATGAAAAGCGTAAGACATAGCCCTTTGAAAAGTTGCACCAACATTTTTTAATTCGAAAGGCAATTTGCAATAAGAAAATGTTCCCCAAGGACATATAAATGCTATTTTTGGTTGATCGGCAAGGAGTATGTTGATTTGATTATACCCGGAAAATCCATCCATAAATGAAAAAATTTCATTTCCAGCACAATCATTGATTATTTGGTTGATATAGGGGGTAGGATAATTGTCTTTTGGACATTCTTTATTAATTTCCCTATAATCGACACATACTCGTATAGTCCCTTGTTTCTTTGTAACGAGAACTATATTAGATACCCAATCTATTAATGGTATTGGATAAATAAACCCTTCTCGTAATAACTTCTGAACTTCAGCTTTAATAGTAGCAGCTTTCTGTGAATGTATTGGACGTAATCTTTGTATAATAGGCTTGGCATCCAGATATGTCTTAATTTAATGAATTATAATCTTTGGATCGATTCCTGGCATCTCTTTGTAAGACCAGGCAAATATGTCTCAGAATTCTTGAAATAGGGATTTGTATGTGTTAATCACTTCCATCGTACAAGAAGCACCTATGTGAATGTTTTCAATAATTCCTGGTTTAATTAATATGTCGATAGGAACCGTTGTGGAAATATTTCCCAAATTAGTCTCAGAATCCGAATTTGTAATCGATATGGAATTCTGTGGTTCCTCGACGTAATCAATTGTAAAAATAGATGAAAAATAATTTTCAAATCTATCAAGATCAGGTAAAAATGAAGATTTGTGATGGAGATCATCCCAGGGTAATTCGTCCAATGACAAACATTCTTGAATACTTTCATCAGTATGAAACACATGTTGAAAGGGATCAGAATGTGATGTCAAGGCTGAGCTTGATAGAGAAGAGGATTCTTCGGTGATCACATTCATTTGATCAGGAGTAGTTGAAAGTGTGTCAAAATGTGACTGTATTGGCACATATTCCATTTCAAAAGGACTCAAAGACATCTCTCCATTGAAAGAGTCCAACTCTGATGCTGAAGGCACTATCCAAGTGTCATCGAATGGTATAGTTCTTGATGAGATCATATTGATGTTGGCGATGGTATGCAGTACGTTGGGTGGAGGTATAGAGAAATTTCCCATCAAAGCAGAGTCCTTTACCAAACCTACACCAACATATTCATATGGGATAGTTGTTTTTCTAATGTGTTGGATACTATCTGTAGAAGAAGGGTCTGACGAAAAATATGCCTACTGATCGATTTTCACAATCTTTCCTTTATGAGGAAACATGATTAATCGAAAAACTAAGGAAACGACAGCAGCCATGGAATAAGACCAACTACAACCCAAAAGAAGGTTGTAATCAAGAGGGGCATCAACAACTTCCACATCTAGATTAACAGTTTACCTTCTTCTTCTATAGGTAGATCCTGGAGTATTCCATAAGGATGAAATCCTCTTCCATCAAAGGCTTTAAGGATTGTCAGTGATTGGTTGAGTGTTGGAGAACCAAGAGATTTCCAATATTTTAATGACATTATACACATGGATGCCCCCTTATAAATAACAATACGAAAAACTCGTTTGGATTTGACTAATACTGGTATCTAAAAAGCCATCTGATGAGGGAGTCTCAGTGTAAAATTTTCTAGATCAAAGACCATGAGGTTAGAATCCTAAATATCAATGGCTTTAATAGCTGATAACAGTAATTTCCTTTGTGTTGGACATGATTGTAGCACTTCTAAGGCCGACATTGTTGAAGGGCATATCGCCAAATCTTCAACAATGTTGTAATTCTGAGCAGTTCTCGCATGTGGTTTGAAAGATGACTTTTGAAGTACACTTTTAGCAGGCGGTTTAATTATTAGATCATGATTAGGTTTCTCGATATGAAGTGGTTTGGAAACTGAAGAATATATGTCTGGTGTTTGACTAGAATTTTCTCTCTTTACTAGTTACAAGATTTTTGGTTCCATAGTCTTGAGATCAAGTCGCAACCATAATCTCAGACATCATTAAAATATCTGGCGATGAATTTGAAGAAGATCCTATCATTTTTCTATCTTGAGTGGGAAAAAAAACCTTCAAGACAGATAGTGTGGGTGAACCTTTGAAAAACTTAGAGACCTCAGACCGATGTGGACACTCTTTAGTATAGTGATCCTCTTCACAGATAAGAAAAGGATAATGAGGTTTCCATTTTTCAGCATTTGGTTCATTCTTTTTAGTTTTCCCTTTGGAAGATGAAGTTTGTTTATTTTTATTCTTTCCTTTCTTCTTATTACCGGTTTTAGATTTAGCTGTAGATGAGTCTACAACATGAATGTCGGCAGAAGTTTCAAGGGAAGAATCTCCTTTCGCTGAATCTGGTAAAGTTATGATAGGAGAAGTAGTTTTGGAAGACTTCTTCTTACTCTTATTTGCACTTACTAAACCAATTACACTGTCTACAGCATGAGAACCTGAAGGAGTTGCAATTATTTGACCGAGACGTGGTAAGTCAATAATTTTTTCATATAAAGTACCAGACTGTGTATATACAAGGTATAAGTACTATGCTTGAGCAATGACCTGCTCTTTCGTAGCAACTCCTCCCTTAGCCACATCTTCAGTGATCTTTGGAAGTAATGATTTGATGAACCATTCTGCTAAGATATAATCTATAATAAAAACTTTCACTAAACGTCGTCTACATCTCCATTCATGTATGTGATCTTAAATGTATGTAGACATAGGTTGTTTTAACAAAGTTAAGAGTTCCGTGCCATTTTCATATCTAACTGGAAATTGAAAGTGTGTTAAGAAAGCTGTTGCTAATGCGTTAAAATTGTTGAATGAACCACATGGTAGTTAAAAATACCATTTTTCAGCTAATCCTATCAGTGTTCTTTGAAACAGTCTTAATCTAATGGAATCATTGATTAAAGAGTGGGATGCACACTAGAGGTGGTAAGTCATGACATAGTTTGAGGGGTCATCTCCCAATTTACCTTCGAACTTAGGAATATCACTAGGAAACTTATTTGGCATTGGCGGAAAAAATAGAAGATAATAAATTGGATCATTCGTTAGGCATGACAAATCAGGTAAATCCAAAGTTGCAATGAATGGTAACCGACAGTTAGGGTCCTGTTGAGAAAATTGATAACCTTGTAGAATGAGACCAATACCAGGAGGAGGATATCTAGGATATCCTAGAATAGCCTGTGCAGTTGAGATTGGAATGCCTCCCAGATAACCAGGATCAGTCGTACCATATTGAGGTTGAGCTGGTATCTGATATGTGTAACTAGGGTACGATTGATGCTGGTATACTGAAGTTTGTGTTACAGGTCCGTATTGATTTTGCCCTTGATATGGTTGATAAAAAAACTGAGGTTGGCTTGTTACAATCGTACTTGTACCAGGTTGTCCTGCAGACATCTGAACAATAGTCTGAACGGTGGGTCCAGGTTGATGAGCAGTGACTTGAGGGATCGGTTGTGATACTTGAGGGGCTGTAGAAATAGGGGTTGCAGAAATTCCAGTGATAGGTGTGGTAAGCTGTTGAACAGAAGTTGATGCGAAAATTTGAGGTGGAGTTCTAGGTGTACTCGGACCAAGTCGCTGAACACTACTAGGTGCGGATACCTGAGGTATAACTTGAAGCATAGGTTGGGCAAGTTGTGAGTATAAGCAACCGGCTGACCGGGATGTTGGTAAGGTACTTGCACGATAGGTTGTAAATTTTGTTGATTCAATGATGGATTCCACATTGTGTTTACTCCAGGATATGGAGCTCCCATTGAAGGTTAAGATGCGTAAGATGGAACATAACTAGGTTGATAATTTGGAATGTAGGTTTGATAGTTCGCTGGATAATTTCCACTAAAATATTGACCTCCCTGGAACAATTGTTGTTCCTGATAAAATTGCAGCCCCAAAGGAGGCTGCTGTCCTTGAAAAGAATGTTGCCCTAGGATAGGGTATTGTCCTTGAAGAGGTTGTGGCCCTGGAATAGAGTACTACCCTTGAGGTTGATATTTTCCTTGAGGTATGTACTGCCCTTGTGGTATATACTGCCCTTGAGGTTGCCCTCTGGGCAGTAAATTGCTACCTTGAGGGAATCCCCTAGGCGGTAAATTACTACCTTGAGGTTGCCCCCCAGGTGGTAAATTACTACCTTGAGGTTGCCCCCCAAGCGGTAAATTGCTACCTTGAGGGTCATGGTTAGGGATATTTCCAGACATCATGTAGACTTGTTCTACGTTCAAATTTTCGATATGAGATTCATTGGGACCAGGTGATTGTACTAGTTTTTTGGGAGAGGGAGATGCTCCTGAGAAAGTACCAGAAAGCGATTGGTATCCTAGAGGAACAGATAGACCACCATAAAAATGAGTTTCTAGCGATGCAGAAAACATGGATGACTCATTAGACATATTTAATGAAGGTCTGTAATTACCTCTTGGTATGGCGTAGAACAGAATACGGGGTGGCGAATAGTTGAGACCAGAAATGTGTAGAAATTTGGTTAACTGAGAATACCAAGGATCTTGTTTGAAAGGGCTATAGTAAATCGATTCACTTTGCCTTAGATCTAAATATTCTTGACTTGAAGGGAGAATAACCTCTTCTTCTATGTTAGTAATCTCTTCGATGCTAATGAGGCTAGGAGGAAGGTTCTTAGTGATGCGAAAATTCACTCGAGGTGAATTGGGATGACCACAGGTCGGGGTTATGAATTTTGAAGCAGGTTCAAATGTATCAGGTTCAATTTCTTGTTTAGAAATTTCAGGCTCAGTAACTGATAATTCACTAGTTGTGGAAGCAAGTTCAACTAGTTTAGAAATTGTCAGTTTTATTTGAGAACTTTTTGCTATTTGAGGTTGATCTACTTCGTAATCAGGATGTATTATTAATGATGTTTCTTATTGTTTAGTTGATCTGGTCCTTGATTGTTGTCCTTTTTCAAATTTAAGATTTTCTAACTGGCTTGGTGTGTACTCAGGGGGTTTCCCCTGCATTCTACGAGATTGTCTTGGTAATTCAACCACGATTAAATGTTTAACACACGAAATCAAATAAAATTTGAACAAAATAGACCTAAAGTCGCTAAGGAAACAATCAAATCGAACAAACGCCTACAAATTTTAAGAGAGCAATACACACACAAACAATATGTTTCCACACTAAAAACACTAGTTGGTGATGAAATCCAACGTCATAGAATTCTAATGTGGAAAACTGGTGGTTGGAATAGTTACCCTGACAACCTTCTTAATGAAATAGTCCAGTGCAAGTCTCTCCACTTATGCCATCTCAAAATGAAGAGTACCCTCCGAAAAGTCCAAGTGAGTCTAGCCGACGTCTATTCTAGATATAGTGGGACCTTCCCTCCACCATCACCTTGGGAAAAATACTGAAGATTATGGTCACTAAGGTCACCAATGGGAAAAAATGTCCCTGGGGGAACAATCTCTGACACTATATGCACGCAAGGGAAGAGTAACAAGCTCAATCCCCTTGAAGGTTCCTTGATATGGTTAATCCAAGGTTTACCAACAAGTGAGCCTAGAATCCTCAATAATGGTCTATCCGAGGTTTACCATTTTTAATATGTACACATATGCTATCTTTCCCAATGAGATAGGTATGATTACTTCACTGGTTCTGATATTCTCTCGTGCTTAACTCTTTTAAGAAGAACTTACCAGAGCACAAATGCTACAATTGGATTTTCCTATTGCAAGATGCTACTTGTTTGTTTAAATTGTTCTTGGAATGTTATCTACAACCTGTTCCAAAACACTAGCCTAAACTATGTTGGTGGAATGAGCCCTAGAAAATGTAAAACATCTGGATTTATTTTATTAAAGTGTTGTTTTTAATTTTGTTGTTGCTTAAGACAAAAGGTACGGAGTTGAAACTTCAATGATGTTTGTGACCCGACTCAAAAAATATGCTAAATGCATCTAAATGAGAAGTGCAACTCTTTTATTTTCAATGAATCTTATTTAAGGGAAAGATTGAGAGATTTAACAATTTTCAAAGCACCAATTCTTTCATTCATAAAAAAAAATCTTTGAAAAGAAGATGTTTTCGTAGAGAACTTAATTCGCAACAATGATCAATCACTCTTTTGAAATGAAATTCCTTTAACAATCAGATCAAAAACTAAAAATCAATAAACAAACTTTTTCCAAGAGAAAACAATATCTAAAACCCTAAAAATATAAAATTCAAAATCAAAGAAAAACTAATTTTGAAGTCTATCTAGAAGTTTTTAGGATGTTTTCTCCTAGTTTGTGATCGAAATAATGAAAATTTCTACTTATCTCAGTAGAAATGAAAACATCCAAAAATGCTTTGGTTTGATATCAGGCTCTAGTAAGCTAAAAGATCTTCCTAATTTGCAAATGAAAAAGGGATCAATTTTCATAAAAGTAAGGTTTGCAATGGTCTTAATGGCTCATAAAGAGAATATCATCATACCATTAAGTTGAGGTAGATGAAGGTATCTTGTATGGAGCAACAATAAAGTAAGGCAAACATTCACTTATAAGATGCAAATAGGATGATAAATCACACAAATGCAAAAGTTGCTGAAAAGAAATTCACACATAAGATTTGACAGCTAAGATAGATCGGGGCAAACACAAATAATCATGTGATCTGGCTCCTAAAAAGAGAAATTCAAATTTTCAAAAATTTTCCAAAGGTCTGCAATTTCTAATAGAGAAAGGAGTGGTACCGCACTGTTTTGAACTAAAAACTGTGGAGGTTTCCGCACTGTTTTCTGATGAAAACCGCGGAGGCAAGGAAAAATCCTAAATAATCAACTTTTCTCTTCAAGGACTCTTAAAGTTATCTACCCAACCCAATCTCAAATAATTCAAAATCAGAAAACTCTAAAATTAAAACTAAAAGTAAAGAAAGGAAACTAAGTTCTATTCCCCAGTGGAGTTGCCATTTTGTTATGCGAATTAATCCCTCTTGCGGACAAGAGCGATCTCCCTAGTATTCAATGAATAACTAGAAACAAACATCCAATTGGAAACCTCTTTCTCTAGATTAATTGCAATTTAGAATTATTATAATAAAAGAGATAGGACATGCCCCTACCTTGAAATCCAGCATTCGATGCACTATTTTACCCAGTCGCTCCAAAGAGGCTTCTTCATTAAGTAGAACCTGCAATCAAAGACAAGACAAAAGAATCAAAGAACCTGCAACATATAATAATCAAGAAAAGCTAATCCAACTTAGTGATCAAGGAGTCTAAGTATTGATGTTATTCAATAAACACAAGAACAAATCAATGAGAGAAAGAGATCCATACATTATCTTGTATAAAAAGAGTAATCTTACAACCTGATGCCTTGATGCCGTACATATTTCTCCTGGGGTCCTGAACAATCGTTCCTCCTTCAGTTTGACAAGCCTTCCTCTCTGAATACTAGCATGGAGTTATGGACATAAGGGTGTGATCATTCTCATGCCAACAACAACTAGTGTAGAGAGTATGCACTCTTTGGAATTTATTCAACAACTAACATGTACAAGCTATCATGTCTATAATCTACCCTTGAGACTGAAAATTGAGCTCAATTTATAGGGAAATGGAGGTAGTTTCAGTTCCATGAAGAGGGGGATGGATTCCTCTCATGAAGGGATTTCAGCTCCATGGACCAAGGGATAAAATCCATGAGTGGAGGGATAAATCTCGAACTGATCGCGCCTCTAGAAGCTTCCAGTTGGGAGAATATTTGATCATCTATGCTTCTAGAACTTACTTTTTCCTTTATTTGACTTTTTATGGGGGTCCGTAGGTTTTAGTAGCAAAACGTGCAGAAGATGCCGCAGTTTATAGACCAAGTATCCGCGAACCCGCAGGAAAAGTCTAGAAAAAGTGCGGAGGTAGACTTTTAAGGGTTTTAAATAAATTTTGTCCAATTCCAAGACTTAGTTTAGGAACATTAGGGTTTTTGAATTCTAAGGGAGCACAATATAGGTAGTGATAGACCTATATAGACAGTCAAATTTCATGGTGACAAAATAACGTGTAAGACCCATTGTGCCTGTTTATGAGATACAAAGCAACAAATATATCATTCCAAACATTTTTTCATTATCTCAATTTGCCCATAAGATCGAGGATGATAACACTACAAGAAAAAAAGACATTGGTGAGGGGCGAAAATGGTCACCATAAGCTCATTGGTGAGGGTCAAAAGAGCTTTCGTCACCAAAAATTGAACGTCACCAAAGGTGGCATCGCCGAAAGTATAGGTGTTGTGATGACATTCAAAGTCCGTCACCAATAATGATTTATAGTGACGGATAGTGACCGTCACCATTTCATATGAGCAATGGTGACGGACAATCGCCTCCGTCACCAAAAAACTGAACGTCACCAAAGGTGGCGTCGCTGAAAGTATGTGTTGTGGTGACATTCAAGGTCTGTCACGAATATTGATTATAATGACATATAGTGACCGTCACCATTTCATATGAACAACAACAATTTTTTGTGATGGACCTTTCATGGCCGTCACTACTAGTGCATATATATGGTGACGTTCATTGACCATCACCATAAACTCATTGGTGACATCAAGGTCCGTCACGAATAATGACTATAATTACAAACAATGACCCTCACCATTTCAAATCAACAACAAAGATTTATGGTGACGGACCTTTAATAGTCGTCACTATTGATGCGTATATATGGTGGCGTTCGTTGACCATCACCATTTCATATTTTGGTGAGGGTCGAAAAATGTGACCATAAGCTCATCGGTGATGGTCAAAAGAGCATCCGTCACCAAAAACTAATTGTCGTCATTCCTTATGAATATTAGGGCACGATGGAATTGAACCACCAACCTCCTGCTTGTAAAGCAGGTGCTCTTCCATTGAGCTAGCACCCTTTAAAGAATTAGCATTTAAACTAGAAATTTCCCCTAAAGGTGCAAAGATACACCAAAGGAATAGAAAATCTAGGAAAATCAAAAGTTGCTAAAAATAATATGTTCAATATACATAATAAAAAGACAATAAGAATAAATTTTGATATAATCTAACAAAGCATGTCCTACGTAGGAGAATAACTAAAAAGCACAACTAGAAATTTGAATCACAACATAACAATATAAAAGAACATGCAATAGGAAAGGAACAACTCCACATTTTGAGAAATATGAAAAATCCATGGGCTTGTTCTTATATATTGATATAGATAACTAAATAGAAATCTAGATTTATGAAATTCAAGTATCACACAAGAATGTCTTGAACAAATATCAATATGTAAAATAGTATTTTTTTGCATTTGGATTTACCTGGCAGAACCTCAGGAAAAAGTTTCCACAGAAACGACCAATAAACATAACAACATGGACCTTAAACATAACAACATGGACCTCAGGAGCAATTGTGCAGGGGATAAAATATGAAGGCAAAGCACTAGAGAAGTATTCAAAGCAAATGATGAAAAGTGTATCTAGAAAGAACTAAGAACTCTCTCAAGTAAGCCACCCATTTATCATCGTGACTAGTACACTTGCAAAAAAAGATAAGAATAAATTATGAACTATTACACCAAAAAACAGTGAATTTTTCCACTAAAATACAGTTTCAAATTAATCACTAACATGACACTAACTTCTCTGCAAAAATAGGGAAGTTTCAAGACAATGTATAATAGCTTTCATGGCAATCGTGTTGATAAAACCTTCCAAGGAATAAGACCACAGCAGTGAACAAGAGTGTCATCATACTTAATAATATCAAAGAGTGGTCAATAGCAAAATTGAATTGACGGACCTTCATAACTTGCATTGGTTCCTTATCCTTCATCCAACCCTAAAATTTTAGACCAAGGTTAACATTTTGAAGGGAAATTAAGAAAAGTCACATGATCTTGTGAAATAAGATTTTTATCACTACCATTAACTATAATGTAATAGTTTTGCACAAACAAAGAATCCTTGTCTAAAGTGAAGTAGTCAGTGATGATTAAGACTAATTGTGGGCTTAGAATTGTTTTTCCATTTTTTTTTGAATTGTTAGAATTACCGTACTTAGTAGCAGAGGCATTTCCACCATGGATTGGGAATTCCACCTGTGGAAGTTAGGTATCTTTTCAGGCTCATAAACAGGTCATCATGGCATTTGCGCTATACAGTTTTTTGTACGAAGGTTCAGAGTCTGAAATTCATATGGTGCGAAGCTGAAATCCTGAGGAAATTCGTCAAAAAATTTCAGAGCTTGGTTCGCAATATTTTGGGAGATATGATCTGTGGAAGGTAGTGCTTTTTCAGGCTCCTGAATTGCATCTCAAAGAGGTGATCGTGGGAAAACTTCAATAACTCTCTCTCTGGGCATTGGATTGAAGTGCCATAAAAAGTGGTCGCAAGTACACAGACTGAAGTTTCTGGGCTATCAATTTCAGAGACAAAGGACAAAACAGTGACACGTGGCAAGTCGTACAAGTTCGCTCTACTAAACTAGTCCAGAATTAGGTCATTGTGGGAGATTGGACACAACTTTGTCTTGGAGAATCCAAATCAGGTCAGACCTGTGGCATTTGAAATAAGCTTCAGAGATCTACTACAGGGCTGAATTTCAGATATCAAAGATTTTCAACTACAGAGATAATTCAATTTCAATATCGAGCTCCTAAAAGCTAGTAAAAGGTGTGTATTTTTTTTTCCGAATTGCATAAGTCTTGTTTGAAGAATCAAGTTGAATTGATTCAAAGGGCATCTTGTAGAATAGATATCAATATTGGATTCTAAAATGGCCCCTAAAAAGAATTCAACACCCATCAAGCCTTCAGAAGGCTCTACCATGACTCATGAAGATGAAGAATTGCAACATGATCTATCAAAATTACAAGAACCAGTGCAACAAATTTCACTCTCGCAAAGAGCAGCAAAAAATGAAATGGAAGTTTTGAAGAAAGGTGTGGAAGTGAAGATGGATGGTTTGAAGAAAGGCATGGAAGCTAAGATGGATGGCGTGGAAGTAAATATGGAAGGTTTGAAGAAAGGCGTGGAAGCTAAAATGGATGGTGTGCAAGCTAAGATGAATGGCATGGAAGCTAAGATGGATGGCATGGAAGTGGGCATGGAAGCTAAGATGGATGACATGAAAGACAACATAGAAAACATGAAGAATGATCTAAAGCATACATGGAAGGCTTGATGACAAGCTTAAAACCAGAAATGATTCCTAATGGCGGAAATATAGGAGAAGAACCTCATGATGAGAACAAAATAAATGTTAATCATGATTTCATAAACTCAAATGTTGGTGGGAAGAACCACCATATTCCAAAAATGGATATGAGGAAGTTTGATGGAAAGGATCCTGTAACATGGATACTACAGATGGAGCAATATTTTGATCTCCATAACGTGCAAAACACACAAAAGGTACGCATTGCAACTTACATTTAGAACAAAATACATTTGTATGGTATCAATGGCTTTGCTCCCGTAAAAAAATTGTCACTTGGTCAATTTTTACGGAGGAAATGATAGCACATTATCAGGATACAAAGAGCAACACCTTCTTTACCCAATTGATAAATCTCAAACAAAAGGGTTTAGTGGGGCAGCACATTGAGGACTTCCAAAAATTGAGTATAAGGGTAACTGATATTTCAGAGGACCACAGGATTGATCTCTTCTTAGGGAGTTTAAAGGATAACATTCAACATGAAGTTCGTGTTCTGGAACCTGATTCATTAGAGAAGGCATTCAGGTTGGCAAGAAAAGTTGAATGTAAAATTATGGCAACAAGGAAGTCTACTACTCAATTCTATAAAGAAGGAAGTGTGGCTACATCTAGATTCCCACAACCTACAAGGTTGACACCACAACAATTGGAAGAAAAAAGAGCAAAAGGGCTTTGCTACAGTTGTGATAGCAAATACACTAAAGGTCATAAGTGTGCTGAGAAGAAATTATTTTACATAGACTGTGAAGAGGAAGAAGAAAATGAACAAGAAGAGGATATACACCAGGAACCAGCCCCAGAAGAGGAAGAAATGAATCCAACCATATCGTGTAATGCACTGGCAGGAATTACCACTCCCCAAACTCTCAAGATAAAAGGAAAAATCAAGAAGAGAAAGGTAATAGTGTTGATTGATTCAGGTAGCACCCATAATTTTATTCATTGTAAGGTAGCCAAGGAATTAAATTGTTTCCTATACCTAGCACCAGAATGTCAAGTGATGGTTGCAAATGGAAGAACTATAAATTGCTCTGGAAAATGCCATAATATCAAGCTAACCATGGGGGAATATGTGTTGACTAGTCCAACTATGGGAGGTGCTGATGTTGTACTAGGAGTACAATGGTTACAATCTTTGGGGACGGTAGCTTTTAATTTTCAAGAACTTTTCTTGAAATTCTTTTCGAAGGAAAGGAAGTCGAATTACGGGGTATTGAAGGGAAGCCGGGAAGGATAATAAAGCTCTAATGGCATGACAAAGCTTCTAAAGAAAGAACAACGAGGCGTAATTGCACAATTATGCTCACTAGAAGTTCCAACATCAAAATCATCTATTTCTCGAGATCTCCAACAAGTCTTGGACAATCATTCCAAGGTGTTTGAAACTCCCAAAGGACTCCCACCTATTCGTGATCATGATCATGCTATTCATTTGATTCCGGGAAGTGTTCCTCCAAACATCCGACCTTATAGATATCCTTACTTCCAAAAGAGCGAAATTGAACGCATGATTGCAGAAATGTTAGAGGCGGTATAATTCAACCTAGTCAAAGTTCTTTCTCTGCTCTCGTAGTATTGGTACACAAGAAGGATGGATCATGGCGAATGTGTCCGGGATTATAGGGAGCTCAATAAGCTCACCATTAAAGATAAATTTCCCATTCCCTGTGATTGATGAATTATTGGATGAATTACATGGAGCAATTTATTTTACCAAGTTGGATCTTCGTTCGGGATATCATCAAATAAGAATGAAGATCGAAGATATTCCAAAAATAGCATTTCGAACTCATGAGGGTCATTATGAATTTTTGGTCATGCCTTTTGGCCTTACCAATGCACCTTCTACATTTCAAGGGTTGATGAATTCCATTTTCAAACCCTTCCTTAGAAAATTTGTGCTAGTATTTTTTGATGATATACTAATCTATAGCAAGTCTTGGAAGGATCATGTTGAGCATGTTGACGGGGTGCTCAAACTATTGCAAGAGAAACAATTATATGCAAAAGCATCCAAATGTTTCTTTGGAGTACAAGAGGTGGAATATCCGGGTCATATTATATCCCACGAGGGTGTTAAAGTAGACCCTAACAAAATTAAAGCCATTAAGGAAATGGAAAGTCCCTAAGACAATAAAACAGTTGCGAGGATTTCTCGGGTTAACAGGCTATTATCGTAAGTTTGTTAAGAATTATGGAAGAATAGCAGCACCTCTAACAACATTATTGAAGAAAGATGCATTTTCATGGACTCCTGAAGCAACTAAGGCCTTTGAACATCTTAAAGAGGCAATGTGCCTAGCACCGGTCTTAGCTACGCCAGACTTCACAAAAACCTTTATTGTCGAATGTGATGCCTCAGGAAATGGAATTGGTGCAGTTTTAATGCAGGAAGGAAGACCCATTGCTTTTGAAAGTCGTTCAATCAAAGGAAAGTATTTACAGAAACCTATTTATGAGAAGGAAATGTTAGCAATACTACATGCACTAAAGAAATGGCGAACTTACCTAATGGGAAGACACTTCAAGGTAAAAACTGATCATGATAGTCTTAAACACTTTTTGGAACAAAGACTATCTTCAGAAGAGCAGCAAAAATGGGTCACAAAGATGTTGGGTTATGACTTTGAAATAATCTACAAAAAGGAAAGCTTAATGTTGTTGCAGATGCACTCTCAAGAAAGAATGAAGAGGTGGAAGCATTGCTTTGTGCCATTTCTATTATCCAACCAGATTGGATAACTGAAGCAAAAGATGAATGGAAGAAGGACAAAGATGTATGGATACTCATTCAAAAGTTGCAGCAAGATCCTAGTACATCTGATACATTTAGTTGGAAAAATGATTCCTTATGGTACGAAGATCGCTTATATCTTTGTAAGAATTCCCAACTAAAACAAAATATTCTTCTGGAATTGCACACTTCTCCTTTAGGAGGACACTCAGGATTTTTAAAAACTTACCACGGGGTGAAGAAAGAATTTTTTTGGGATGGCCTTAAATCTGATATTCAAAATTTTGTGGCGGAATGTTTGGTTTTCCAGCAGAATAAAGTTGAGACAATTAAGACCCTGGGTCTTCTACAACCTTTATCCATTCCAAGTCAACGTTGGGAGGAAATTTCAATGGATTTTATCACAGGTTTACCTAAGTCCGAAGGAAAGAGTGTCATCATGATGGTAGTTGATAGACTTACCAAGTATGCACACTTTTGTGCATTATCTCATCCATTTAAAGCAAGTACAGTTGCTACTACATTTATGGACAGAATTCAAAAGCTTCATGGAAGCCCAAGGGTTATTGTGAGCGACAGAGATCCCATTTTTACTGGAAATTTTTGGACGGAGTTATTTTCTTGTTTGGGTACTCAATTAGCTCATAGCTCATCTTATCATCCTCAATCTGATGGTCAAAGTGAGATAGTAAATAAATGTTTGGAAGGATATATTCGTTGTTTTGTGTCTGATAAACAAACACAATGGGTCAAGTGGTTACCTCTTGCTGAATGGTGGTATAACACTTCCTTCCATACTGCAGCAAAAATGACCCCATTTATGGCACTTTATGGATATCATCCACCATCCATCACATCATATTTAAGAGAAAATTCGAAGGTTCCAGCAGTGGAAGATCACATCGAGCATCGGCAAGAAGTTCTCCAACTCTTAAAGGATAACCTGAATTTGGCACAAAATCGAATGAAACAACAGGCAGATCAACATCGCAGTGAGAGAAGTTTTGATGTAGGAGATTGGGTATTTTTACGGCTACAACCATACAAACAAATGTCCCTCAAGCGAGCTAAGAAGGATAATAAATTATCTCCAAAGTACTATGGTCCTTACAAGGTGTTGCAAAATATTGGTACTATGGCATACAAATTGGAGCTTCCTCCTTCTTCACGAGTGCATCCAGTTTTCCATGTTTCATGCTTAAAGAAGGTTATAGGTGAAAATCTTCCAGTTCAAACAATATTTCCAGAACTTGATGAGGAAGGAAAAATCATATTGGAACCTAAAGCGGTCATGGAAACAAGAACTCGACAGCTACGGAATCGATCAATTTCAGAGTATCTCATCAAGTGGAAGAACTTACCCACTGAAGATTCTACATGGGAGGATGAGAATTTTATACGGAAGCACCCAGAGCTACTCAAGCGTTGAGGACAACACTTTTTTGAAGGAGAGGGGCATGTTAAGTCCCTATATTAATAGTGTAGCCCCTTATTATGTTAGTGTAGCCCCCCTTATTGTTATTATTGTACACCTGTAACCCCCATATTGTTATTATTGTGCCCTTACATTATTATTGTTAGGTCGGCTAGGATTACATTGTGGCCCCACTAGGATTATATTGTGGCCCCATGGACTCCTATATATAGAAGGAGTTTTTGTTCATTTGTATCATCCAAGAATTGTTCATTCATGTAATGTATTGGAGGTTGCCCCCTCGAAGTGGCTCATTTATAAGGCGTGAATATCTCTTTTCTTCTCTCTTTGGAGCTGGTTACACAACAGATTTTCATGTCTATGGTGGTTAGGAGAGTGTAATGGATAAGGAATAGTGAGATCGTAAAATTTCATAAATGTTTTACTCATTTCTTCTATGCCACTATTTCCTTTTCTATTGGCTTACGACGTTTCCTTTGCAACATGTGGTACAATTGCTAGTGAATATATATTTAACATATGTATTTATGAATATATATATATATGAGAAAAAATATATGTATTAGTTTTTGAATGACTAATATTCTGGATATTATGTTTGGAATTTTTGACTGCATACAAAAAATATCATCATCCACTGCTTGAGAGATCAACAAGATTCTCGGGAATTTTAACATTTTACAACTTATAATTCACTTACTACAAAAAACTTAGAAAAAGAGAGAAACATAGAGGACACTTAGAAAGAGATTGGGTTCCAAGGATTCAATCTCTTCTCCATATGCAAACTCATAAATCCTAGTTGAACCAAACACAAGCACAAGGGATTCCTTGGATAGACCATCTGCTTCCAAGTTTAGCTTGTGAAGAATGTGACAAAAAAAGACTTGTTCAAAAGAACTTGCAACATTATGAATATCGTGAAGCAAGGAATTGAGACCAATATTGAATACCTCTACATTTTGAATTTCCCAATAAAAGACTAATTTGGAATCAACTAACAGTTGTAATATGGAAACACCATTTTTTCTTACCAATTCCAAAAAGCACCGCAGAGCTACAAGTATATCTTTATTATTGGAGCCTTGGGTCGATTTATAATGACAGTAAATGAGGTGACAGTGATTGAAATAAAATACAACCTTCATGTCACACTAACGGGGGTCTCCTTGATTGGTGCCATCAAAATACCCCTAAGGCCCTACCACAATCCAACATTAGCATACTCATATTCTTGTGCTTCAATGGCTTTGAGTCTGATTTAAATTCATTAGCTAGTGTTTCCACCTTAGTTGCACACACTTTTGGAGGTGTAAAATTATTTTGAAACACAATGATATTTCTAGATCTCCATATGCATGATGTTAATAAGCATGGAAAGTCGTTGAAAGAGATAACTTCCTTATTAGCCCACCAGGCATGGAAGGCATCATAGAGGGATGAATCTACCAAAAGTTCCTTTGGATTAAAATACTCCCACAGGATCTTGCAAAAATTAGAAAATAATTTTCATTTCATATATAAATGCACATGAGGTTCTTCCTGTTCGTTACACATTGGGCATTGGTTTGGACCGGCCCACCTACACCTTATAAAATTACCCAAGGTGATTAATTTGAAAATAATGTTCATCCAAGCAGTAATTTTTGTTTTCAATGGTGCATTTACTCTCCAAATTGCTTTCCACTAGTGTCATTTTTATTCACTAAAAAAAATTCCAACCCAAGCTCTGTGTTGAGAAATTAGGGATTTTATTAAAATTTCTCTTTCATGATAATTACTTGTGATTTAATTATGTTTATTTTACTTAGATATTATATTCGTTACATTATTATTTCCTTCATCAAGTCAATTATCAAATGCACAAGAGATAAAAAAATTTAGGTTTCAAGCCAGGGCCAAAACCTCTCTTTCTTGGAGAGGAAAACCCGATAATAATTCTTCTTATAGATTTTCAATTGATGAGTACCATAAGCATTACCTAGACCCTTGAAATCAGTATGCCTCCAAGAGCTTGTCACCACTCTTCTAGGCTCCTTATGTTGATCTCCCTTTTTTCTGCATCGTTCTGCACCAGCATTGGGGAGACTCGGTCCCCAACCCTAACTAATGTGCTTCCTTTTGTTCCTTGATCTCCAAAAAACTCTCAGCCTTCTCCTATAGTCTCCTTCTCGGCATACTATCAACAGCCTTAAATACTTCCAAAGTCTAATACCAAACCCTTGTTCATGTTGTACTGGCCTTCCTACATACAACAACTACCTCTAGCTCCATTTTGAGATTACTGACCCATGATCGATATATATCTAGAATTATTTCAAATCAAGAGCGAACTGTAGATGCACATGTGAGTGCCTTCCTTTACGTTGAAGATGCCTCCTTTCTATGGTATGCTCCTTTTCTTTCATGCATTGTAATATGCATTATTATAACATACTTAGACCCAAAAAAAGAGCCCTTATTCCTACGTTTATGCTTCCTTTATCTCTTTCTGAAATGTTCCTTATGTTTGCACCAAATTATAAACCTTCACTTCACACATAATCACGAAACTGATTTGAAATTATTTGTGTCATATGAGGCCACAATCCCCTTTATATAGGGATGGTATCCCTCTTCTAATCCAACATGATCTCTTCTAGAAGGCCGACTTTTCGGGGTATAATCATCACATTTGAACCAAATTCCTTGGAGCTATTTGACAAGGTATTGAGAAATAATTTTTACATCAATAATTGTCCTTTATAAGTGTAACACCACTTCATATACATGACTCTAAATTACATATTTATGACAAGATGAAAAATCCTAGACATCAAGAAGAATTCGTTGACCTATAATAAAAATTCTTGCACATGAAACCCATGAGGCAAGCATTACAAAATACATTTCATTATCTTTGTCTTCTTCATTACATAAATTCATAATTACAAGTCATTATGAAGACCGAACCTAGTTACACTTTTCAACACTCCCACCTAAGGGAGATAGTCATAATGGAACATGGTCACTCTCAATCTGAAGAATCTCATAAGAAGAATCATATTGAAAATCACATCTGTATAGAATGATATCAACCAGCATTGTCATAGGGAAAGGCCTTGGCTAACAGCTCCATCTCTCCATGAGATCTTTGAACTCCAATTCTGACAATAACAATGATGAATAGACACCTACATCATTGTCTCTCTTGGATCATATTCCACTAGGTTCATTGAGGATATGTCCATTAGGACTATTCTTATCTTGGATTCCTAGTCCTCAAAGAATATATTTTCTTCCACGACTACTCTTATATTGGATGCCCTAATGCATCCCCTAAAGAGTATCAGATTCCAGATGATTACCCAATCCTCCATTATGTCTTCCCAGGTGAATACCAAAATGATGTGTCTATCTCTCCCTCTAAACTAGGGACAACATATTCCATAAAGGAATGTACTCATTCCTATAAGAGGAATGTACCTAAGCTCCTTCTCGGCTTAGGAATTACCAATTTTATTCCAAGTAAGACACTTATTACCAGACTCCATCTTAATCAGGGACCTACAACAACAATGATGAAAAAACCCAACTTCTCATGAATAACACCTTTATTTGATGTCATAAATTTCTTTGTTGTTTAGGAGTATTCATCTTTGGGATCTCTTCATAGGGCACAGATCATCCATCACTTTCATCCAATAGTCGTGTCTTCTATCAAAAAGTGATCCATCAATCTTCTCATTTGGTATAGCTTCATGCCATGCTACTTTCCTTCAAACCATACTTATTCCAAGGATAATTCATCCTACCATATAGTTATCAATTTGTGGAAGACATATTCTTCCCTTTGGCAGCCCAGCATAAGCTAATCAGATATTAATTAATTATAAATATGAAATTTTAAATCAAAATTTACCTTAGTGATGATATTTCAGCATGACATCTTCTTGTATGCATCGGCATCCTTCGTTTACAGATTGACACATCTTCTAAAGATATGTATTTTCAAGGGTCTCCACATTTTACATACTTCTATCAGAGTCTACATATCTTCCCAGGATATTTTCTAGTCAATTCTTCTTGGCTTCCTTGGATGTTGAATGATTTTGATCATGGTTGCACTTCTCATGATCTCTTCCTTTATTTCTCCACACAATTTTATTTCATTCCCAGGAGCTTCAGCATGCATTTAATTGATTGTGTACCACCACATCATATTATATATGAGGACATATTATGTTGATGCCTTTTGGCAATATGTGCATCAAAGGAAATTATATTTTTCTTTTGATCATACTTCTAAAGATAGAAGTATACTATCTACAACCATATGACATGACTTCATAGCATCCATCGTAAGCATAAATTTACATATACCTCATCTATTTTCCTTTGAGTAATCTTGCATTATTTTTCCTTATAATGAAACATTTCATTCTCTTGACCTCCTTCATCAATATGTCATCACATCCTAATCCCAGAATTCTACAAGTTAGAATTCTCTGTGAAACCTTTTTCTTTCTTTGTAACTAGTGAATCTAAGGAGGATTCCAATAGAAAATTTCAACACTTGTTTCCATATTGATTATTGAATGATGACCCTTGATCTTGATGAATTACTTCTATAAAAAACAAATTCAGTGAGGTTCCCAAGAGCCACTATTTTCATAGCATGGTTATTAATGTGCTACAAACATCCTCCTATGACGAGTGCTCCTTCTTCAATGCTTCCATCATGATGCCAATTCTAAAGTGATGTATATATATAATATAAAATTCTTTCTAACATACTATTTTACAATCAAGATATACCTCTTAAATAGGAATATGATTCCAATCATAGTAGAGATCTTTTATTTCTTCTTTCTTAGCTTTCTTTGAATCTGATTCTTCCATTTCTTTGGCGACATGGGCTTCTTCTTTTTTCCTCTTGTCCTTATTAGATTTGGGACTATCCTTCTTATAGTGCCCAAGTTCATTACATCCATAGCACTGTATCTTATCCATGTTTCTCCTTTTCTTCTAAGGACCAAACTTATCGAATCTTCCATTTCTTCCTGACATGGAAGCATAGGCTTGATTCTCTTCATTTGATCCTATATAAATTTTAGATTTTAACATCATCTCTTCTATCTTACATAGAGACCATAGATCCTCGAATGGTGTTGCTTATTTTTTCCCATAGATACTTTAAGTGAAGTTTCCCCATCCCTCCGGTAGAACATTCAGCACCACTGTATTCATTTCTCTATCAGAAATTACTTCTCCCAATTCCTTTAGTTGATCTCGCATTTCAGAAATATTCATGAAATATGAATTTATTCCTTCCTCTCTTGAAAACTTCAACTTGTATATTTCTTGTCTCAGAGATATTACTTCCCCTGTAGTACTCACCGAGAATAGTTCCAACAATTTTTCATATATTTTTTTTGAAGATTCTATTTTTCATACATATGAGGATGAGATAGTCCTTTATGGATTCTATAAGAGTCCTTTGGGCTCTTATGTCTCCCTTAATGTATGAGTTTTAATATATTCTTTTGAAGGTTTCATTACTGACCCTTTCATGTAGTCCATGACTTCATTCTCAATAAGATTTAGATTTTCCTTTTCTTCCATGCAAGGAATTTTGAAACCTGAACCACTGTGTTGCTTTCTTTGAAAAAAGAGATTTTGACATATTTAGAAGAAGTCATAAATATAAAAACTTGATTATTTTCTTCTTCTATTGCCTTATTCCTTGTTGATAATGCAGATAGTAGTAGAAGCTCTCTTAGATATGCTTCTCCAAGGGTGGTATAAAGCAGTAGATCACCTTGGATCCTTGATGATGATGATGATCAAGGATGGATTGACGATGGCTTCATAAAAATTATGATTTGATAAAATCTCCAATGATGTTGATCTAGCTTCAAAACCAAATATATTTTGAAGATAACGAACACCTTCTTGGTCTTGCTTTTCCTCTAGAAAGGACTTTTATGTATAAGTCTTTTTAGTATTCTTGATATGGTTTCACTAAATTCCTTGTCGACTACTTCTTAAAAGATGATCTTCCTTCTTAGATATAGGGTCTGGATCTTCACTATAGATCCTTCTTTAATGTAGATCCTTTACTTTGCTTTGATGTATTTTAGAAAAACTAATCCTTTTTATCTTCTTTGAAGCTTGAACCTTGTGCCTTCTTGCTAAACTGCCCTTTCTTACCATGAGTACCTTAGCTTTGATTCCATGTTGAGAAATTAGGGCTTTTATTAACACTTATCTTTCATGATAATTACTTGTGATTTCATTATGCTTATTTTACTTATATATTATCTTCATTACATTATTATGTTCTTCATCAAGTCAATTATCAAATGCACAAGAGACACAAAAATTTAGTATTTCAGTCCAGGGCCAAAATCTCTCCCTCTTAGAGAGGAAAACCAAATAATAATTCTTCTTATATATCTTCAATTGAAAAGTACCATAACCATGACCTAGACCCTTGACCTCAGTATGCCTCCAAGACCTTTTCACTACTCTTCTAGGCTCCTTATGTTGATGTCCCTTTTTTTTTACCATTCTGCACCAGCACTAGGGAGACTCGGTCCCCAACCCTAAATAATGTGCTTCATTTTGTTCCTTGATATCCAAAAAACTCTCAGCCTTATCCTAGAGTCTCCTTCTCGACCTATTATCGCCACCCTTTAGATAAATCCAAAGTCCAAGGTCGAACCCTTGTTCATGTTGTAGTAGCTTTCCACTTGAAACACTTACCGTTGGTTCATTTCTGGGATTGCTGACCCCATACAAAGATATATCTAGACTTCTTTCAGATCAAGAACGAACTGTATATGAACTTGTGAGTGCCTTCCTTTACGCTGAAGATGCCTCCTTTCTGTGGTATGCTCGTTTTATTTCATGCACTATAATATGAATTATTATAACAGACTTAGAACCAAAACAAGAGCCCTTATTCATGTTTTTATACTTAATTTATCCCTTGTTGAAATGTTCCTTCTCTTCACACCAAATTACATACCTTCACTTTGCACCAAGTCACAGAACCTATCCGAACTTCTTGGTGTCAGATGAATCCCTCCTTTATATAGGGACTGACTCCCTCTTCTAGGTCGACATGATTTCTTCTAAAAGGCCGAATTGTCAAGGGCTATAATCATCACATTTGAGCCGACTTCCTTGGATCATTTTGACAAGGTCTTGAGGCGTACTTTTTACATCAATAATTTCCCTTTATAAGTGTAACACCACTTCATATACATGACTATAAATTACATATTTATGACAACATGACAAATCCCTAAAGACATCAAGAAGAAGTCTTTGACCTATAATAAAAACTTCATGCTCATGAAACCCATGAGGAAAGCATTACAAAATATATTTTATTATCTTTTTCTTATTCATTACATAAATTCATAATTACAATTCACTATGAAGACCGAACCTAGTTACACTTTTCCACACTCTGTAGCTAAGATTCACAGTGAAACTTCCTATGTGTAGATTTATAGTCCAACACATCATATCATGAATTTTATCCCTGATATGCACATGATATTTTACTAGCTAACTGATACAATTTTTTCCATTCCACCGCTAGCGGTCCCACTAAACCCAGGGACGCAACAAACACCCAACTAGATATGCCTCTAGCTTATGGATCTTGGGCCTTTTCATCCCCAAGGATTGTGATATCAGAGAAAACCAAAGCACCATGTAATTAAGGGGAGAATATATCGTAGTTATTCCTAGATCCATACCATTAATCTTGGCCTATTTTGATTAGGTGTCCATCCCCAACATGCTAAGCTAACCATTTTACTACCAACGAATCCGCCCTTACTAATTCCTTCCACACATTTCATCATTTGGATTTTTTTTTTGGAATCTTAAACTAATCCACCAAGGATTTACCTGGGAAATATTTTCCCTTCAATACTTTGAAAATAATATTTTTCAAGGAGAGTCGCTAAATTTTTTTCATTCTATGATGAGTCCAACTAACTAGTGTCATTCCCTTTTTGTTCAAATCCATCACTCGTAGGAAATGAATCTTAGCTTTCCTAATCATCTAAATGATTGATTTGGGAATGATAGTGATGGAGTTCCAATACATTGGAATACTCTTTAAAACAAATTTCAACAATGCCAGTCACCCTCCTCTAGAGAGAAATGTATTTTCCCAACAAGAAATTATCTTCTCTACCTTCTTAACCATTCATGTCCAGTATGTAATATGGTAATATTTGGCTTGAGAAAGAATCTGGGATAATTCAACCCAGCATCTAGATTTTTGACAAGAAAGGGGGGGAAATCCTTCAAACAAGCTAGAGTGTTGCTAAAAAGGAAATCATGTGTGATACATGATTTATGAGAATTAATCACCATTCAATTACCCTGAAAAAGAGGAAAAGGCAAAATTTAAGGGAGGAAAAGAATTTTTAGTCCCGAAAAATACAATAGAGCATGTCATCAACAAAGAGCATTTTGGAAACCTACACCTCGTCTGAGATCCTATCGCCATGGAGACTTCCTCTGGATCAAAAGGTTTCGATCAACTTGTTGAAGGCCTCGAAAACCATAAGAAACAATAAAGGAAACATTGGACATCCTTGGCAAAGCCCGTGAGTGGCATGGAGGAATTCAAAAGGTGCACCATTCATCATTACAATGAATTAAGATCATTGCAAAAAACACATAATCCAATTAACCAACTTAAAGGTGAATCGTAGCTAGATAAAGAAAAGACAAATAAAGGTCTAATAAACCCTATTATAAGCCTTATATAGGTCCAATTTTAATATATCTACTTTCATATTAGACAATTTCACTGAATGAAAAACCTCATGTCCTAATGCTACCACATAATGAATGTTTTTATTTTTCCAAAAAATGAAATGCTCCTTTGAGATGATAGCGTTGAGGATCGAATTGATACTCATTTTAATGATTATTTAGATCAATTGAGAGACCAAATTACAACATGATATTAACCCAAAGTTGTGAAAGGAAGTCCCTTCTTAATATTTTTGGATGAGATATAGAAAAGAAAAGTTGAATGAGCCTAGGGCCTTACCATAACTTTGGTACTTCTTCATATTCTTCAAAAGATTCTCTTTGATTAAGTCATGGAAACCTAGATGGAACGCAACAGGGAATTCATTAATTAAATATTATACAGATAAATGTATTATACACTAAATGTATTATACAAATAAATATTATACACTAAAATATTATACAAATAAAAGTATTCATTAATTAAATATTTTATTTTTAAGGAAATAAATACTTTTAAATTATAAACATTGCTACTAGGTACCATTTTTGTGGAGAAAAAATTATATTACCTTCTAAAAAAGAGATTACATGAAAAATTGAGAAGTTTAGTTTGGTTGGTCACTGGGGCAACACGAGCAAATCTAAAATAAGAAGATAAGTTAAGTTGAGATTGAAAATACAAAATAAATATACCGATATTCTGTTATTTGAGGCCAGGAATGATTATGGGGTTTTCCAAAGTTCTTTCATCCCTTTTTTATGAACATCTATCCATATCTAGAAGTTGACGAGAGCAGAAAATGTGGAGACAATGGTTGCATTTCCTTTAGTCATTTCCACTTTTGGAGGGTTTATAAAAGTGATTACTTATCATTGTCCAAGTAATATGTTTCATGAAGACATTTATGCTTGCTCCTGGAAGAAACCAAGATCATGTTTCTATCTCTTTCTTCTCCATTTGAGGGATCCAAATGAGTGGGGAGATAACAGAAGAGGGGGAGGGATCCTAGAGTCTACATGGTGAGATGACACTGCAAGGGGCTGAGCTAAGGTCGAAGGACTAGATTTGGCTCAAGATGTTTATTTTTGTGTGTGGTATTGCTTGTGAGTTGATGAATTATTAGATCCTTTCGAATCCTTCGGGTATTTTCATCCTCAATTATTTTTCTTGGCATAAGATGGGTGAGAATGCCCTTGAGAATAAGGGAAATCATTCTGAAGATGATCTGGTTATTGATAGGACCTGCAATTGAAAGTTATGCTTTCATAATCCATTGGCTACGAAAATGATCCAAACTTATGCAAGAATGCAATAGAATACAGATATAAGCATAAACATAGAGATGTAGTAGAAAAAAAACTTCATTTCATTAATATCAAAGAAGTGAAATATGCTTACATACATAACAAAAATAAACTAGCTCAAGAAACGGTAGCATATCTCTAAGAAGATATGTGGTGGCTACATGCCTCTGAAATGTGTTACAATGAGGCTCAAGGGCCTTTTTATTATTTAACAATAAGGTAAAACAATAAAAAACCAAAACCCTAACGCCATGAAATGGAACGCCAATAGTTTGTGGGCTCTGTTGGGGTTAGTTGGGCAACCAACTTCCCGGGGTCATAACTTGGTCATATTAACTCTGTTTGGCACATACGATACCTCGTTGGAAATATATATTTGATTAATATAGTATTTTCCAAATTCCCTTGCCTATGGTTATGGGTGTATTTTAGACCTCAAGAAAATGTTGTTTAGGGGGTAAAAACTACTCCAGAAGTTCAAGACCAGAAAAAATGCTAAAAATAATAAATGTTATTATAAACAAGGAAATTGATGAAACCAACTTGAGGTTTAGATGGAATAGGAACATGGCCACCAATATCCACATGTATCAGTTCTCCCTCCTTTGGAAGCAATTTTCCCCATTGCGTGCAGAGCCTCCATGAGGTGAGGAATTTTTTGTTGAACCTGGTCCTTGGTGAACCACTTGCCCTGGTGAAGGAGTTGGCCTGCTTTGACAACTCGATATAGTTGGATCCTTTGCTGGTGGGTTCTCTTGATCTGCATGTCCATGATACTTTCAATTTTGTCCTGTTCCATGTATTCTAGGTATAACTCTGTTGATGTGAGTTGTTCTGTAATGTCAGATGTGTCCAATAATGGTGGAAAGTATGGCCAAAGGCAGTCCACATTGCACATTGGGTGCAGAAAAAGGAATGATGTAATGCTGAGCTCGAAGGAATTTTCCCCTACAACCTTGGTGATGGTGCACGACCCATATTGGAGTAGGTGAAGCTTGCAGTGGGGACCAAAGAGGATCTCCTCTGTAAATGTAGCCAAACTTTGTCGTCCGTCTGGAACTTGAGTGGCACCCTATGTTAATCATGTCATTGCTTGTACTTAGCATTGGCTATGTCTAATATGTGATGGACCTGCTGGTGGATGTGCTGAATGTGCTCAATGAATTTTTTCACCTTGTCAACTTCGTACTAGACATGAGACGAGTTTTCCTGAGTAGCTACAAATGGTATGGCCACATCAATGGGACATAGTGAATGGAATCCCAACCCCACCTGAAAATTACTGTGGCCAGTTGAGCTATGGAGAGCTCTGTTGTAGTTGTGCTAGACATAGGGGAGGCTTTAATCCCATGTGCATGTATGCTTTGAGTCGTACATGCGCAAAAAGTGTATGATCATCTTGTTGACGACCACTATTTGGCCATCAGTTTCAAGGTGGAAGTCTTGGAATTAGTGAGCTTGGTATCTAGCATCGACCAAAGACTTGACCAAAATGTACTTATGAACTCGTTGTACTAATCTGAGATAATAGTCTGTGGGATCCCAAAGTGTAGCCACACTCGTTCAAAGAAGAGCTTAGTAGTGGCTTCTACTGTGATACTCTTCTTGTAGGGCGCCAGAATTGCCATCTTAGAGAATCTGTCGATGACCACAAAAACACATTCCACAAATAGAAAATGATGAAATTAGTGACTAGGTGACTAAAAAAGTTAGTCACCACAATGATTTTAAATGAATTACTACTAAATTTGAGCAATTTTAAGTGACCGAACTAAAAATGACTAACTTAAATGACTAATTTAGTCTAGGGATAAAATACACGACTAGATAATAAGTGACTAAACTAAAAACGACTAACTTAAATGACTAATATAGTCTACAATTAAAATATATGACTAGATAATAAGTGACAAAAATAATAATTTTTAACGTAAACGACTATTATAGTCCAAGAATAAAAATATGACCAAATAAGAAGTAAAACAATTATATGAATTAGTTATTTATGTTAGTAATTTTTAATTGTGTCACTCCATAAATGGAAAATTGCAATTTTGATGCTAAAGTGTTACATTTCACTACAAGGTTCTCTAAATCCAACTACAGTGTTAAAATTAAGAGAAAAACGGGTCTCTGAATCTGTTATCCACCTATAAAATTTTGACATAGCAAACAGGTGGCTAAAATGTTGTTGAGCCTTCAAGAGAAACATTTCCCTTGAAAATATTTCATCCTTGAAGCCTCTATGTGTCTTTTGCCTTTGAAAAGGTCTTCACTGTTGTTTCCACTGAAAAGCCCTGCTAATTTTGTGAAAGAGAGTGCTTTAAAAGGCCTCCATTTGCCCTTTTTATTCCCTCAAAACCCCATTTTTTCATCTCTTTACCCCTCACAAATTTCCTCTGAAAATCCCTTCATTAGCCCCCAAAACCATCGAAATTCCATTTTTAACCTTATAGCTCCCTTTATTTGGTTTAAAAATCCCCTTTTCTGCCTACCAGAACCCCTTTCTAAGCCTTAAAAACCTTCATTTTGGCTTGAAAAACCCCTTTTCCATTCGAGGCCATAAGCCCCTTTTGGCTAAGCCCTTAGCGGCTTTTCCCGCATATGACCTGCGCCCGAGACCAGGCACTAAAGCCTCAGGTGCTAATCGCAATCGAAGCTTTCCAGGTGTGCCTTTCCCTTTGTTTCTTGTAAATTTCCGATGTGAGAAACTTTTGTTCTATCGGCCGCCGCCACGATCTCCATCGTTGATCTCCTTAACGATCCAACGGTCAGTGCTAATCGCGTTCACCGCCAATCGCAAGAAATCATGAGCACCACCTTGTCTCCTCTGATTGGCGATCTCCAACTGAATCTCCACCGTTGATCGTCCATATAGATCCGATGGCCTATGCTAACTCACATCATTGCCAATCGCAAGAAGTTTTAAGTGCCACTATTTTCCCTCCGATTGGCGATCCCCGATCCAATCCCGACCATCGATATCACCTTTGATCCAACGGTCCACGCGTAATCGCAACATCAAACTTCGGAGTTTTTGGCCCCCTGCCTGTCTCTGATGCGATTAGATCTCCATCGTTGATCTCTTTAGATCCAACAGCTCTCATTCTCCTCGCCCTTTCACTTTGCCCCTCTGCCTCCATTTCCTCTTTTTAAATCTCCACCATCCATTCCAAGATCCGACAGTCCACATTTAAACCACCCTAGGCTATTCCTCACCATTACCGACAGCGCATATTTCCATATCGCGCACCATCCCGCACCGTCAGATCTCCCGGTCCCACATCCAACGGCTGAGGTGCATATCACATTTTTTCTGCATCCGAGGTTTAATGTTTGAAATTTACGCGATGAAAGCGGTTTTGGGGAGGACACGTGTCGGGCGGCAGGGCATATCGTGTTTTTTTTGGCCAAATTTGAAACCACCTTGGAGCCGTGCGAAACCAACTGTTTTCTCACTGAAACCACCCCTCCCCGATATAATGCTTCTTTTAATCCTGACCATTGATTACTTAGATCAATGGCTCACATCGCATCGCATCCTCATATCATATCCCTTTCATCAAGCCTTCTTCATAACGTCACCATTGATCTCCTCCTGAGATCCAACGGTCCACATTTAATCGCCCTTCGCCCTTCTGGTCCCACCACCAAATGCCCCGACTTTCATTCATTTTTCCCTTTTTCCTTTGTAATTCATCCAAACATTGAACTTTCGTGTTTTACACTAAAGTCATTTTCTTCCATATAACCTCCTGCATCAATAAATCCTGACCATTGATCATCATCTATCCATCTAATCCAACGATCCAGAGTCCTCTTTGCACCAGACCTCCATCAGATCATGTTTTCACCATTACACAACAATATTCACTATTTTTCTCCTGCATCCACCATTTATGTCACTACGCCACCATTTCCACAGACCTCCACAACATCCATCCTCCCTCTCGCATGAATTTCCTAACATTTTTTTTGTGTTTTGCAGGGTTACAGATGATTAAAATCACTCTCTGTCTCACCATCATGTACAGGAAACATCTAGAGCACAGAGAATTTTTTTCAGAGCCAGGGATTGCAGGGAAGACTCCTAAGAGGGGTTTTAAACACATGTTTTTATCCAAATTAGAGTGTTAAACTCTGTTAAAAACCTCCATTTCCATTAAAACCTCTGTATCCACAGACAGATCAGAACAGGAGCGGCAAAGAGTATCAATGACAGTTTAAGAGATTAAAAGCCCCTTGTTGAAGATTAAAATGATTTAACTCAGTGTTAGAGGGTGAATACACAGATTGAAGACCTCATGAAGGATACAAAAGGCCTAATAAGGCCTAAAGCACATGAAACAAACCTCATCAGTGTTTCACATTAGCAGAAGGTTCTTTCCCAAGAAAGGACGAGTTCCCATAATGTCTTTATTCTCCATCAATGTTCCGAGAAGATCACCACCTTGATAGTAGTCCTAAGATTTCCATATAATTTTTTACACAGTATGGTAGGCCTAAAGTCATATATCTACCTTACTTGTCCCAGAGTACTACAGAGTACAAATAGCCAAAAATTACATCAAAGAACATACCTCTGAAGTTATACTCAGCCTGTCGAACACCACTCTTTCATCCAAAGAGTACTGAAAGTAAATGCAGGGATATTAAAATAGAATGGGCCTCAAGCACTCTTCTTCCTCTGTTTTAATGTTTCATTTAAAGTTCTACCTACCTTTACAACCACTCTTTCAGCTATAAGAACTCCTCAAAAATACATTGTTGTTGTTGGATATCCGTGGATTGTAAGTTGTTTCTCTGAGATAGATTTTTGTGTGTATTAGTTGTAAAATAGGCTGGGAGATGATTTCTATTTGATATCAAGCTGCTGGACAATGATGTATGTGACTGGTGTTGCTCTTTAATATGGCAAGCATGTTCATTGGATCCTGATCTAAATCAGTGGTGATGTGTTCTATCTTTTTCAATGTTTTCCCTCTATTATTTATCATATTTCATTTCTCTGATAATAATTAGTAAACTAGCTTAGGATATACTGCTGTAGAGTACCCTAATGCTACCTGCTCTTCTTATCTTTGATGTTTTCTACTAACTATGTAATCTAAGAAAAAATTCATATGATTTAACCAGTATAGTAGTTAGTTCTCCCTGCTTACTGATGTATGGATTTAGAGTTGGTTTATAGATGTTATTGTCTGGTTTTAGCTGAAATAATTGGGATACTAGGAGATTTAGAGTTGATTCTGTCTCACTAGGGTCCTTTTCCAACAGTTAAATCTTTCTAAGGTCCCTTAACTTGAATTTCAAAAGCATTGAAAGTTAAAATTCTTTCTCTGATCTTAGGCTTCACTTTGTGTCAAATCTTTAATGTTTTCTATTGTCTGAAGAGTTAGCCTCATTAGGACTTTGGTCATAGACGATTAAGGCATGCCCTGTCCCTAGATTAGCTCCTAAGTGGTCACCTTGGAAGGTTTCCTTGTCATTCACCTTCATTTCCTTATCATTTCATCCCATACTATCATCTTTAGAGATCCTCTGTATTAGATGACTAGCCCATTTGAAATCCTTGGATATTGAATTGCAATTAAACCCTTTTATGACCCCATTGCCCAATGGATTTGTGTTTTCTTTGAATTATCTTCCCATTTCCTAAAATCCTTCTCTGCTCACTCCTTTGTCTCACATTGAACCCTTCTTTCATGTTTCCCAACCAAACAAACAAAACAAAACAAAACCATAACCCTTGTGTCCCATAACTAGCCTAATTCCTTAAAATTAAACTTCAAAGACATATTTTTCTTTGCCTTTTATATAGAGATCCCTCTCTAGATCTAGGAGGGCTAGATCTTGAGATCCCAAAGTGGTTTTGATGTTGTCTTGTCTTTTGGTATTGCAAAACCTGCCAAACACAGGAACCACAACATAATGGCGACTCCGCTGGGGAGTTCTGAGTAAGTTATACCTGATATATCCTTAGAATCTCATAAAATCCCTTGATTCAATAATATTTGGTGTGTTAGCCAGTTGAGTCCCCAACATAATGGTGACTCCACTAGGGAGTTTGAGTAAAACACTCCTTAAAACATCTCTAAGAACTCAAAGAAGACCATAGTAGCCTTGGTTTGGTAGTAAATCACTGTGGTGGATAGTAAACTTTCTTAAAACATTCTAAACCTTCCACCTGACAACTCCACAGTTCCTAAATGACCAAAAGACTCCACTGGTGATCAATAGGCCTGCTGATTATCTTTGTTTTCACAAGACTCCACTGGGAGACCAGTTGCATTACAACATCATCCATATTAAAAGAAACACATAGGATTAAGCTTCATGGTTTGAAGATAGTTTGCCTCTTAAAGACTATCATACCTGGCTAACTTTCTTCATTGAGGCCTAACATAATGGCTTCAAGAACAATCCATACCAGGGCTTATCCTATTCCAAACCCACCTGAGGCATTTGACAACCCTGAGAGTATTCTTAGGAAGCCTTATACATATAGGGATCCAACTATTCTCAGACATATTAATAGAGCTAATTCAACACCTGAAAAATGTGAAGCTCTATCAAACACTCAAATTGACTTAGACTTGCCAAGTAATTTACCAAGAACTCAGTCACTCAGTGTTATAGAACAGGTAGACTTCGAGCCTCCAAGTTCACCACAATATAGTGGTCAACAGATTGGTGATAGAGAAACACCTGCTGACATACACTTCATTCATAACTTGGCTCTCTCTCACCCTAGATCTGCTCAATAGTTTGCTGCTGGTCCTAGCATTTCTGCCTTTCATATACCTACTGCTCAAGCCCAAACTTTACCTCCACAAAACACCATCATGGCAGCGTGGTATGCTCCCTTGGTGTTACCATAGCCTCTAGTGCCTTTACCCAATGACTATCAAGAAAAAATCCCACATTTCACTGGAAAAGAGTCTACCACATCTCAACACCATGTAGATAGGATGGAAGATGCGTTTGACTATATGGAGATAGATGATGAGACAGTCAAAATGAGAATATTTGCTTAGAGTTTAGGAGGAGATGTGAAGAAGTGGTTTAAAGGCCTACCTCCCAATAGTATCAATGATCTTCCCTCTTTACATCAAACCTTCATAAACAAATGGGAAGTCAAAAGAAACCCTCTCCAAATATTAGCTAAATATAAGAACCTCAAAATAAACCAGGGAGAGAGTGTCCATGACCATTCTACTAGATTTAACAGTCTACAATTCTCTTCCACCTCACATGAAACCTCCCCAAGGAATGGCCTTAGTAAAATACCCTGAAGGCTTTGATGCTGACATGGCCTACCAGCTTAGGGAGAGAGATTATGACACATTAGAAGACATGGAGAAAGGAGCAGTGAGTGTAGAAGCAAACCTGATTGAAAAAAGAGCTAGAATGAGGGCTGAAAAGAAGGTAACCTATAGGGATGACACTGGAGCTTCCACGTCTGATCCCAAATTCGATATCCTAGCCAAAAACATGGAGAGGCTAGGAAGAATGGTGGAAAATTTGCCTGTCCAAGTCAATAATCAGAACAAAAACCAAAATCAAAACCAGAACCAAAACTTTAGGAGAAACAATTCCATAAATAGACAAAGAGACTCTGATCAACAAGTCATACCTCCATTCCAAGAGAATTTCCTTAATGAGGATGAGGGAATAATAGAAGAATCAGAGGGAGCCACCATAAACATGGTGGAGGTGGATAATCAAGATCACACCTTTCCTACAGAGGATAATCAGACCTCATACTCACATTGGGATGAGGAAGGGTTAGAATCTGAAGAATATAGGTTAGGATTCGAAAATGCCATCATGCAGGTCCGAGAACAATACAATCTCAGAAGCAAAAAGAACTTAGACACTCCCAAAGAAAAATTCTCTAAAATCACCATTAAGAAAATACCTGAAAAGACTCCTAAAGTGACTGTTGAAAGTAACAAATCAGCAGTTGAGAGTTCTAGAAAAAACAAAGAAAAAGACATCCAGACTACTGATAAACCAAGTCAAGAAACTAGCAGAACTAGCACTGCCACTAATTCTCCTGATAAAAAAACTTCAAACATTATACATAGTGAGAGTCAGCAAGCTGATTCTGCCAATAAAATAGTGGCCAATAAAACTTAATTGATCCTTTCAAAGAGTCAGTCTCCTTTCAATCTGGAGAGTGAGATTGCCAAAATCAAAATTTTAGTTCCTCTCACTGAGTTGGCTACTCAGATGTATATAAAGGTCAGATTTTGAAAGCTTTAAACTTAGGAGAAAATAGTGATACTGTTAATCTAAATGATGATCAACCAGCTCTTTCTTTTGGCCCAAAAATTGAAGGGAAATTTCAGGAAGGGGTAGTACCTTCTTTTTACGTCAGCCTCAATATCCATGACAAGATCCTGCATAATGCCATGCATGACTCTGGGGCTTCACACAACCTTATGCCAAAAGTGATAATGGAAAATCTAGGCCTAGAGATAACCAGACCTTATAAGGATTTATATTCATTTGACTCTAGCAGAGTGAAGTGCCTTGGCCTAATCAAAGATCTTTGTGTGAATTTGACCCAAATCCCAGCCAAATGCATGGTAATGGATGTTGTAGTGGCAGATGTGCCTCCTAAGTATGGCATGTTGTTTTCAAGGTCATGGGGTGCCAAGCTGCAAGGTACAATGCAGATGGACATGACATATGCCACAATCCCTGTATTTAGCCAACTTATAAGACTATATAGAGAGGCACACATGAATTTTATGGTTAGAAGCCCTAAGAAACCTGAAAATTCCCCTCTTTACTCTGTCCATACAGATCTGGACTCTTTTATCCTTTACAATGATGAACTTATGGATGAGCCAGCGCTAGAAGATAGAAATCCAAACAACAGAGTAGAGCTCACAGAGATTAACATAATGGCAACTCTAGATGTTGAGGAAAATGAGGAAGAAAGCTTTGAACAGTGTAGTGAATCAAAAAATCAAAGTGAACAAAAACAAGAATGCAAACAACAGATTACTCATCACTCTCAACTCCATGAAAGTCCTAAGGAACTAAACATTACACAACATAGTGCAGACCTCAGAATATTACATAAGGGTGAACGTAGTACTAGGGATGAAAATGATAATAAGTCCGCAAACAATACCTTATGGAGAATGAACTTTGATGGGTCGTGCACTAGAAAGAATGTAGGGGCTGGAGTATGGTTGCAAAATACCGAAAGAAATTATGCTGAGATTCATGCCTTCAAGCTAGACTTTAAATGTACAAACAACATCGCAGAGTATGAGGCTCTCATCCTAGGATTGAATCTATTGAAAAAACTAGGAGCCCAAAGGATAGTTGTACATGGAGACTCTGAGTTAGTCATCAAACATGTAAATGGAGAGTACATTGCGAAACATCCTAGATTGTGGGCATACAAAAATGATGCCATGGATCTACTGAAAACCTTCGTAGAATATGAGCTCGTGTTTATCCATAGGGACCAAAACATTATTGCAAATGGATTGACCTGTGCTGCTAGTTCATATCAAAGAACACCTAGTGATAAACATATCATTATTCAAACAAAATATAGACCAACGGTGCCAGATAATGAGAAACATTGCCAGGTCTTTGAGGGGGACGAATAGATAGAGGATTTCTTGCTTTGCAGGAACGAGTTTGAATTTCCAGAGTCAGGTTTTAAGTCTGATGAAAGCAATTCGGATAAAGAACCCCCTGATGAAGAAAAACCATCATGTTCAGCAGAAATAAAACATGATGGCCAAGGATTTTGAGAATCAAACAAAAGAATACATAAATGTGGAAAAACAAGACATAGAGGTGCTGCAGTCCAAAGATAAGAACATACCTAGAGGACTAGTGCCCCTTGAGGACCTTTTTTATTTTAATGATGTGGAAAAGAAGCCCACTATAGAACACGTTGAATCAGATGTTGAAGAATGAAATATAGGCAGAGAAGATAAGCCTAAAATGATTAAAATAGCTAAATCCTTGCCAACACACATCAAGAAGAAATACGTTGATTTATTTAAAGAGTTTGTTGATGTGCTGTCTTGGAGCTATGAGGACTTAAAGGCCTACGATACAAAAATCATCTAGCACAAGATCCCATTGAAACAAAACCAAAAACCCTTTAGGCAAAAACTGCACAGAATTAACCCAGTATAGCTGCCTCTAGTGGAAAAGGAAATCAAGAAAATGTATGAGGCAGGATGCTCAAACATTACTACTCCTGAAGTCCAGAGTTTAAATTTTCCACTTCCATTGTAAATACCATTGCTTTGTTCAGTTTCAAAGAAAAAGGAAAAAAAAAAAAAGAGAAAAGAAAGGTTCAGATAAGCTCAAAAATTGAACCTCTAAAGCTCCAAAAGAATGGCTCAAATCAGCTCAAAACCTGAGCCAAAGAAAGGGATAAGCTGGTTCTAATACGCTCAAAACCTGAACCAACAAAGAAAGGAGAAGAATCAGCTCTAACAAGCCCAAAACCTGAGCTGAAATGAAGAGGGAAAAGGACTCTAACAAGCTCAAAATCTGAGTCACAAGAGAAAGAAGGATGCTCTAAAGTTTCACAATTTCAAGACTTCAAGATTTTGGTTTCAATTTCCTGCAAAGTTCAGTCCATTTGCAACTGTCTTTATGCCATGGACCCACAGCAAACCAGACAGTCTAATCCTGGTTTGACTGTTTTTAAATTTCTGTTGTAGAATGTAGAGAAAGAAATCTTCTAGACAGTTTAATCCTAGTAGATATTAGTGTAGGTAGAGAAGCTATGAGGCCAACTGTCTAATATGGTCTCATGGAGGAATAAGGGTAGAATTAGATTATTTTTTTTCTGCTTTCAAGAAAAAATGAATGATGAAGAAGGTCTGCAAGTTTAAATGCACCTTGAAGAAAAAATGTTAGGACTGTAGGATGGGTAGGTAGATTGTTTGGGAGAAATATTTCTACTGATATGATGTTTTCATGATTTGTGGTAGCTGATTAAAGAAAGAAGAGATGTGTCAAGCACCAAGCATCTGGCCTACTTCCAAAGATTAATTCCGAAGTTCTTGAAACCTTCAAGAAGATGCCATCCCCATGTGGAGCCACTGTTAGCCACCTATAAAATTTTGACATAGCAAACAGGTGGCTAAAATGTTTTTGAGCCTTCAAGAGAAACATTTCCCTTGAAAATATTTCATTATTGAAGCCTCTATGTGTCTTTTTCCTTTGAAAAAGTCTTCACTATTGTTTCCACTGAAAATCCCTGCTGATTTTGTGAAAGAGAGTGCTTTAAAAGGCCTCCATTTGACATTTTTATTCTCTCAAAACCCCATTTTTTCATCCCTTTTCCCCTCACAAATTTCCTCTGAAAATCCCTTCATTAGCCCCCAAAACCATCAAAATTCCCTTTTGAACCTTATAGCTCCCTTTATTCGGTTTAAAAATCCCCTTTTCTGCCTACCGGAACCCCTTTATAAGCCTTAAAAACCTTCATTTTGGCTTGAAAAAACCCTTTTCCATTTGAGGCCGTAAGCCCCTTTCAGCTAAGCCCTTAGCCCCTTTTCCCACATATGACCCTCCCCTGAGACCAGGTGCTAAAGCCCCAGGCACTAATCACAATTGGAGCTTTCCGGGTGTGCCTTTCCCTTTGTTTCTTGTAAATTTCCAATGCGAGAAACTTTTGTTCTGTCGGCCTCCGTCGCGATCTCCACCATTGATCTCCTTAATGATCCAATGGTCAGCACTAATCACGTTCATCTCCAATCGCAAGAAATCATGAGCGCCACCTTGTCTCCTCCGATTGGTGATCTCCGATTGAATCTCCACCGTTGATCGTCCATACAGATCCGACGGCCTGCGCTAAATCGCATCACCGCCAATCGCAAGAAGTTTTAAGTGCCACTGTGTTCCCTCCGATTAGCGATCCCCAATCCAATCCCGACCGTCGATCTCACCTTTGTTCCGTCTATCCATGCGTAATCGCAACATCAAACTTCGGAGTTTTTGGCCCCCTGCCTGTCTCTAATGCGATTAGATCTCCACCGTTGATCTCTTTAGATCCAATGGCTCTCATTCTCCCCGCCCTTTCACTTTGCCCCTCTACCTCCATTTCCTCTTTTTAAATCTCCACTGTCCATTCCAAGATCCGACGGTCCGCATTTAAACCACTCTGGGCTATTCCCCACCATTACTGACCGCGCATCTTTCCATATCTTGCACCATCCCACACTGTCAGATCTCCCGATCCCACATCCAACGGCTGAGGTGCATATCACGTTTTTCTACGTCTGAGGTTTAATGTTTCCAATTTACGGGATGAAATCGGTTTTGGGGAGGACACGTGTCGGGCGACGAGGCATATCGCATTTTTTTTGGTCAAATTTTGAAACCACCTTGGAGCCGCATGAAACCAGTTGTTTTCTCACTGAAACCACACCTCCCCGATATAATGCTTCTTTTAATCCTGACCATTGATTACTTACATCAACGGCTCACATCGCATCGCATCCTCATCTCATATCCCTTTCATTGGGCCTTCTTCAGAACTTCGCCGGAAGATCTCCGCCTTTGATCTCCTCCTGAGATCCAATTGTCCACATTTAATCGCCCTCCGCCCCTCCTGTCCCACCACCAAACGCCCTGACTTTCATTCATTTTTCCCTTTTTCCTTTGTAATTCGTCCAAACATTGAACTTTCGTGTTTTACACTAAAGTCATTTTCTTCCATATAACCTCTTGCATCAGTAAATCCTGACCGTTAATCATCATTTGTCCATCTAATCCAACGGTCCAGAGTCCTCTTCGCACCAGACCTCCATCAGATCATTTTTTCACCATTACGCAGCAATTTTCACCGTTTTTCGCCTGCATCCACCATTTCTATCACTACGCCACCATTTCCACAGGCCTCCACAACATCCATCCTCCCTCCCACATGGATTTCCTAACAGTTTTTTTTTTGTTTTGCTGGATTACAGATGATTAAAATCGCTCTTTGTCTCACCATCACAGACAGGAAAAATATAAAGTGCAGAGAAGTTTTTTCAGAGCCAGGGATTGCAGGAAAGACTCCTGAGAAAGGTTTTAAACACATGTTTTTATCCAAATCAGAGTGTTAAACTCTGTTAAAAACCTCCAGCACCATTAAAACCTGTGTATCCACAGACATATCAGAACAAGAGCGGCAAAGAGTATCAGTGACAGTTTAAGAGATTAAAATCCCCTTGTTGAAGATTAAAACGCTTTAACTCAGTGTTAGAGGGAGAATACACAGATTGAAGACCTCATGAAGGATACAGAAGTCCTAGTAAGGCCTAAAGCACATGAAACAAACCTCATCAATGTTTCACATCAGCAGAAGGTTCTTTCCCAAGAAAGGACGAGTTCCCATAATGTCTTTATTCTCCATCAATGTTCCGAGAAGATCACCACCTTGATAGTAGTCCTAAGATTGCCAAAGAATTTTTTACACAGTATGGTAGGCCTAAAGTCATCTATCTGCCTTACTTTTCCCAGAGTACTACAGAGTACAAACAACCGAAAATTCCATCAAAGAACATACCTCTGAAGTTATAATCATCCTATCGAAGACCACTCTTTCATCCAAAGAGTACTGAAAGTCAATGAAAGGATATTAAAACAAAATGGGCCTCAAGCACTCTTCTTCCTCTATTTTAATGTTTCATTTAAAGCTCTACCTACCTCTACAGACACTCTTTCAACTATAAGAACTCCTCAAAAATACATTGTTGTTGTTGGATATCTGTGGATTGTAATTTGTTTCTCTGAGATAGAGTTCTGTGTGTATTAGTTGTAAAATAGGCTGGGAGATGATTTCTAGTTGATATCAAGCTGCTGGACAATGATGTATGTGACTGGTGTTTTTCTTTAATATTACAAGCATGTTCATTGGATCCTGATCTAAATCAATGGTGATGTGTTCTATCTTTTTCAATTTTTTCCCTCTATTATTCATCATATTTCATTTCTATGATAAGAATTAGTAAACTAGCTTAGGATATACTGCTGTAGAGTACCCTAATGCTACTTTCTCTTCTTATCTTTGATGTTTTCCGCTAACTGTGTAATCTAAGAACAAATTCATATGATTTAACTAGTATAGTAGTTGGTTCTCCCTGCTTACTAATGTATGGATTTAGAGTTGGTTTTTAGATGTTCTTGTCTGGTTTTAGCTGAAAGAATTGGGATACTAGGAGATTTAGAGTTGATTTTGTCTCGCTAGGGTCCTTTTCCAACAGTTAAGTCTTTCTAAGATCCCTTAAGTTTAATGTCAAAAGCATTGAAAGTTAAAAGTCTTTCTCTGATCTTAGGCTTCACTTTGTGTCAAATCTTTAATGTTTTCTATTGTATGAAGAGTTAGCCTCATTAGGAGTTTGGTCATAGATGATTAAGGCATTCCCTATCCCTATATTAGCTCCTAAGTGGTCACCTTGGAAGGTTTCCTTGTCATTCACCTTCATTTCCTTATCATTTCATCCCATACTATCATCTTTAGAGATCCTTTGTATTAGATGACTAGCCCATTTGAAAGCCTTGGACATTGAATTGCAATTAAACCCTTTTATGACCCCATTGCCCAATGGACTTGTGTTTTCTTTGAATTATCTTCCCATTTCCTAAAATCCTTCTCTGCTCACTCCTTTGTCTCACCTTGAACCCTTCTTTCATGTTTCCCAACCAAACAAACAAAACAAAACAAAACCATAATGCTTGTGTCCCATAACTAGCCTAATACCTTAAAATTAAACTTCAAAGACATATTTTTCTTTCCATTTTATAGAGAGATCCCTCTCTAGATCTAGGAGGGATAGATCCTGAGATCCCAAAGTGGTTTTGATGTTTTCTTTTATTTTGGTATTGCCAAACCCGCCAAAACACAGGAACCACAATAGAATCCATCTAAAATGTTAAAATTATGAAAACACTTTTTTTTCTAAAGTTTAACACTACAGATGGATTCAAGGACCACCTTCTTTGAATCCATATGTAATGTTAAATTCATAGACAAAGAGGTCTCCGAGTCCATTTGAAGTGTTAAAATTTAGAGACCTTCATCTTCAATGTTAAAATTTAGTTAGATAGATTCAACAACCCCCTTAAAGGAGTGTCCATCAATCCATTTATAATGCTAAAATTATAACATTTTTTCACAATATCACTACTAAACTAATGTAAAAGTTGCTATTAAAATGGTTAACCACAAAACATATCAACACAATCAATAACTTTATCATAAATAGAAAAAATAGAGTGAAAATTTGGTGGTCATGCAGAATATATCTCACTCTAATTTATTTTTTAATAATTAAATATATAAATATAAATTATAGCAAAACCCTCTTTGTTTATTCCCTCCATATTTGTTAGTTCTTCCCTCTATATTCATTTTAAATTTCCTTTGTTGAGGAGCTATTTCTTTGCTGAGTGTTAATGGGATTTAATACTCCGTTGATGGTATGGAATTGGTAGATTCACTCCCAATACCCTCTCAATCAGAGAAGCTGTGGGTGTTTCACGCAGTGGTGATTGTTGTACAATCGAACCTACACCACATTGGAAATAGACAAGTGACATTGAGGCCATGACCAACCTCAGTGAACAATTCCGGTGAACAATGTGGATATTCTACCCACTGCTGAAGAGTATTAGGGGCCTATTAATTCTTACAAAAAGAAGTGTTTTCATAATACGATGGAGTGAACCAGGAGGAGAAAATTGAAAGTACTCTACTCCCCAGCTACGCTCGTTGTCACACCTAATCTAAATCCAAAGGTAAGCCTCACCCCCATATCCCTCTGAGATTTTTAATAAATAATTTTTCTATTGATTTTTGAAAAATGGAATAAATTATATCATTAGACCTGTTATAAATCATTGTCTGTAGTGTGAGGATGAGAATGACTTCAAAACTATGAATCCGTAAACTCTGAATGCAATATTATTTCTTAAGAGTTCATAAAATTATGGTTTGTGTCATTCACTGTGTTTGCATAGAGAAAAGTGAGGTTCTATTACAACCTAGGGTAGAATATATGTGAATCATGCATGTTTCATGCTAATAAAATAAAATGTGAAAAAGGTCCACAATATCTGATGTCTAATGCTGGCAAAAATTATTGGTGCTTTTAGTGATTGCAACATAAGCTTATTTTATCGCAGTACAAAGAGCTCCCCTTTTGTCGGGCAAGCAAGAAATCCATTAATTCTCAGAAGTATTTGGACAACATGGAAGAAGGTAGTTGGTTTGGTGTGCCTTCTGCATTACATACGATGCATAGTTAGTGACAGTGTCGGGTGTTGGATCTACGCCATCCCATTGTTATTGATACTGCTATCGAATCTAAACTCACCAACCAATATATGTCTGAAAACACCCCTCATTAAAAGAGCTAGAAATCTGGATACCAAAAGAAAGTGGAGAGGGAGCCTGGTGTGTTAGCTAGTGGTTGAGTGTTGTGGAAAATAGGAGCTCTTAAGATCAAGTCCCTGAGTTGGTGGCCTCTGATAAATTCTTGATATTGGTGGGCCTCACTCAATGTCCTACCTAATTGGGGTAGGTACCAAAAATTTTCTAGCTAGTTTACCTTGGGTTTCATCCTCAGAATGAGGGGAAGTGCCTGGAGTAACATGGGATATGTATTTACAAGGAAAATAAAATTCTAATATTTGCAAAAGGAGAAAAAGATAAGAAAAATAGCATAGATCCATCCCAACCCTCGATATTTTAAGAAGAAAAATGTTTGCATATGTCCTTTTAATGCATCTTGGTGTTTAATAGATCTAGGGTTAAGATGGATCTTCTGGTCACCTTGTTTTAGTAGGCAAAAATTTGCCCAACTAAGGACCATTTCACATGAGAAGATAATCAAAGTCAAGTTTGGATACAATAGTATATGATTTTGCATAGGTTTCTGTTAGTAGTAGTAAGGTTCTGTTAGTGATATTTAAGGTTAATTCAAACACTTTTTAGTGTAGGTTTGGGATTTTGTCACTTTCTTGAAGTATCTAGCCTCATGTATTAGACAGTGAGAAGCATTATTTATTCTATCTAGTCAAAAAAAAATTGTACGCCTCTATTTTATGTTGGTATTGAGTGGGGGGGATTTTGCAATTTTTTTTGGGTAGTAAGTATAGTAGTTTCACTGATAAATTCCATTGCTTTTGGATCCCTTTGAAGTATATATTGACCTTTTCTTGAACTTGTTATTGTTGGAAACTCATGGATAACTAAGAAAGCTTGTAGTCCATGTATAATGGGTTGGGTGCAATTTGTATTATTGAATGACAATGTTAAAAAGCTTAACCTAAAACCTAACCCTCAACAAAAACAAAAAAAACACTATCCCTGTTCATTGTTGAGGGATATAGTAAATTTCAATTTTTTCTATGCTACACTAATTATATTTGTATTTTGTTTTTTTCAAAGTTGGGAGGTAGAGTTTATATTAAAAAATCTATGGCCATACCATACAACTTAAGTTTACAAAAAATATGTAGTCCTGGGTAATCATGACCTGGAATTCCCAGCTAAGGATGAAGGTTGAAATAGCAAAAAAAATACTATGGAGGCCTATCCATATCTACCTCTTAGAAGTCCACAGCCATACTACTTAATACACTGGAATAATGTAAACGGTACTCAAAAAACACACTAGGTTACTAAAAGAAAATAAAAAATGTAATGCCCATTTTGGGCTTTAGTTACTAGGTCCACATGAATTGTTAGCCTCTAGGTCTTCATATTTCATTGTTGTCGAGCTAGTATCAAAGTAGATAGCCACATGTTTGTCTTTAGTGAGGCCTTCCAACAGCTTTGAGATATGGGCAGTTAAGGTGTATCCATTGAATGATGTATGGAAAATGAGGTAGAGTCTGCAGAGGTGTTGCTTAAGTTGAGAGTGGGAGCTAACTCAACCTCTAGAGGGAGGTTGAAGTGAACAAATTTACACCCAACCATCATTTACAAACTCCATATTTGAGGCCATTTCCAACTAGTTCCCTCTAAAAATGGTCATGGAGGCCTGAAGTTCATCCTTCCATTCCCTCTAAGCTAGGAAACACTTAATAATATTTTCATAAATTCCACCAATCAATGCACTCATAATACTACAGAGCACATAAAACTGAGTTACCAATATTTAACCCTGGCTCATAGCCAAAGCCCACCTGCAATTCTGATGGAATTCTCACAATGATTATGGCATAAAAGGGTATTAGCCCTAACATCAAATCCATTGCCCACAAACAATTGCAAATCATTATACATTCGAATACTTATCCCTCTCACCAATGATTTATTTAACGTAACATAGGACCAATTTTCACCCTTTGGATGGATCAATTAATCCCACATGTAGGATCCATTTCCACCAAAATATATTTCTTTACAAAATGAATTAAATAAACATGCATAATATTAGAAGGTGGGGTCATTTAAGCCCTGTCCTCCACATTTTTCTCATGATATGATAGGTATCATGGGAAGGGTTTCTTTTCTTAAGACTTTGCTACTTCATGTGAGGGGCACATGGAGTTCAAGTCACTTACCCCCTCCTTTACACACAAAACACCTCCTTGTATTTGAACCCTTTAATCGGCCTTTTAGTTTTCTTCAACATTTAGAATTTAACATATTTTGGCAAGCTTTAGGTTTGTAAGTAAGGGGAGTTTGAAGGAGGGATTAGATAACTACCATTTAGTTTTTGATCACTGTCACCTTTCAAACACATTTTTCTTTTAGTACATTGGCCTTTTAGTTTGCTTCAACATTTCGACTTTAATATTTTTTGGCAAGATTTAGGTTTGTAAGTAGGGGGAATTTGAAGGAGGGATTAGATAATCACCATTGAGTTGTTGATCACTATCACCTTTCAAACAACTTTTTCTTTTAGTACATCAAATCCTTGATGGACTTTAAGAGCTTCTGGTTCATTGGAATATGCTGAAAATAATTGCAGTTGTGCTTAGATTCATGTTGATATCTCAACAGTTAGAGAAAATCTCTAACATTTATGATTTTACCTAATATATAATAGATATATCCATATGTCCTGTAGCACATTGCTTAATAATTCAATATTTTTGATATATATATATTTGTTTGTTGGATTTGAATTGAAAGGGAAAATGTGGAGACAAGTAGTGTAGAACACTATGTATTTCTAGCTTTGCTAGGTTGTCGCATTCATCAATTATGTGTTAAGTCTCTTTCTGGAGCTAAATTTATGAGTAATTTGCAGAGTATATGGTGTTGTTTATCAGAGATTTTGTAGAATTGAGAGTATATTTCATGCAAAGAGGGGCACGAAAATATTAGGAGTTGAATTGAAAAGGAAAATGTGAAGACAGAGTAGCATAGAAAACTATTTATTTCCCACTTTTCTAGGTTGGTGCATTAAAAAATTATGTGTCACAATTTGTGGGAGATTCCAACTCTTCTATATTTGTTATAGAAGGGAAAAAGTCTATTAGAATAGGAGTAGTGTGCTTCAACCTTCAAATGTGGGTAATACCTAGCAAGTGAATTGTCGCTGGATCCAAGTGGCACATATGTATTTGGACTGTTGTGAAAGACAGTGAAGGTGAGGTTGTGTTGCACATGTCAAAATTGAGGTATGCCATTACAAGTTATGAAAAATTTCAAAATATGAAATGAATTTTGGGACAACATGCATTTCTCTATTTTTGCAATTTTTCTCTGTATCACTTAATAATATTTCTAGAAATTCCACCAATCAATGCACTCATAATCTTGCAGAAGCACATAAACTGAATTACCAATATTTAACCTTGGCTCAGAGCCAAAACTCACTTGCAATTCTGATGGAATTCTCATAATGAGTCTAGCATAAAAAGGTATTAGCCCTAACATCATATCCATTAACCATAAGCAATTGTAAATAATTTTGCATTTGAATCCTTATCCCTCTCACCAAGGCTTTCTTTAATGTCACATAGGACCAACATTTACCCTATGCTCTCTTGAATTTCAAATTTGATTTTATTATTTTCTCACTTTTAATACTTCCTTTCAAAATTTCTCTACTTTCCACAGGGTTTTAGTTTAGTAGTGAAGGTAGTCCCTTTCCTAGTTTCCCACTGCTTTCCAATCTCTCGAGAGCATATGCCCAAGCGTCGTGGACCGGTTTTCCTACATAAGTAGGCCGCTTTGTGGTTCACCCCTTATGGCACGAGGGCTATTAGTCATTTGGAAGTGGGGCCATATGTAATATCTAGCTTGTTGAAGCGTCATGCACAAGGAAAAATGTTGCACCACTGTGTACTCAGGAAAACCAAAAGCGTTTATCCCCACGAAGCCAGATCTAGTTTTTTCATGTGTGCCATATGTGTGCATGGGAATGTTTGTGCACATATATTTCTCTAAGCTAAGTATCATATATGAGAGTTGAAAAATCGAGACTTGTCTAACATTTTTAGGTTACAAATGCTGATTTTTTTTTCTAAACTATTTCAAACTCTGAGAAGGGAATTTCACTTACTGTGTTGACATTTTATTTAATCCAAAATTGTGATCTACTTGATAAGGCATTACAGTTCTTCTTTGTTAGATATATTTGTAAAATATAGAATGGAAAATTATTGAAAGTTTTTCATATATTTCAGAGCCCAAAACCTGTCAGGTTAAATGATATAAATCATAGTTTAGCCAGTTAGCATTCAGTTTGAGTCTGTAAACAGTGAGTTGTTCAAACATTTGTGCCATAGTAGTCCAATTATCAAACATAGAATATTATGCATATTCTATCATTGCAGCAATCCACAAAGAGATTCATAAGGTATATAAACATTCAAAAATACCAAGAAGCTAGTTTGAATTCAACTGATACTTATTTTTCTTACAATTAGTTTGTTAATTGATGCTACCAACCTTGTTATTTTTGCAAAAAAAACTCATCTCAATTGCAACCTGTCTGCTAGATGGATTATATGATATTTATATATTTTACTACAACTAAATGGTCTTTATGTATTATATGAAATAGAAAAACTGTTAAATACTATTCCCAAACAAAGTATCATTTTCAGATTAACTAGATCATCTCTTATGCAATACTCTGAAATGAATAAATTGTATACCTCCCTCAAACAAAATTGTGCTTTTCGATTACAAAATTTTGTAGAAGCAATTCTTTATGACATGATCTTCAAGAATATTTTCACTTCTTATAGGGGTGGCAGGTGAGGGGGGAAGGTTCTTTTCGGCCCCGAAGGACAGATTGAATTAGGCTACTCTTGGAATCTAGGAAAAACCTCTAATCCTTCAAGGCCTTATTCTGGCTGCTTCTTCTCCAATCGGGTCCCTCATTATAATAGGAGACTCCAATAACACCATATTTCATCTTTTTTTGAGAACTTTTTCTTCAGACTCTTAGCTACGACATCTCCACACAAGAATCATGGAAAATCTATCCATATTTTGAATCACACAAGTAAATCATGTTCTAAGAGGCCTCAACACTATAGCTGATAGGATGGCCAACCAAGCCTTATCACTAGCACCTGAAAGCATGCATATTAAAGGAACAATGAGGGAGGCAATAATACCATAGTTCAAGCATATATAAGCTTTCATGTTTCTGCATGCCTGGAACGTGGCAATCACACACTGTCTTGTGAAAATAGTGATAGAGTTAAGTTGAACTGCCATATTATGATAAGTAAGTCATAGGAAAATGTTTCCAAGTCTCGGGAATCCATGATAGGTATAAAACAATCATGTCTGCAATTGGAATACCTTAATAGGTGAAGAGATGCATTTCCTTGTGTGAATGGCATGGTATAGCTAGGTCTGGCCCATCTCTAGAAGTAGTCACCCCATGCAAGCTGGCAGTGGGAAATTTTCAGTACAAAGCGGGACTACAGAGGCAAGGTCATGGAGGATTAGAGAAGTTAAGTTTTATATTACCCCCTCACCTCGCACATCAATCAGTTGGGAATTCAAGGAACTCAAGCAGGTAACTTTCTCAGGGGACCTCTTTGTTATATTTTGCTAGATTTGGTTCCAAAACACTCTAAGGAAAGTAGGGTCATAAAATTAATTGGCACGATCATTAACAGGAATTTCAGAGGAAATTTGGACAGGGGCTGGAATATCATAAACTCTATACATGTTCTGGGAGGCATGGAAGTCAAAAAAGGTAAGAAATGCAATGCATGAAAGAAAGAGCGGGTGGTAGATGAGGATATTAGAATTGAGATAGCAGTGCTGAGTAGGAAGCTTGATTATTTATCGGATTAGGTGGATGTGCTAACTAATATTATCTCCACTCACTACCAGCAGATTCAAGATGTGAGTATGGAAATCTAGCATCTCCAATTCCAAATGAAAAATGCTAGGCTATGGAATAGGGAAAAGCACGGGGAAGGGATCGTTAGGTGTCTTCAGTAAATTTAGTCCAAGTTGCTTCAATTGGATTGCCTAACAGACCTCAACCAGGTATCCTTAATAGATAATTTGATTATCATAGATGATTAAGAATCCACCTTGGTTTAAATTTTGTTGAATTCATTTCAATTGCTATCACATATACACCTATTCCATAAAATGTATCCTTATGAATTTTTTTGGACTCTTGAGCCTTGCAGTAGGATAGAGACAATCGACATGATAAAACATGTTTAGTTACAAATTATTATGCTACATTGTGCTACAGAATGCTATGGATGTACCTTCGTTGTAGTTAAACACCATTTTTCCAATTCAAACTACCTTGTTATTAAAAAAAAGAATATATGCAATACTTATATTTATATCGATGATTCAAACCTAGATATTTAGGTTCATCATCAATACAGAAGTCCAAAATTTTCAAACTAGGATATCTTAGTTTCAAACTAGGATTCTTAGTTTTGAACCATGAATGAGGCGGATAACATTCGTTAAGAAGAAAATAGAGAGCGGAGCTACTGAGATATCCTTCCTCTACTTCAGCACCTTTGCCTTGGCTGCAAGTTTCACTCAATATGCCCTATTCTCTTTATGTTCTCCTTGTCATATCGTCGATGCCATTCTGCACCAAACTTTCAGGTCTCAGCACTTATCTTCCCCTGTTCAATGCAGATTTCAATTCTGGTCATGCATACAAAATAAAATGATCCTCGTTTCTCTTACAGAGCAGGAAAAAATCAATATTAATACGAGTTATATTAATAGAACCATCTGGTGAAGCTTAGTAACTCTTGACTTGTCTATATTATTTATTCTTGGTTTTTCTGTCAAGTCATTTAACTTGACAAACTCTAGGATTTGACGAGGAAAATTTTCTCCAGATATCCCTAAGAAATCAAAACAGTAATAACTAAGCATTAGCAAAGCATGTAATGGAACTATGTTTACTTTGTATGATAGACTTAAAAGGGAAGCTCCTGCCAGTATCCCCATCACAAAACTTTGAAATATTAATCAAAAGAAAATTCTGTTGTCAAATGAGCTAAACAGAAAAGTTATTTCTGTAAACAGAAAAGCTAGACAGGTTCATATGAAATTTTTGTTGCAATGGCCCAATATAATACAAAAAGTTTCTGTCTATCAAAAGAATCATCCGTGGTGCTTAGTTTAATTAATGAGCACTTGAATCCAAATAAAATAGGCCATTTCAATTAAAAGGTGCTCTTCCCTTAACACTGTCAAAACTTAGAATTTATGTTGGCACTGGGCAGGAAAGAGTTTCTTTCTGTGAGGGGTCATTGTGTTGTAAACTAAACTACACATCAGCAGGGATGCTTCTCAAGAGCAATGCAAGAGCTACGTAAATACCACCTCGTTTGCCTCATTCATTGTTTAGTACAAACTGATCAACAAGTTGTGGTCGAACCTAGTCAAGCAGCCCTCTAGTCAAGTCAAGTCAAACTTCTGCCCTTCAAACTTTGGCCCTCTTTGCTCTGACCTAGGCCAAATTTCAGCCTCCAGAATATGCCCAGAAAACTCGGCCTACCCAGGAACTACCCAGAAATTTACATGTGCAAGTTCAAGAGAGAGAGAGAGAGAGAGAGAAATATTATAGAGATGAATTCATCCTTCTTGTCCTTCATCCTTCTTCTCCTTCGCTTGAATGCCCATAAACTGTCTTTCTTGTGTGTGATCGAATGGTGCCTTTGTGGAGGAGGTCGAATGCCTTTATATAGTGTTCTATCTTCACGAATGGGTTTGTCTCTTCACTGGAGCCGAATTGACTTGAGGAAGGGCTGACTTGATTAGTTTGGAGCCAAAAATTCAAAATTCAAATTTCTTATAATATTTCTTTCAAGTGCTAATCAATAAAAATGACATGAAGAACATGTGTTACATTTACATTATACATTACAAGGGCTTAAATATAAATTATGAAGACTGGCCATAGCTATAAAATTCAACATAGCATGCCTTGCTAGGTAGGTTTAACATAGTTTTTTTTGTTAACAATAGTTCATTTTTTTTATGGATTTCAAGTGTTTTAGATTATAAATTTCAGCAAAAACATTGGAATTATCTGCTAGAGGTATTTTGGATGTCTTCATAGAGAATATAGATAACATCTGGATGTAAGATGCATTATGGTCTCTCAGTCTGATGATGGTGACAGTGTCACCATCAGGTCTAGTAGCATGTTTTCCTCTTATTCCATTTTTTATCCTTTAGCTATTGTATATTTTTTCCTGCATGACATCATTGCATGGAAACCAAGACATTATGAAGTGGATTTCTGTTTTTTCTTCCTCATGTAATGTTAGTGTTTTTCCATATTGGTGTCAGTATGCTAATTTTTTTAGCAATAACTTCCTTAGAATCTGGAGATATGCTAGCTTCCTAGGTGTTCATCACGAGACTATTTTTTTCCTCCAATGAGAAAAAATCGTAATTTCCATTCATAGTGGAATGGACAATTACTTTCTTTAGGTGCCTACAAAATTTGTCATAAATAAAATCAGATATAGTAGCATCTTCTAAGTCTCAAGGCTGTCTAATACATATAGGCTAGCTGTAAATATAATTTCTGTTCAAAATTACTCCCACATATATATTCTTCGAGTGTTCTATCCAGCATCTTGGATTTTATACAGTCTCATCATAGATGGCCAGACTATATAATCCTGGTGGTTGAACTATTTTATAGTAGCATATTGTTAGCAGGTGATTTAGAATAATCTTTGAATGAATGTTACCTATTGCATGTGTAATGGAATACGCTTTGGTCACATTAACAGGTTTACCTCGAGAAAAAATAAATTTCTGTTGCAATGTTTTGTTTGAAAGCATAAAGACAGATATAATTGGATGATAATAAAAAACATCATAGAGGATTCATCCAACACTAATATTTTCATCTTGATCAGTTTCATTTTTTGCTGATTAGTATACCAAATAAATTGGATCCTGTGTACATCACACAACTAACTAAATATTTTCATTTTCATCCTCATAATTTCGTCCATTTGGTGTGCATATTGTCAGTCATTTAAGCTGTTTGACAGACACTATGGGTTCAATCTAACCACTCGAGTCCATCTAAAAAATATGGTTAATAACTGTTGGTTGTTATGTTGCAAAGTATGATATTTTCAATGTCATTGCCAACCAAAATCTAGACAACATTTTGGATTTGGTAAGCATAGGCCTGATCCATAGCAGTGATGATTTCTTTGACAAAATTTCTGACAACTCTTTTGTGTTTCCTACTATGCTTTGCATTATGTTTTTCACACTACGGTCCTAGGAGTTGAGTTGGGTTTCCCAAATGAGACATTTTACAAATTTATTATCTATATTCTATAATCATCTTAGGCTTTGGAAAAAGTTTTTACTACATAAATCTCTTGCAGAGGGACTATATTTGATGTCTACTCTCATCGCTTGGCATGCATGAGCTACGGATGTGCCATTGTTGGGCTTTACAAATGACAAAAGATAGAAATCCCCTTATTTACTGAGTGGACTCTGTTTTTAATTGATTTCTCAAATTCCTTCCACATTTCTTGATGAGGGCAACAACCTCCTCATCTGTTGAAGTAAGCATCATTTATGGCTGGATTTTTGTAAGATTGCATGTATTGCCAGGACATTGGGAAAACTTCAGCCTTACAATGTCATGGAATCCAATTGTAAAGGAGCTAATTGGTCCAGAGAACTACTCACTTGATTTTTACTGCATACACTACAACTACATAAGAGATCCACGATGTAGAGCATGATGTAGAAGAACTCCTGTGGAAAATGGTCAGGTTGTGAACAAAGTGGTCAAGCGTCCTTTGCCAACCCAACTATCAAAACGCTATAAAATGATGATGTTGTGTTACCTTGGAAACCTTCTTTTGTGGATAGGATAATTCTCTAGAGTCATCAACTAATTATAGTTCCATTCATGAATATGTAATGGGTTCATGGTTGCACTACCCTATTGATGATTCATTAGATAAAGGAATATTGCTTTGAATTCTTTGGAGGGTTTTGCTTGCTGTATCTCTAAATCTAGGTCACTAGATCCAAGGTTATTTCATTTGATATATTTTTATTTCACCCATTTACTTATCTTGGATCTAACACAAACACTTAATTGAGTTGTCATGCTTGGGAAAATTGAATATATATTTCTCATTTGAGGTCAATTTACAATGACTTGTTTCAACATTAAGAATCGATATATCTTATGATCTACACACTCAAAGAAGACTAATCAATGTGAAAATAGGGTGAACAACCTACTTAATAATAAGTGGAACAATTAATGCCATTTGAGATTGATTTCTAGGGTTAAATTCAAGCCTTCAGATATAATTTTATTTTTGGTGGATATTTCATGATCCATGGTATGACCAACTTCCTGGTTATTCATTTAACACCTCAATGCATGTGATTTATTTCTTGTATGTCATTTTACTCACTCTGCATCAAGGTCTGAAATGTGGCATGTTACACCTTGATTATTTCAATGTTTTTTTTGCACAATGAAGTCTTAAACACCTTCTAATGCAAGAAAATTCAACAATGAGCTCAACAACCCACTTTATAATTCAACAACATACGCAGATTTGTCACTGACATAAAAAATTGGCTCTAGTTCTCACTGTTTATCTACGTATTTTATGTGGTCAAGTACTGAAGTTTATTGCACCATTGTTTGATGATCTATATGCTCCGAAATTGGGTCCTATAACACTTAATTTTTCATCTCTTAGCATTGGTGATGAGGATTACATCTTGTGACATTGTTTAAAGTGTCCTTAAAGCAAATCAATACACAAGGTTCACAGAGTTTGAAGCAATTTAGGGTTTCAAGTCCCTCTTAAGGTAAACCAACAACATAATAAATCCAACAACCTAGCCTATAAGGCTGGTGCCACACCTGATCTCATACTTAAGCACCCTTAATATACACCTATCCCATCTAACACAAAATTGTGTGTTCAAACTTATTTTCTTCACTGTTGAGCATGATAATGACTTCTTCTAGGCTGGAAATAGTGCATACTGCAAATTATAAGTTGCAATAACAAATTTATCTGATTTGAATATTTAACAAAAAGGATCATGAACTTTGTCTGATATGGTTTTCAAAACTGTAAAGGATATGGTCGGTAGTGAATATATGCTAAATATGGATAAAGAGGTTATAGATAGTAATGAGAAGCTTGAAAATATCGATCTTTATTTGCTACTTTGGCCTACAACAGAGATTCGCCCAGAAGCTACTCAATATTGTGTTCAGGAACAAGTTCATGGTCTGGATATGGTACATTTGTGTGGGGCTCCTCCTTGATCCAGAGTCAAAAATTAGATGATCCATGCTCCCTCTTGCATTTGGCTCTTCCTACAATTTCTCTTCTAGCAGCCACCCTTTACATAATTAATGTGTTTTGTATCCTCCTTTCATGTAGCTGCCCTTCCACATCATTTTGAACTGCCATTGCTGTCAGACATAACTTTCTGATAATGAGGGGGGTCTATTTCCTTGGTGGTTTTGAGGGATCACAAGTAGGGGTTCAAAAATCCATCCCCCTCTCCACAGCCTCTTTGCTTTATCTCTATAATTTTCTTCACCATGATGTCTTGGTGCTCATAATAATCAATCACAAGGTACTCGTCATCTATTGAACCAGACTGTTGAGAGAAAAAAAGGATGGCTGAAATGAAAAATAAGGCCCTTGACCACTTTAGGCTGTGACAATTATGGCAAATTCCTCTTCCAATTCAGATGAGGAAATCCTATTTGAAAATCCAGTTTAAATCCCTTGATCATGCCTCTATCTTGGCTAGATTGTTACATTTTCCCGTAGGTTTATTGTGTCTTAACTATCCTCCTTGTCTCTTAGTTTGACTATGTACGACGGGTCCCACTTCCTTTGTCAGGGATGGAGGATTCAAGCTCCCTTGGTTTTTAAATTCAACAGTCATCTGCTGGGGGATTTTCTCTCTCTAGACAGGGTGGCTTTTACTATTTCAATTATAAATTCCCCCACACATGCTACTAGTCTTTCTCAAGGGCTGCCTGATAGACTGATATCTGAAAATACTTCTGTTTCTTTCTAACCAAACTTCCATAGCTGGTGACATGTTTCCAAATTGCTTTAAGCTTTGTGGATTCTGATATCATATGCTAGTTTTGAAAGAGATCTGGTAACAAGGTAGGAAAGCTCCAGCTGAGGTCATGTTTCTCTATAAAATGACTTCAAATATGGTAGGGGTACTCACACATAAGGAGTAGAGGAAAAGGGGGCATCAAAAAGGGCCAAGGAAGTATTTTCCTTAGGAGTTGATCCTGTGTTAGGTTGTTTTTCAGTGGATAGATGTAAGAAATTTTTTGCTTTAGTCAAGTCCTCCTTCACCCAAAACTTCTTCTAGGTTTTGTTGAAGTTGCCCCTTCTTTCATGACCTCTCTTTACTATGTACAATTCAGTCTTGGAAGCTCTCCATTTTCAGTCATTCTGTCCCCCCTCGTTGGAATTCTGGAAATTTTCTAGGATATTTCTTGAGTGTTTTGTTGCATCTTTATTGATCTGGGTTCTAAATTCCTCCAATCTTTTCCTATTTCTCTCCTTAAAGGTGTCCATCTTCAGCTTCATACCTAAAGTTCCAAAAAATAGAGCCCAAGAGCTGTTGTAAGGGCCCCTTTGGACTTGCTAAATCTTCCATGCTAGAGAGTGTTATCTTCAAATTCCATGAGTTCTCACAAACTTAGCCTTGGATCCATCCTTTCTATCCCAAAAAATATAATCCTTAATTATGTTCGGGTTGTATCAAATGAAGCACAAATGAACGAGCAGACATTCTGGGGATATGGTGCCTGCGTAGTTTGCCTCAAAGCTTTTTTTCTTCCTTGCAAATATGTTGGACCATCTTTTCCATTAAAGCCTTATTAATCCAATCCCCCATAACATAGACCCAAGCCTCTGCAAGCCTTATACACATTCTTCCATGCCAGCAAGATAATATTTCTTGGTCTGTTGTGTTCCTTAACGAACTACACATTTGCTGATATTTTTAGAATTGGCCAATTGTAGAATAGACTTTGACAGTTGTAGTTTTCCAGCTAGAGAGTCATTTCCCTTTCCAAATTGTCCCTTTACTAGACAATCCTTTAATAATATTTCGCCAAAAAGGCCCTTATTAGCATGATCATGAAGGAGAAGGATTCCAAGAGATTTCCTGGTAGTTGTTTTGGTGCTCTTCCTGTTGTGTTTGTATTTGTTAATTTTAGACAGGCTTACTAGGTTTCCATAGCTAGCGACATGTTTCCAAATTCCTTTAAGCTTTAGGTATTGTGATATCATATGCCAGTTTTGAAAGAGATCTGGTAACAAGGTAGGAAAGATATCGCTGAGGTCATGTTTCTCTATAAAATGACTTCAAATATGGCAGGGGTACTCACACAAAAGGAGCAGAGGAAAATGGGTCATTAAGAAGGGCCAAGGAAGCATTTTCCTCGGGAGCTCATCCTGTGTTAGGTTGCTTTTCAGTGGATGCCTGTAAGAAATTATTTGCTTTAGTCAAGTCCTCCTTCACCCAAACCTTCTTCCAGGTTTTGTTGAAGTTGCCCCTTCTTTCATGACCTCTCTTTACTGTGTACAATTCAGTCGTGGAAGCTCTCCATTTTCAGTCATTTTGTCCCCCCTCGTTGGAATTCTGAAATTTTCTATGATATTTCTTGAGTGTTTTGGTGCATCTCTATTTATCTGGGTTCTAAATTCCTCCAATATTTTCTTTTTTCTCTCCTTAAAGGTGTCCATCTTCGGCTTCATACCTAAAGTTCCAAAAAATGGAGGCTAAGGGCTGTTGTAAGGGGCCCTTTGGACTTGCTAAATCTTCCATGATAGAGAGCATTATCTTCAAATTCCATGAGTTCTCACAAACTTAGCCTTGGATCCATCCTTGCTATCCCAAAAAATATAATCCTTAATTATGTTCAGGTTGTATCAAATGAAGTACAGATGAACGTGCAGACATTCTGGGGATATGGTGCTTGTGTAGTTTGCCTTAGATATTTTTTTCTTCATTGCAAATATGTTGGACCATCTTTTCCATTAAAGCCTTATTAATCCAATCCCCCATAACATGGACCCAAGCCTCTGCAAGCCTTATACACATTCTTCCAGGCGAGCAAGATAATATTTTTTGGTCTGTTGTGTTCCTTAACAAACTACACATTTGCTGAAATTTTCAGAATTGGCCAATTGTAGAATAGATTTTGACAGTTGTATTTTGCTAGCTAGAGAGTCATTTCCCTTTCCAAATTGTTCCTTAACTAGAAAATCCTTTAATAATATTTTTCCCAAAAGGCCCTTCTTAGCGTGATCATGAAGGAGAAGGATTCCAAGAGATTACATGGTAGTTTGTTTTGTGCTCTTCCTGTTGTGTTTGTATTTGTTAATTTTTAGACAGACTTACTAGGTTTACATTTCAAAGGAAGTGTAGTAGAGTCAGCAAGAGGCAGAGGAGTAGCTTTAAGGGACAATGCAGAGGAGCAAGGGCAACAGCAACAACTACGCTGAAGTTGCGCAACGCAAAGGCTTCAACCGCTATCCAGGCCCAGGAGAGGCAGCGATGTAGCTTCAGAGGGCTTCTAGATTTATGCAAAGGCCTCCAGAGGCAGCGTAAGGATTGTGTCACCCACTCTGGGGTTACATAGTCCCCTTTTGAGCAGCGTAGGGGCACGTAGAGCCTAGCAGGGCTGACGCTGGGGCTTCAGGGGCAACACTGCAGTTTCTAGGGTCAGAATTGGGCTGAGTCTTGTAAATCCCATTTGAGGGTGTGGATCAGTTTGAATCTTAGTCTTAGAACAGCGGGTTAGCTGCAAATCTACTTTTTCTCTATCAGGTTAACTAGATTTGGTGCCCATATTTGTTGTACTCATAATCTACTTAATAATAATAAACCCTCATATTTTTTGCACCGGTTTTCTCACTTTTGGTTTTTTCGGGGACTTATGTCAAAAAATCAATGTGTCACTTTTTTGAATGAGCGTAATATTCAGTAAATGATCTACATGTGTATGTTGTTAGTTGTGTTTACTTTGGTATTTTCTGAATATTCTTTCTGAAATAACTTGTATAACTTAATCAAGTAGGAGAAATAAACCATGATACTACGGTAGGATTTATGCATAACTGTATTCAAGAATTTTCACAGATTCCAGAATTCCAACCTGACTGGACAAAGAATTTAACAATTGAAGAAAGAGAAAGAATGAATGTCTATGGAAAATACTGTCATCTGGAATATTTTTCAAGTTAATGTGCTTTATACTGCAATTTTTACATTCATAATATCATATTACTTTACACAATTACTATTGGAATGTCGAGAGGTTTCTAAAGGAATATCCAATTGACAATTTTTTTGTTCATGTCATATAAAGCAGGGGAAAGGAGATGCCTTAATTTAGAGCTTTGGCATGCCTGTGTTGGACCGCTTGTGTTCTTACCTGTTGTTGGGAGCAAGGTTGTTTATTTTCCACAGGGTTACAATGAGCAGGTGAGGTTGTTTCTCACTAATTTTTAATTTGCAATCTTCTTTTGGATACAAATGACTGAAAATAATGAATGCTTATCTTATTTTCATCATAAAATGTGATTCCAATATTTTGAAATTTTAATGTTACGTAATGAAACTGATCATAATCAATGTGATTTTAGGTAGTTGCTTCAACAAACAAGGAGGTTGATGCTCATATATCCAATTATACGAATTTTCCAGCCAAATTAATAAGCCAACTTCACAATGTTACAATGCATGTGGGTTCTTTTCATTTCATCCTTGCTTTGGTTGTGAACACTTTTATTCATATCGCTATATATACAAGATTTAAAATTTAATAAACACCTTATTGAATGCTAGGAAGATGTGGAAACGGATGAAGTATATGCTCAAATGACATTGCAACCTCTTATGTTGTAAGAAATTTTCAATTTCATTATATGTTCTTTGCTGTAATTTCCAATTTTTGTGAGAAATGCTTTGGTACTAGTTACATTTGTGCAGGGAACTAAAAATTCATGATATTGTGCAACAAGCGAAAAATATTGTTATTTTGGTTATGACCTTGGCACACCAAGCAAGCAACCAAATAATTACTTTTGTAAAACGTTGACTGCAAGTAACACTAGCACCGATGATAGGTTTTATGTGCCACGACGCGTTGCGGAAAAAGTTTGTCCTCCACTGTGCGGTTGCCTTGGTTTGTGCTGTTAATTCTGTTCAGATTTAATAGATAAGTTCTTAGAATTTAGACATTTTTAAGAGAATTCAAAAGTATAATGTACCATAAGCATGAGAATTCAAAATACTGAATGTGTGCTATTTGCATTTATTACTTTAGTTGAAGATAACATTTCATCAACAAATGTTGTACAATGAGAACACAGTAGGTACAAAATTTATTCTATGGTGATGTTTTATTCTTCTTATTATTATTATTATTTTTATGCGGGTCATTTGGCTAGATAGTGGCCACTATTTCCCAACTGAAGAAAGCTTGTTCGATTTTCTTGCTTTTATGGGGAAAAGTGACGTTAACAATATTTCTTAACTTAAATATTTCTTATGTTGAGGTATATATCGTATAAATTCTTTATAGTCTACTTTAGTTTATATTCCAGTGTTCATCGACTTTCTTGTCTTATACTCTGCATTGTATCTTGTTTTTTTTTTTGCTAGAGAAGGAACTTAGTATTGATGGCAAGAAGCATGAATTGAAGAAAGAGGAGAACAATAACATTAGAGCGACAAAATGCAAATTAAAGGGAGTGAAGAAAACTGGTCTAGTGGTACCTGTAGGGCCAATATCCCGCATAAGACACACATAGAGACTGATGACCAAGCTTTCAGAGTTGGTGAATTCACCTGCAATGTCTTCTGCAATTTCTTCGCAACAGAATGATAATGTTTTGAAGTGATGAAACAATATTTCATGTGTAAATTGTACTCCAACCAATATTAAGTTGAAAACTCATATTGTAATACTTGACATTTTATATAATATAATTTATGTGTTATTTATAGTTTCCCTTGATATTACTTAGTATTGTAATTAGCATATGTAACTTTGTGTTTTCATATTAGATGAACATGTACATTGTATGACATTATTTTTTTAATTTAGTTGCAAAATTATACTAATTAATGTATGTTGATTAATAATGAACACATAAAATCAATCTACAATTAATAATTTAGTAGTTTATATTTATTAATTATGAACACAAATAAAATGAATATAAGACTAACTTAGTAGCTTATTACGATTGTTAATGAAAGTAAATGAAATGAATATAAACTACTAAAGTAGTCATTTATATAATGAATATGAAACTACCAAAAAATGGTAAATAATTACTGCAAATGATAAATTTGTGATTGCAAATAGTGACTAAATTTGCATATATACGACTATTAGTAGCTAATTTACAGTATCTTATAACACGACTAAAATTTAGTCATATTTCTTTGGTCATTAATTAGTTTCAAACAATGACTAAAATTTGCATATATATGACTATTAGTAGCTAATTTACAGTATCTTATAGCACGACTAACATTTTAGTCATATTTCTTTGGTCATTAATTGGTTTTTTCAGGTGATCATTTAGTAATATATTTTGTTGTATATTTGGTCATTAATTGTGACAATTAATGACCAAATCAATGATTAAATCAATGACCAAATCAATGATTAAATCAATGACCAAATCAATGACTAAATTAATGAAAGTCAATGACTAAATCAATGATTAAATCAATGACCAAATCAATGACTAAATTAATGACCAAATATACTACTAGACAACAAAATTGAGACAACCAATTAATGACTAAGCTAAAAACGACTAAAAATTGGTCGCGTTATAAGATACTGTAAATTAGCTACTATTGGTCACCGATCGAAAAATAGTCGTTTATATGCAAATTTTAGTCATTTTTTTAGTAACTAATTAGTCATTTTGTACTAGTGAGCCCGAGGGAAAAACAACTGCCAGGTGAAGAAAATGTGCTTCAAAAAGAAGGCTTTAATCAGTGGCAAGGTTGATCTCTGGAGTTTCTGGTCAATAGCTATAAATTTGTAATCCTGTGCAGATCAGATCGAAAAGTAGAATAAAAGTTGAAAATAGGTGTTTAGTGATGAATTTATGGATAATTGGTTTAATTATCGTTTGAAAAGGGCGTAGGTACGTTGCCTAATGATTAGCAATTAAATTAATTGGTTAACGGTTATGGAAAGGTGGGAATTAAATTTATTGGACAGTCCACAGTCCATGTTGTCATAACGCAACTGGCGGGTGGAGTAGTGGTTTGATATGGTGGATAAGCGAGATTTCGGAGGGTTATCTTGGCGACAAGTGGTTTCGTGCAGGAGGGGTGCGAAATTATCTGCTTATGACATGTAGTTGTGGGGTCGGGCTTTAAAACCAACCTTTTTGGAACCCCACCCCCCCCCCCCCGCCACCCCCCGACGTTTAGCTTTGGAAAATGAGGGGGTGCCGAAGTCTCGTAAGGGCCATCAAATGTGATTAGGATGCAATGGATGACCAGTGAGATGGGGGGCAGTTAGCATACGATGAGGTTTTAATAAATGTGGGGTAGGGGTATAATGAAAGTGATGTGACATGGATGATTGACGGCTTAGGGGATACAACGTGTCACGTGGGTAGTGGAGAATAACGGTAGCGGAGAATAATGCATAGGATTTAATCTTATGGTTTTGAGGAATTTTTTTTTCAAATGTTAAAGATAAAACTTTAATAAGGATGTGATTTCAAAAATAATTCTTTTTAGCAGAGCTCTTCATTTCTTCTCTAATACAGCGATAGAATATGGAATTCTTATGACATGCAGAGTTTATTTTGGATTATGAAAACTGATTTACTCCTTCAATTAGACCTTTATGGATGAAATGGAGGTTTTACTGCTTTATTTTTAGTGAAAAACTGAAGATCTTATGAGCAGTTTTGAACCTAGACTTGACCTATATGAGATGGAGTGACTTGAATTCAGACCTCTAAATGGACATGAAATAATATGAAGGAGCAACATAACATGACAAGACTTATTCAGTGACCAAAATTATTGCTAAAGACTAATTGAAAAAGCAATTTTTTTATACTAATGACCTAATAGAAAACTCTCAAAAGAGCTATCTTTGATCACTGATAAAATGAATCTAACATAACACATTGACTATCATGTCCACAACTGTGCAAGCCTCTTCACTGCATCACCAGTATTTCCTCCCAATCCTCCTCCATGATGTTTTTCTTTACACTTCTTTTTTCCATTTTTGTGTCGAAAATAACCATAGGCATCGGTTGCCTTGGCTCTCTTCTAGGATTAGTGTTTTGTAGGCCTTTGGCCAAGTATTTTATGAAGCCTATGATGCTTAGATGTAATGCAGATATGCTGTATCTTAATGTAAATTTCAAAATGATGATATAATGATGCTTTTGACCAACAAAAAAAAATAGACAGAATGGATTTAGGAGAATAATACCCCCAAGAGGGCCCTTCACATCCAAGTATCAAAATCTCTTTTATGGCTATTGCTTTTCATGTAATAATTTTTGGTCATAAGGAAATAGATTGGAGAGCCTATGTAAGAAATGACTATATAAGGAATAGAAGTATTTGATCATATAATATCTCAAGGAATGGTTGTGTGAGTAGAAATCCTAGAATTTTTAATGAAAATGTTGAAAAAAATTACATTTCATTCCCCCACTTATTAGATCATGTTGGATGTTTCAAGTGCAATAATTTTGGGCACAAAGCTCATGATTTTAGAAGCGATACATTGAGGCCTCCAAATAAAAGTGGAGAAGAATATATTGTCAGAAATAGAAATCAAAGAGAAAAGGCACAAATAAGGAAGCAAGAGAAGCATGAATAATGTGGCCTTGCTCTATGTGCTAAAAGAAAATAAACCCAATGCTATATAGATAATGGATGCCCACATCATATTACATGATTTAAAAGCACATTTCTCTCTCTAAAGGAAGTCAAGGTGTTAGTGTCACCCTTGGAGATAATGCATTAGCCTAAAATATATCTATGTGTAATTTAAAGCAATATATTTTATGTGTAATTCAAATGTTGATAAAGGAAATGCGGTCACATTTTATTCTAAAGGTTGTAAAATAAGGAAGGAAGGCTTTGTAATATTAGTGGTAAAAGCATCCAAGACTTTAGACAATGTATATGTCCTCAATGAAAAATTAAGAAAGAAAAACCGCTTTATGGGAGTAATATCCCTGAGAATTCATTAGTAAAATACAAGTATAAGATAAGTTAGAGAAAATTGCACCTCAGACCGCTTTAAGAAGATGGGAGCTTTTGAGAGTGAGTTGCAAAACAACGATATGAATTCGCAGCTAAAAGTGAAGGGAATGGTGAAATTCAATTGGAAAGAAAAGTAAAAGAGGGAGAGTTACAAATAAGGAGAAGCATAAGTTCAATGGGAGAAACATTTTGATGTCAAAAGAATCAAGTTGTGGATAAAAGGAAACATAAGACCAGGGGGAGTAGGTGGGTAGTAGTCCCAAAAAGAAGAAGTAAAAGAAAGTTTAGTCACAAGGGGAGTAGTCTCAAGAGAAAATATATAGAAGAGGAAATGTTGCATGTAGGGATAAATCGACACAACCTTAACAAATGAATCCTAGTTGCAGAAAAATGAGATGTAGGAAATCAGAGAAAGTAATTATTTTTTGTTAACATTACAGGGGGAGAAACTGCAACTAGAAGTAAAAACAACTCTTTCCTAGTGATGTCAAAGGGGGAGAGCATGTAGACATAAGGATAACAAACATATAGGGGGAGAAATTACAATCACCAATAAAAGTTGAAAATAAAGGAAGAGTATTAGACACTAAGAAAATTTTCATAAAAAAGAGTTACCGATTAGGAAAAGTATAAGTTCAAGGGTAACATCCCCTTGCAATTGATGTCAAAGGGGGAGAAGTTGCAGGTATAGGAGAATTGCAGATAGGGGAAGTTATATAGTATTATTGTAGAATTGAATAAGGGTTCCCATTAATGAAAATGGGGGAGATTGTTGGAAATATTATTTTCATTGATGTTAAAGACATGGGGTCTAGAAGACTACTTATGTCCAAGGTAATGTTTGGAAAATGAATATTGTTGGAAATATTGTTTTTGGTCTTTTTATGCCCTAATTGGATACCTTATATTCGAAGGATTTTTTACTTTAATTGTATATATCAAGTGGGAGAATAAGATATAAATTTGGAAAGATTATTCTGAAATGTTTACAAGGGTATATGGTACTCCCTCTAACTCCTTATGAATGAGGTGATATGAAATATTTTCATCAAGATGACCCAACCAAAGTACAAGCAGGTCAACCCAACCGATGTTACAAGTTAGCGAGATAAGTGAACATACAAACATTATAAATAAAAGGAATATGATTTAGCTTGAACATAATCCAAGTAAGAAGAGATATAAGTTCACAAGAAGAGTTTAGGAATAAATTTGGGGTGATTCTTGGACTCTAAATTTGGAAGCAAAAATTTGATTTATGGGGTGAATGAGCCATCTTGACATTTTCATTATAACTTTTCTTTTCGGAGGTTTTGGATCATCAAACTTGGAGGACACAAATAGAAGATATTCATGTACATGTGACATAAAATTTCATACCTTGATTCACTAAAATTTCAAATACATAGTTGAAGGAAGTTAGGATTCTTAAATGCTCCTAAAATATTCTTCAAACAAGTTTGCTTGGATTTTTTGCTATAATTTTTTTTATAGGATATCTCGGATCATGAAACTTGGAGGATATAGACATAATATATTTGTGTACTTGTCGTTAAAATTTTAGACCTTTGTGGACCATAATTCCAAATATATGATATAAGGACTTGCAACAACCATTTGAGATCGATACAGATGCCTCTGACTATGCTATTGGGGAAGTCCTTACTCAACAAAGGCATTCAGTGGCATATCATAGTGAGACACTTTTCGGAATAGTCCAGGAGTATCCCACTTATAACAAAGAGATGCATTCCATTATGCAGGCTTTCTGAAAATGGAAGCATTACATTTTGCGGAAGGAAACGGTCATCCACATAGACCACCGACCCCTGCAGTTCATATAGACATAAGGGAAGTTGCAAAACGATCGCCATTAGAAGTGGTCCACATACCTACAAAAGTTTCATTTGAACATAAAGTACAAGAAGGGAAACACCAATAGTGTTGCAGAGCACCTTAGTTGACCACTAATCATGGCGCTAACCACCCTGCTCAACTCTTGTGGGAACAGGACTTCTAATTGGCTGCTTATGTACAAGAGCGATCCAGAATTTGGTCACACATACAAGATGCTCTTGGAGGGTAACCAAGTTCCAAATTTTCACCTCCAGGATGCACTGATATGTCACCTTGGACACATTTGTGTTCCTTCAAGTGAGCATGCCAAGATGGTTTGTGAAGCCCACTACAGTCAGGTCACTGGGCATTTCAAGGTTGAGAAAATAGTGGCAGTACTGCAGAAGTATTTCTATTGGTCGAACCTTTGACATGATGATGGGAAGTAAATTCGATCCTACATTGCTTGTGCCATTCCCAAACTGACCATCAAGAAGCAAGGCCTCTATACTCTGATTCCTACCCCTAATCGACCTTGTGAATCCATCTCCATGGATTACATGTAGGGCATCCCTTCTATTAATCATGGAAACAACTATGTTTACGTGGTCGTCGACAGATTCTCGAAGATGGCCATTATGGAAGCCTGCAAGAAGAATATCACAGTAGAAGCCACTGCTAAAATATTCTTTGAATGAGTATGGGTACACTTTGGGATCACATGGTCTATCATCTCAGATTGGGACAATAGGTTCCTTAGCACATTTTGGTCCAACCTCTAGTCAATGCTGGACACCAATCTCACCAAGTCCACAACTTTCCATCCCCACTGATGGCCAGAAAAAGGTCATCACATGGTGAGCGTACACATTCTCCACATGTACAACTCAAAACATCCACACACATGGGATGAGAGCCTCCCCTATGTAAAAAAAATCTATAATTGGGCCCTCCATATCTTAACCAACCACATCCCCTTTCAGGTGCGATTGAGATTCCAACCATTATGTCCCATTGACATAACCATGCCATTTGCAGCTGCTCAGGCCGATTCGGCTCATGTCCAGTCTGAAGCTGACAAGGAAAACAACTTCATTGAGCGCATTCAACACATCCACCAACAGGTTCATGAAATATTGGAAATACCCAATGTTAAGTACAAGCAGAGACATGAGCAACATCGAGTGCCACACAAATTCTAGATGGGCTTCAAAGTGCGGCTACATTTGCAGAAGGATCGCCTTGCTAGACTCCACCGCAAGCTTCGCCCACTCTGATATGGGCCATACATTATCACCAAGGCTATAGGGGACAATGCCTTTGAGCTCAGTATTCCACCATTCTTTGGTCTGCACACAGTGTTCAATGTGGATCGCCTTTGACCCTACTTTCCACCTCTACTGGACATATCTGACATGGTAGAACAAATCATAACAAAATATTTAAACCTAGATTGCATGGAACAAGACAAAAATGACAGATCATGGAAACACGATCAATAACACCTACCAGAAGAGGATCTAGTTATATTGAGTTGTCAAAGAAGGCCAACTCCTTCACCAGGGACCAAGTTCACCAGAAGTTTCCTCATCTCATAGAGGAACTCAATGTAATGGGGACGATTGCTTCCTCAGGGGGGAGGAATGATTCAGGTGGATATTGGTGGCCACCCGCCTATTCCACTTGGACCCCAACCATTTTTTTATTTTAGTTTTTCAGTTTCTTTAATTGTAGCACAATTTACTATTTTTGGCAGTTTTTCGGGTCCTGAGCTTACGAAGCCGTTTTGAGGCCCTAAACGAAATTTTTTGGGAAAATCACCCAAGGCACATATGAGTCTTTGTTTCATTATTAATTATTAGAAGTTTTATTACTTGGATAGATCTTTATAATGAGGTATCATGTGCGTCAAACATAGATCATATGCCAAAGTTACGACCCCAAGAAATTGATGTACCAGTTTACCCCAACGGGGCCCATAATTTGGTGTTTCATCTCCTAGGGTTAGGTTTTTGGATGATTAGGGTTTCCCATTGTTTCTCAATAAGAAATAGGCATTCGAGCCTCATTGTAACATAGTTCAGAGGCCTGTAGCCGCCACATCTCTTTTTAGAGATAAGCTACCAACGCCCTAGCTAGTTTATTTCCATTATGTTTGTAAGCATATTTCAGTTATGTGACATTAATGAAATGAAGTCTAATTTATGTTGAATCTCTGTGTTTATGTGTATTTATTTATTTTATTTCGTTCCTGCATAAGTCTAGATCAGTGGTATTATTAGAGTGGCCTGCTCTTTCTCGAACCTTCTCTGCATGTCCCCAACAAGGTCAGGGTATAAGGAGTTAGGGCTCGATCTAGATAATCTTTGTAAGATCAGCCTTGCAAACCCTGACGACCAACCATGGGGGATGAAAAGAAAGACGAGGGAGCAGGAGATCCTATCAAAATATTGCTCGAGGAGGCCCTCGAGAAACAAAGGAACACAATTATGGATAACTTTACCTAGATTCTTCAAAGACTGCCCAACCAAATAAATACAAACGCCGTAGATAGGTGGTTGAATCTATTAGAAGGGTATTTCTCGGTTCATGACTTTTGAACCGGGAAAATATTACTTTTTCACTCCTCAAATCCACCCCCGATGTCAAGGACTGGTGGGAAACTTACTTTGAGCAAAAAGACGAGAGGGAACCCTCTTTTTTTTTTTGTCCACACCCACTTGGATTTCTTTGCGAGATGCCACCAAGGAACAATATTATCCCATGGGGATCTATGAGGAAAAGTACATACAATAGACTAGGCTGTGGAAACAAAGGGATCAATATGTGCATGAGCTGACGAATATGATCCATACGCTACGCACAAAATTGGGTATCAAAGATTCAGAGAAACATTGGGTGCTGAAGTACTAGAATTTTCTGCACATATACATTCAGGAGAAAATTGAGTTCCTTGACATCTCCTCGCTTGGTGAACCATACTGGTATGTTGCTAAGATTGAACAAAAGTTCAAATAGAAGAAGCGGGAATTTGGATCTACGAATGAGAAGCAAGCGAAAGATGCCCCCAAGTCGCGGAACAAAGGATAAAGCTAAGGAGGGGCAGCCTAAGATAACCGCTAAAGCCACAAGAAAATAACAACACCACGAAGCCAAAGAAGAACATAGGAAATTGGTGTGAGTTCCATAAGAGATCCACTCACAACACAAGTGAGTTTCGGGCCAAGCAGTCACTGGTGGCTGGGATGAAGGCTTTTGAATCAGATGCATGCTCCAACTCTCAATTATAACTCGACAAGGGGAATGACAAATGGAAGCAAATTATCGATGCAGAGCCCAACGACATCGTTACCACCATGAAGATCTAGAAGGAGGAACCAGAAGATCCAGATGAGGAGGAGCGCATCTTCCATGTCCAGATGTGGGTAAAGGGTTCCCCGCTGCAGTTCTTTGTCGAAAACGACAGCCAAAATAATCTCATTTCTAGAGAGGTCGTGAAGTGGTTGGGCTTGCCGACCACAACACACCCATAGTCGTACACCATCAGGTGGATTCACCAAGGATGAGATCTCTGCGCCAGTCAGCAACGACGCCTTCCCTACAACATCAAGGCATTCACAGATGAGGTATTATGTGAAATTTCCCCTCTTGATGTTTGAGATGTATTATTAGGCCAATCATACTTGTGGAAGTGATATTATGTGTATGAGTCCCGTCCTCGCGCTGTTATTATTACTTTGGGCAATAAGTTGTACAAGATACTGGAGGGAGCACCACCTGTCTCCATCTCTTTGGTTACTGCAAAAAAATGCAGTAAGATCATTTCCAAACTAGGAAATTTGTTTTCTTGATGATTTTCCTTGAGGGAAAGGCAAAGACTATGGCCACGACCTCCAGAAAAGGCTCCTCCACACGAAAAAAAAAATGGACAAGGTCGTGGAGGAGTACGGGGACATCTTTACCTCACCCGTAGGGGTGCCTCTGCACTGTCAGGTCAAGAACCCCATCGATCTGACCCTAGGTGTGCTGCTGCCCAATGGACCAATCTATAGGTGCTCTTTTATGGATAACGATGAAATCAAGCGGCAGATTCAGGAGCTCCTGCAGAAAGGTCACATTCGTCTGAGTTCATTGCCTTGTGGGAGCCCGATCGTATTGGTGCAGAAGAAGGATGGGACTTGGAGACTCTGTATTGAATATCGGGTGCTAAATAAGATCACTGTCTAGAATAGGTGCTTGATCCCACATATTTATGATGTATAAATTATACAAACAATATGTATGCCAATGGATTCAATCTGATCATGCGATATGCTAAAGCAAGATACTGAATCCTTCTACAAATTAATTTTGTGGAAATTAAAAACGATCGCACAATTACACCAAGTAAGAGAAAGAATAAAATCAATCGCACAAAAAAATAATTTTCCTAGGGAAAAATTACTTAAAACCCCTATATATCTATTGTTTAATGAACCAAGGAATCATGAAACAATACAATGCACTCTTCTCACAAGAGTTTGTTGTACTATCCTGACTGTCTCACACTGATCCAGACAAAATCATGCTATTATTTAGCCAATTCTCAACCTCTTCTCAACCTACCTTGCTCACGCAATCCCTGTGGAATGAAATCCCTCTTCTTTAGGAATTTCAACCTTCCTTGACTGTGCAAACATCATGGGCAATCCTATGGCATTTTAACTGCATTTGGGAAGTTTTCTAAAAATACAACTGATAGTTAACTTCCCTTTAACCTTTGTCTCAACTGGGTCCCCACTGGAACTGACATGCATGCAACTATTAATAGTAAATCATCAGCTACTTGACAGATCACTACATGTGAATTAAATCTGATTTAATTCACTTGACCTCTCACTAGTGTAACAATCAGTTACAACTATTTATACTGACTTTAACTCACTTAATTGAGTTAACTGAGTTCTCATGCATTAAACTAATGAACTAACTGCAAATTGGAATAAAAAACTAATATAATCACTCTGCATGCCTCACCAACCACCCTCAACTCGAAATGGATGAGCTAACTGAGTTTATCACACTTAGTTAACTATTGCAAGTATTTATGAGATAACATTACAATTTATTGTCCAATTTAATTAAGGGAAAAATAAATTAGACACATTTCCAATTTATTAAATAAAATGGCTTGCACACTAATGTATCGCTTGGACCTATCACTATGTGACCTATGGTCCCACACTAGTGTGTGTGCTATCATGTTGTTTCTGGATGCCAATTTCACTGTTTATTGTTGCAAATTTCAATAGATGACCTTTTGGAGCAACTCAAGGGGGAAAATTATTTCAACAGTATTAAATTGAAGTTTGGGTATCACGAGGCATCAACGAACCCTCCGATGTGTGGAAGACTGCCTTAAAAGCCAAGGAGGGCATGTTTGAATGGCTAGTCATGCCTTTCGAGTTGACGAATGCTCTTGAAACCTTCATGAGGCTGATGGACGACATCTTGTGACCATTCAAAAACTCATTTGTAGTAGTGTACTTGGATGACATCCTTATCTTCAGCCAGAATTGGGAAGAGCACCTCCACCACATCTGACAAGTCCCAAAACACTACGACAACACAAGTTTTGTACCAATTTGGAGAAGTGCACTTTTGGCATGACCCAAGTTTAGTATCTGGGATACATTATTGATGAGCGGGGGGTACATATGGATCCAACCAAGATCCAAGTCATTCGGTATTGGCCAACCCCAACCACTCTAACAAAGCTCTGCAACTTTCTGGGTCTTGATAATTTCTACCACATGTTCATGTTTTGATTTTCTCATATCACTTGGCCCTTGAGTCAAGTCACCAATGTAGAAATTTGTGAATAAAGAAGATTTCCACCGAGATTATCCGATCACATATCAATTTATCAGATTCGAATTCATATCGAACACATAATATCTTCCACTGAGATCATCACACATGCGGAAATAAAACAAGCGGTATTCGATCAAAAGATCATCAAAACATCACACATTACGAGTATGTAATAGGGAAAGCTTATAGCTGAAAACCCCTCAGCTATTGTGTATATTATATGGAGAGAACATGTAACAGTACATAGCACAATACTCCTCACAAGTACTCAGTACTATCTCATAAAGTTACACACAAACTAGCTCAGTTTTGAACAAGTCACAGGTTCAAAACTCATCCACTAATTGCCTGCCTCTATTGCGCAATCAAGGCTGGTCTAATGGGAGATCCAAGGTTTGAATCTCCTTGGCTTGACAGTGCAATCCTCATGGGAAATTTCCTCCAACTGTGGTGCAAATCTCATGCACAAATAATGTCACAACTGATAGCTATCTCAACCCTTTCATCTACCTCTTTCACTGGTCTCCACTGAACTGTCCATGCACTGTAGTGAACTAATGTGTTCTTGAGTTGAATAATGAGTTAATAATTAGTGAATTAAATAATATTTAATTCACTCCACTCATTACTAGTTGATTAGCTAGTTAAGCTAATCTCAACTAGTTCAACTAAGTTAAACCGAACACAACTCCACCAACTGTCTCATCAACTCCACCAAACTTCTGCCACTGAAGTCCTAACTGAAGTCAACCATGCATGAGCTCACCAAACCCTTAGGAATAGTGTAATTCCTCTGTCAGATGCATGAGCCACTTCCAAGGCTCAAACTGAAGTGCTCCAAGAGAGTAAACTGAAGTTTATAGTCCAAATATTATTAAGGGTAAATAATATTTGACTTCCCTATTTTTAGGATAGGCAGTGTAAATATAGACTTCGACCTATAGGTCAAAAAAATAGAGGTCCATCTATTTTTTTACCAACATGACCAATACTCCAAGAATAACATACTGCAACCCTTGGACCATGCTCCATATGTCTAAAAATAGACATAGTCTAAAAATAGACTTTGCGCCAGAATTTGCCTGCGGGCCCACTTAGTGAAGGCGACTTCATTTCACTAAGCTCCATCATCTTGCTTCATTTTCAACACTCCCTCTCAGCAAGATATGGATTATCTGCAACCCCTATCCTGCCTCTGTGGAATTCGAACTTGCTCCTGGTGAGCGCCTTCGTCAGGATGTCGGCATCCTGATCCTCCGTGGGAACATATGAAAGCATCATGATTCTTCGCTGAACACAATATCTGATATGATGATACCTGATGTCGATGTGTTTGGACCTATCATGAAATACTGGATTAGCCGAGAGTTTAATGCAACTCTGGTTATCACAGTAGATCACTGTAGGCTCCAAATGCAACCCGAACAATCCAACAAGGATCTTCCTCATCCAAATAGCCTCGCATGCAGCCAAGCTTGCTGCCATGTACTCGGCCTCTGCTGAACTGAGTGCCACGGATCTCTACTTCCTTCTATACCAGGAAACTTCTGTCGACCCAATGCTGAAAACTCCTCCAGATGTGCTCTTTCGGTCCGTTGGGCTCCCTGCCCAATCTGCATCAGTGAAGCCGGAAAGCTTCGCTCCATCCTCCTGTCTATACCATAGACCATATCCCGATGTGCCACTAAGATAACGCAATACATGCTTGCCTGCCTTCCAGAAGAGCTTGGTAGGCTTAACCATAGCTTGCAAAAGTTGGTTAACAACATAGCATATATCGGGTCGTGTATTGACCAGATACATAAGCGACCCCACCAACTGTCGATAGACAGTGGCATCCACTACCTCCGCTGAAGTAGCATCCTCCTTCCTCCAACCACCAGAAAGAGGAGTGTCAACAGGCTTGCAGCCTTGCATGTTGAACCTCTCTAGAATCTCCCGGGCATACTTGCCCTGAGAAACAAACAGTCCTCCGCTGCGCTGCCAAATATCCAATCCCAGGAAATAATGAAGGATGCCCAAGTCCTTCATCTCAACCTCTCGTGCAAGATCCTCCTTGCATGAAAGTATCAACTGCTCATCGCCAGTCAAAATCAGATCATCTACATACAGTACGATGATCAACAGCTTCCCCTCCACCACAATCTGGTACAGGTTTAGATCCGCCTCACTCTTGGAGAATCCAAGCCCGGTGAAGTAGCTGTCTATCCGAGTGTACCAAGCACGAGGTGCTTGCTTCAGCCCGTACAGTGCTCTCTTGAGTCCGCACACATGCGACTCACTGCTGAAGATCTCAAAACCTTCAGGCTGCTCTATGTACACCTCTTCCTCAATAACTCCATTGAGGAACGCAGTCTTCACATCCATCTGATGAATGTGCCACCCCATCTGCGCTGAGAGAGCAAGGATCGTCCGTATGGAAGAGTACCCTGCGACAGGTGCAAAAGTCTCCTCATAGTCAATCCCCTCGATCTGTGAGAAGCCACGGGCGACAAATCTCGCCTTGTACTTCTCCACACTCCCGTCAGCCGCCTGCTTCAACTTGTAGATCCATCGCGAACCTACAACTGATTTCCCAACCGGTCTTGGGACAATCTCCCATGCACTGTTCCTGATGATCGAATCATATTCTTCGATCATGGCATCAACCCATGCGGGTTCCTCCACAGCTTCCTCAAAAGAGGATGGCTCCGTCACAATACATTGACTCACAAGAGCCATGTATCCAGTGTACCGATCCGGTGACTGTCTCTGTCTGCGCTGTGCTGTAGGTGGTCCTACAACCTTCTCTGCATCTTGAGCCAGTCGCTCAGCTTCTGTAGTGCGCTTCCGCCCTCTGATGGTTGGCGCCGCATGAGTGGTCTCTTCCACTCCATGAACCTCCTCTTGTGGCTGATCCACATCCTGAGGCTCATCCTTAGGAACTAATATCTCCTCATCTACATGCAAGTGTGGCTCCCTCTCAAGCGAACACTTCATGGCTTTCTCCTCCTGAAATTTGATATCCCGTCGCACAACAGTCTTGCGACTGTCTGGAAAATACACACGATAGTTGTGGGGCGTATCAGTGTACCCCACAAATATCCCAACCTCTGCGGTCGGATCCAGCTTCTTTCTGGCGTCCTTCATCACATGCATGTAGACAGGTGAGCCAAAAATCCTCAGATGAGAAATATCAGGCCTCTTGCCAGAAAACGCCTCCTCCGGTGTACTCATGCCAAGTATCTTGTGAGGACAACGGTTCTGCACATACACTGCAGTATTGCATGCCTCAGCCCACAAGTGAAGGGGTAGGCCCTGATCATGCAACATCGCCCGTGTAGCACCCACGATCGTTCTGTTCTTCCGCTCAGCCACCCCGTTCTGCTGTGGGTTATGGGGTGCGATGAGCTCTCTCCGAATCCCTTCTACGCTGCAAAAGTCTTTGAATTCAGCCGAGATGAATTCACCACCATTGTCGCTCCTAAGAGCCTTCACATGCTTCCCCGATTCCTTCTCTACCAGTGCCTTGAATTCATAGAACTTAGAAAATGTCTCGCTCTTCTTCTGCATGAAGAAGATCCAGCACTTCCGAGAGAAATCATCAACAAAGATCACATAGTACTTGTGATTTGCTGTCAAAGCTACAGAGAAAGGACCACACACGTCTGTGTGAACTCTCTCAAGGATCGTCGTGGCGCGACTATCCTTCTCGTGAAAGGTGGCTTTCACATACTTCCCTAAAGTACACCCCTTGCACTGATCTGACTGTGCAAGAGTGCCCTTAGGAAGCCCAGTAGAAATCTGCTGCAGGATCTTCAAAGCTCCATGGTGAAGGTGGCCCAATCTCCTGTGCCACAGTTCGCCCTCATCATCCCGGTTCACCACTTCTCCCGCCTTGCATGCCATTGCTGCGCAGCCATCTACTTGAAGCTGATAAGGGTTCTCGACTCGAACCCCTATCTTCCGGGTCTCTCTAGTTGTCTTACTGCGCAGGAAAGCTTTTCCTTCGCTGAAGACCGCATCATACCCCTTGTCTTCCAACATAGCCATAGAGATCAGATTCTTCATCAATCCTGGAACATGCAATACTTCCTTCAATACGAAGGGTTTACCAGACTCCCTCTCAAAGGAAATGGTACCGATACCGGTCGCACTGTATCTACCATCATCGCCCATCTCGATGTGCACTCCAAGATCTTTCTCATCCAGATCAGTAAACAAATCTTGATCTCCTGTCAGGTGAAAAGACGCACCACTGTCCAGAAACCACACTGATCCCGCCACACTTGAGACCAAGCATGCGATCAGCAAAAAATCCAGCTCAAACTGTGAGGCTAAGGCCTCTCCAGCTGCAGATCCAGCAGCCTGCTTATTTTTCTTCTTCTGCGGACAATTTGTGGCATAATGTCCGTGCTGGTGACAGTGAAAACACTTCACCTTGGACATGTCCTGCTTCTTGCCTTTCGCACCGAAATGAGAAGCTTTCTTGCTCTTCTTCCTTCTTTCGCTTTGGTACTAAAGCGCAATTTTCTTCATCGTATACCTTCGATGAAGATCCATGTCCTCGCGTAGTCCTCCTTATCTCCTCCCGCATGAGATCCGCCCAAAGGCGCTCCCATCCCGGCAGCTTCTCCTGACCATTGACACTATCTTGATATGAGTGCCAAGCCTTCGGAAGACCAAGGAGAGCCAGGTCGACCATGTCCTCTTCTTCGACAGTCACCCCCACACTTCCCAGCTCATCTCTGCACTGAGTGAACTTCGTGAGGTATTTGGCGATACTGTCGCCTTTCTCCATCTTGATGTTCCTGAGCTTATCTTTGAGCGCCAGCTTCCTTTGGTCACTCTTACTCTGGAATAGATCCGTCAACGCTTTCCACATTAAATATGGAGTAGCCTTTCCATGCAGGCTGGATACAATATGATCCTTGACGCCCTCCAACAGGATCCTTCGACATTTCGCCATCTTCTTTTTCCATGCTTCGACTTCAGCAGGATCAGTGGGCTTTTGGACATCCGTATCTACGAACTCCTTCAGACCATTATCTTCTAATACTGCCTCCATGCGATCTTTCCATGCAACATAATTCGAACTGCCTTCAAGAGCATATTCGAGTCGCAAACCGTTGAAAGACATTTTCAACTCCGGCACCAAGAAAACAAACTGCTGCAAAAATTCGAATTCCAAACTCAAAGCTCAACCGCTCTTGATCTGTGAGAGCAAATTATTTCTAGCACAGAGATCGACTGCAGGGGCATTTACTGGATGTATCACCTTTCAAAGGAAAGGATGGATCCAGAGGCTACCTGGCCCGCATGCAGACTCTGTCTACCGAAATAAGTTTGTAATCACTGTGATGATCAATCTCTGCTCCGATAGCTCCGATACCATGTAGAAATTTGCTGAATAATGAAGATTTATCCACCGAGATTATCCTGATCACATACTAATTCGAATTCATATGCAACACATAATATCTTCTACAATCAATCATCAATTTGCGGAAATAGAAACAGTCGCATGCGCACATAAACACAATATGTAATGGGGAAAGCTTATTGCTGAAAACCCCCAGCTATTTGTATATTATAATAGAAGAGAAACATGTAACAATCTCAGTACAATACTCCTCACAAGTACTCAGTACTGTCTCCAAAAGTTACACACAAACTAGCTCAGTTTTGAACAAGTCACAAGTTCAAAACTCATCCACTAATTGCCTGCCTCTATTGCGCAATCAAGGCTGGTCTAATGAGAGATCCAAGGTTCGAATCTCCTTGGCTTGACAGCGCAATCCTCATGGGCAATTTCCTCCAAGTGTGGTGCAAATCTCATGCACAACTAATGTCACAACCGATAGCTATCTCAACCCTTTCATCTACCTCTTTCACTGGTCTCCACTGAACTGTCCATGCACTGTAGTGAACTGATGTGTTCTTGAGTTGAATAATGAGTTAATAATTAGTGAATTAAATAATATTTAATTAACTCCACTCATTACTAGTTGATTAGCTAGTTAAACTAATCTCAACTAGTTCAACTAAGTTAAACCGAACACAACTCCACTAGCTGTCTCATTAACTCCACCAAACTTCTGCCACTGAAGTCCTAACTGAAGTCAACCATGCATGAGCTCACCAAACCCTTAGGAATAGCGCAATTCCTCTGTCAGATGCATGAGCCACTTCCAAGGCTCGAACTGAAGTGCTCCAAGAGAGTAAACTGAAGTTTATAGTCCAAATATTATTAAGGGTAAATGATATTTGACTTCCCTATTTTTAGGATAGGCAGTCTAAAAATAGACTTCAACCTATAGGTCAAAAAATAGAGGTCCATCTATTTTTACCAACATGACCAATACTCCAAGAATAACATACTGCAACCCCTGGACCATGCTCCATATGTCTAAAAATAGACATAGTCTAAAAATAGACTTTGCACCAGAATTTGCCTGCGGGCCCACTTAGTGAAGGCGATTTCATTTCACTAAGCTCCATCATCTGCTTATCTTCAACCACCAAGGAGGAGTGAAAGAAAAATTCTTTGGGTATGAATCTCAATAAAAGGAATTTGTAGAGTTTAAACATCGCCTTTGCTCTGCCACAGTGCTCACATTGCCAGACTTGCAACAACGATTTGAGATCGAGACAGATGCCTCTGACTATGCTATTAGGGTATTTATTACTCAACAGGGGCATCCAGTGTCATATCACAGTGAGACATTGTCTGACACAGTCCATCAGTATCCCACTTATGACAAAGAGATGTATTCCATTATGCAGGCTTGCCGACAATGGAAGCATTACATTTTAGTGAAGGAAACGATCATCCACATAGACCACCAACCCCTGTAGTTCATACAGTCACAAGGGAAGTTGTAGAATGATCGCCATCGAAAGTGGTCCACATATCTGCAACATTTTCATTTGAACATCAAGTGCAAGAAGGGAAACACCAATAATGTTGTAGATTGCCTCAACCAACTACCGATCATGGTGCTAACCATCGTGCTCAAATATTATGGGCACGAGACTTATGATTGGCTGCTTCTCTACAAGAGCGATCCATAATTCGGCCACACATACAAGACACTCTTGGAGGGTAACCAGGTTCCAAATTTTCACCTCCAGGATGCACTTCTATGTCATCTAAGACACCTTTGTGTTCCTTCAAGTGAGTGTTCCAAGATGATTTGGGAAGTGCACTATAGTCGGGTCGCTGGGAATTTTAGGTTCGAGAAAATAGTAGCAGTCCTGCATAAGTATTTCTATTGGCCGAACCTTCGACATGATGTTGGGAAGTACATCATATCCGACACTTCTTGCACCATTTCCAAACCAACCATTAAGAAGTAAGGCCTCTATAATCCGCTGCCTACCCCTAGTCAACCTTGGGAATCTGTCTCCATGGATTACATGTCGGCCTCCCTTATACTAAGCATGGAAACGACTATATTTTCATGGTTGTCAATAGATTCTCTAAGATGTCCATTATGACAGCGTGCAAGAAGAATATCACAATAGGAGCCATTGATAAACTCTTCTTTAAATGAGTATGGGTACACTTTGGGATCCCATAGTCTATCATCTAAGATCGGGATAGTAGGTTCCTCAGCATATTTTGGTCTAGCCTCTAGTCAATGTTGGACACCAAGATCACTAAATCCACAACTTTCCATCCCCAAACTGATGGCTAGACAGAGGTCGTCAACATGATGATCGTACACATTCTGCCCATGTACATTTCAAATAATCCACACACATGGGATGAGAGCCTCCCCTATGTACAAAAAAACTATAATTGGGCCCTCCACAGCTCAACCAATCACATCCCCTTTCAGGTGGGTTTTGGATTCCAGTCACTATGTCCCATTGACGGAGCCATGCCATTTGCAGCTACTCATGCCGATTCGGCTCATGTACAGTCTGAAGCTGACAAGGCGAACAAATTCATTGAGCACATTATACACATCCACCAATAGGTTCATGACATATTGGACAGAGCCAATGCTAAGTAAAAGTGGTGACATGGTCAACATTGGGTGCCACACAACTTCTAGGTGGGTGAAAAAGTATGGCTACATTAGCAGAAGGAGTGCCTTATTGGACCCCACTACAAGCCTCGCCCTTTGATATGGGCCATACACCATCACCAAGGCTGTAGGGAAAAATTCCTTCGAGATCAGTATTTCACCATTCCTTGGTCTGCACCCAATTTTCAATGTGGACCACCTTCGACCCTACTTTCCACCTCTACTGGACACATCCGACATGGCAAAACAAGTCACACCAACAAAGTTGAATTGAGACTGCATGGAACAAGCCAAAAATGATCAGATCATGGACACACAGATCAAGAACACTCACCAAAAGATGATCCAGTTATATCGAGTTGTCAAAGTAGGCCAACTCCTTCACCAGTGCAAATTTCTCACCAAGGAGCAAGTTCATTAGGAGTTTCCTCATCTCATGGAGGAATTGAACGCAATGGGGACCATTGCTTCCTAAGTGGGGAGGAATGATACAGGTGGATATTGGTGTTGACCTACCTATTCCACTTGGACCCCCACCATTGTTTCTTTCAATTTTTCAGTTTCCTTAATTGTAGCACAATTTACTATTTTTGGCAGTTTTGTGGGTCCTGAACTTCTAGAGTCGTTTTGAGGCCCTAAACGACTTTTTTTTTTGGAAAATAACCCAAGGTGAATAATACGAGCCTTCCAATTTACAATTTCTTTTAGAAATTTTATTCCTTGGATAGATATTTCTAACGAGGTATCATGTGCATCAAATGAAGATCGTATTCCAAAGTTACGACCCCGGGAAATTGATGTACCAATTTACCCCAACAGGGCCCATAGTTTGGTGTTTCATCTCCTAGGGTTAGGTTTTTGGATGTTTAGGGTTTTCCATTGTTTCTCAATAATAAATAGGCCTTCAAGTCTTATTTTAACACATTTCAGAGGCTTGTAGCTGCCACATATCTTCTTAGAGATAAGTTGCCAACGCCCTAGCTAGTTTATTTCCATTATGTCTGTAAGCATATTTTATTTATGCAATATTAATGAAATGAAGTCCTATTTCTAATACATATTTGCGTTTATGTATATTTCTGTCTTTTATTGCGTTACTACATAAGTCTGGTTCACTCACCTATGTATTATTTCCCTCATGATCCTTGAAACTATTCAAAATATCACATTGCTTTTTACCAGTAATCTCCTTGGTGTGCCATATTCTTGTTTTAATCCAACATATTATGCTTAAGTAAATATAACCCATGTCATGCAGTTGAAAATAATGTAGAGATCATTCAACAAAATTTAAACCATTTTATCTTGAAAATAAATAAATTGTGGTCCATAAGAACCACAATAGAAATAATGATTTTTTACATCAAAAGACCACACCTCACCTTGGTTTCAAAATAGTGGCCTCAAAATTTATTCAAATCTTCATCCTTTATTAAGTTTTCGTCCTTCTTGATATAAAATACATCGCAAAATCACATCAAAGTGGTCTATCTAAGCATGAATTTGAAACAATTTATAGACTTAATATGGCAAGACCCTTCATTACCCTTCACAATGACACCCTTGTGATATTTTGGTATCCTGATACAAGCTTCCTTACTCTAAAATATTTTTTTGAAGTTTTCAGCACTTCTGCCAACAATATTGTGTACCAAGGACTAGTTACGAGTGAGATTTCTCCCAAACTCCTATATGCTATTGCTGAGGAGATGGATACAACCAATGTAACAAACCAAAATTTTGATATTTCGTGGTGCTTTACTATGGATCCAGATTACTAATATTTCATTTTGATGCACTTTTGTGATATTGTGAGTACTTCACTGAATGAGTTATACTTGAATGTATATATCAACAATGATAAGGTTATCAATGATTTCAATCTATCAACTGTAACACAGAATACCTTGGTAGTTTCTTATTACACTGATTTTGTACTAGTTAATGCACCTATTGTATTGAAAAATAATTCTGTCAAAGTTGGACCTGCATTAGATATGACGAATTTTGTTCCCAATTCCATACTAAATGGGATGGAGGTCATGAAGATCAAAAAATATAAAAGAAGTCTTGATGGATCTTTCTCACCAAGCAATTATATCATATCAAAGTGAAATGACAAGGTTGGTCCAATCATTGGGTTGTTAACAACGATATACTTTTTCTGTTGTTGTCGTAGATCTCATACAAAACTCTCTACTATAACTTGGTTGCCTATTCCACTACATGGAGAACATCTTGAAACTATATGAAGCAACCGAAGCGAGGTATTTGATGGGAGTCGTGCTTCTTCTAGAGCTTTAAATGTAGGTCTAAACTTCACATTTGCAGAGATAGTAGAAGCTACCAAAATATTTTATGAGGGAAGTTCGATATGGATTAATTTTCCTATATTTTTGTTCTTATTTTAAAGGTTTGATAATCTACCTTACAAATATGTACTATTGAGTGGTATTTCTTGTGTATTGGAACACTTTTGCTTTTTCAATTATTCAAAGGTATCATTGGCTTAGTATTAAGATTTTTCTATCATATTATACCTTGTGGTTGGGGTGCTTCTTTCTTCACAAAGTGTATGGTTTCTATTTTAAAGATCATCTATCTTGATTGGAGTGTTAAAAAAAAGAAGTGGTTTTGTACAAGTCTAGATTTCTTAATGCCTTCAAGATATGAAACAATGATTACGACATGGTGAGATGAATTTAAAAATTATTTAAACATGTATATATGAAAACACAATATTCTCCTAGCCAAAGACAATAGAATGAGAAAGAATCTCATCTTTCACTTCATTTCTTTCGCTCAAGCTCAAGCACAGGTTTTCGACAAGGTTGGGAAATGAAGAAATTCGACTGATTTCAATCTCTGACTCTCCTTTTTCTTTCAGTAGGTACTGAACAGTTCTATTATGATA